>CM035418.1:147267783-147672783 GCA_020310875.1 Ceratopteris richardii | reverse complement strand
TTATAGTGAGAAGTGTGCCCCTAAAATCTAGGAACTACCTTTCCAAATGAGCCTCCTAACTTGGAGGACTTAGTTGAGATGACTTGGGGAGTGGTTGAGTGACTTTCTTGATGGAATCTCTTGGCTTTTGGCTTCCTTTGATTGCTCCACATGTCCATAAAAGATTCCCCACGAATTGGCTTGAAGCTTGACTTTTAACAACACATACACACACTATACATACATGTGCATACACACACATAGATACATACACCCACATATACATACACACACATAGACACACACATACACATACACACACACATAGAGACACACACATACACATACACAAACATAGAGACGCACACATACATACATATGCATACACAATGCACATGCATATGCATACATACATACATGGATACATGCACATACACATATACACACATACATACACTCACATACACACTTGCATACACATACATGCACATATACATACATACATATACATACACACACATATACATACATGCATATACACACACATATACATACATATATACACACATATGCATACACACACATACAGATACTTACACATACACACACATATACATACATCCACATTACACACACAAAGACACACACACATATAGAGACACACACATCCACACACATACACATGCATACACACAACATACACACATATACACATATAAAAACACACATACACACATTACACATGCATATGCATACACACACATACACATGTATACATACACATATACACACACATACACATGTATACATACACACACTATACATACATATGCATACACACACAAGTATACATACACACACATAGATACATACACCCATATATACATACACATAGAGACACACACATACACATAGAGACACACACATACGCATACACACACACACATACATACATATGCATACACAATGCACATGCATGTGTACATACATACATACATGCATACACACACATACACACCCACATACACATATACACACATACATACACTCATATACACACCTATATACACATACACACACACATATACACATGTATACATACACATATAAACATACACACACACGTATATATATATATATATATATATATATATATATATATATATATATATATATATATATATATATATATATATATATATATATATATATACTCACATATATATACACACATACACACACATACATACATACATACATACATACATACATACATACATACATACATACATACATACATACATACATACATACATACATACATATATATATATATATATATATATATATATATATATATATATATACACGCACAGACACATGTATACACACATATTTATCCACACACACAAACACACACACACACACATATATATATATATATATATATATATATATATATATATATATATATATATATATATATATATATATATATATATATATATGTGTATATATATATATATATATATATGTGTATATATATATATGTATGTATATATATATATATATGTGTGTCTGTGTGTGTATATATATATATATATATATACATATATACACATATATTTATATAAAAACACACATATATATACAATAAATTGACTTGAGCCTTGAAAAAAGAACGCAGTCAAGAAACCTTATCTGACATAGAAGTCGAGTACAAGTTGTTACCGTCAATGTCCATGTGAAAGACCAAATGGCCACTAGACACTTCTCTTTGTATATGTTCTTTGATAAAACATATAATGGCCTGGTCAATCACAGACTATAAGTTCCACGACATTTTCTAACACCTAAGAAGTTCGTGCTCCCTGTGTACTATGTTTTTCTGCGTATTCTGCAGCTTCTGTGGGGAGTACCATGTGCGGCCCTAGGAACTCGGTTTTCTACTCTGAGGATATCATCGTGGAGCTATCGTTAAGGAGAGTGCACTGTGATGCATCACCATCGAAACACTTTCGCACCTCCTATCCACCTAGATCCTTCTCCAAGGCTTATGACTAAGGCAGTGACCAAGGCATAGACCTTGACATAACTTGTCATCCAAGTCACCGAAGTCACCATTGGTTGTGTGCGAGGGAGGACCTCAACGATCAAGGAAGATAGAGGTACCCCGTACTTCCCGGGAGGTCATCCATCCCAGTACTATTCCCCTTGGAGCTCGCTTAGTCGTGGCAATCTCTTGCCACTAAGCTACACTCTTGTGGTGTCTAAAGAAGTGGGAAAGACTAAGGGTAACATTACGTTGAACATGTTTTGGTCCCTCAAAGCTTCATTGTTTACTTTCAAAGCTTGTTTTTGAAGCATTTTTGGGGTGTCTTTTGGAGCCATTTTGGAGTACTTTCACACATAGTTCTCTTCATACAGGTCCAAGAACATCAAGAAGAGTGTTCTTTGTACTTCTCCGACAATGAATATCGACCTTTGGGGCTGTGTTTTCAACCAAACTTGTAAAACTATAGGTTTCTCGAAAGGTTTTCAGTTTTGGTGGGAGCAGCCACTGCAAGTTTATGCAGGTTTTTGAGCCTAAAACATCAGAGTTGACAGACACTTCCAGGTGTTGTTGGCTAGTTTTTGGGATGTGCATTCAGCCTTTTAGTGTCATTTTACTACATATACAGACACATACACACCATGTATGCTTCTGTGGATACCGCTTATGTACGTCCATGTGGTCATTGATATAGCGGTTATGGTTTTTGCATAAAGCCTTTTACATTTGATAAAGAGGTTCGTGGTGAGGTTCTCTTAACTGGGAGACACCCAGATGTCGGGGCCTCTTCTGTGATGAAGGTGGAAGACTTACCCAGCCTCTCCATAGGAGTTGTATGATAGTTGTTCATAGGTGCTCGATAATCCTAGTTGCCTTCTATTGGGTAACTGATTATATGTAGTGGAGTCAGTGATTCACTATGTAGGTAAACATGTTAATACTTGCAGTTTGATGATATTTTGACACTGGCCATATGCTCATTTTGTAGAGGATACTATGGCAAAATTTTCCCAGGCTTTTTGGTTTTGTCAACTATACAGTGGTCGAATTACTGCTTGATACACTTATTCATTGGTGTTTCGACTCTTCTAGCTCCATTATCATTCTATTCAGTACTCTACCATCATGGCATCAGACATCACAGGCACATCTGGTTGATCAAGGTCTAGTGCCAGTGTTCCAAGGAGGAGCTATAACTTACAGGGCAAAGATCATTTTGAGAACCAAAAATTTGATGGCACAAACTTTTCTCTATGGAAGAATCAAATTAAAGCTGTGTTGATTCAAAGGAGGCAATGGAAGTCACTAAATGGAATTTCAAAGAAGCCTACTGACATGGATGAAGATGATTGGGATGAGTTAGATGAAATAGCTTGGACTACCATTCACTTGCACCTGGCAGATAATGGTTACTTTCACAGAATTAGACTGTGAAAATGCAGAGGAGCTTTGGAAGAAGTTATGCAATACATATGAAAAAGAGATGGCATCAAATAAAGTGTATCTGATGAGAAAATTATATGACCTTTGCATGAAGGACACAGATAGTGTTTTTGCTCATCTAAATGAGTTTGATGCTATATTCTCCCATTTATAGCCTCAGAAAATGGATATGTATTATGAAATGAAAGCAATATTGTCATTATGCACCTTGCCATCATCATGTGATATGTTTAGCACAACTATTAGCAATAGTGCACTTGGTGGTAAACACGTCTATGATGACATATGTGGAGCACTCTTGAATGAAGAGATTCATAGAAATTCTATGGTTGGCACTCAGAGTAAAGATGCATATAATGTTCGTGATTCTTACCAAGGAAAGAATCACCAACGTGGCAGGAGCAAGAGCAAGGAAAAGACTAGTCAACAAAATAAGAGTAGAAGTAAATCAAGGAAGAGGGATATCAAATGCCATTATTGTCATAAGAAAGGACACATGAAGAAAGACAGTTATACATTAAAGAATGCTAAAGGTAGAGGACAGAATGTTGATGGCCGCACCATCTACCTGGACTGTGAAGATTGAAGAACTTAATGCTATTTTTAATGATGATGATGTGTTGACACTTGATAATACTGTGCCAATTGAAGCTCTTATGGTTGATTCTCTTTCCCATAGGTGGCTGCTAGATTTTGGTTCTTCTTTCCATGTGACACCACACAAAGAATGGTTCTCTAATTATGCAGCAAAGTCTCTTGGTACCGTGAGACTCAGTGACTCTTACGAGTGTGACGTTGTGGGGATTGGAGATGTGGTTGTGCAATTCATTGATGGTTCAAAATTAACTATGCATAATGTACGCCATGTACCTTAGTTATCACGCAATTTGATGTCAGTTGGTCAACTTGATGGTGTTGGTTACAAGGTGGTCTTCTATGCTCAGTCCCTTCATATATCAAAGGGTAATATGGTTATTACAAAAGGAAGCAAAGTTGGCACACTTTATCCTTTATTTGTATCAAAGAAAGAACACTTGTTAGCTGTTACTAAACAACCTATGGCTTGTATTTCGCATGGTCGTTTGGGTAATATATCTCGTAGTGGAATGGAAAATCTTTCTCGTTCTGGCTACTTAATTGTGTTATCTTTCTTTGATTTTTCATTTTGTGAGCATTTTCAATATGGAAAGCAAACCAAAAATGTGCATAGAACGCACATTGACTCTTCAATTCAGCCTTTAGATCTTGTTCATACATATATGTGTGGTCCTATGCCAACTAGGTCCTTAGGTGGTTCTCTTTACTTTGTCACTTTCATAGATGATGCTACTAGAAAAGTTTGGCTATATCTTATCAAATCGAAGGATGAGGTTTTCCCTACTTTCATAAAATGGCTTGCTTCAGTTGAGACTAAAAAATCAACTAAGCTTAAGGCTTTACATTTAGATAATGGGGGAGAGTATACCTCACATGAATTCATGCTTTTTTGTCAGTCTAGAGGGATTCGTAGAGAGTTTTCAGCTCCTTATACCTGAGTACAAAATAATGTAGCTGAAAGGATGAATAGAACTATTCAAGATAGAGTAGTTTCTATGTTGCATCATGCAAACCTCTCACAAGGCTTTTTGGCAGAAGCAGTATTGACTGCAGTTAAACCTCTCACAAGGCTTTTTGGCAGAAGCAGTATTGACTGCAGTTCATGTGATTAATCTTCCACCTAGTACTACCAAAGGATTGAAAGTGGCACAAGAGTTATGGATAGGGAAGCCACCATATTATGATCATCTTTGAGTTTTTGGGTGTGAAGCATCTGTTCAGATACCCAAGAATCTTAGAAAAAATTTGGACCATAAGTCAAAGAAATGCATTTTTCTTGGACATGGTTGAGAAGGACAATTTGGATACCGCTTATGGGATTTTGCAACACGGTCAGTGATCAAAACTAGTGATGTCATTTTCAATGATTCTAAGATACATGAACAGCCCATTAAGGAGGTTGAAGTGAGAAGAGTGGTGTTTGAGGATGCTAGTCCTCCATTTAGCATGCATAAAAATGCTGCACATAGGGACATTCAAGAGAATGTGGGATCAGATGAGTATGCACATTTTCCTGTTCAGCAACCATTGAGACCCTCGACATGTATCTCACATCCACCTGATAGATATGTTCCATGATTAGATTTTGTTATGCTAACAGGAGCCGGTGAGCCTTCTTACTACAAAGAGGCTATGCAGACAGAGGATCATGTCAAGTGGGAGCGTGCCATGAAGAGTGAGTTGGATTCTATTCACAAGAATGGTACTTGGGATTTAGTACCTCTGCCAAAAGGGCAGGAAAGCTTTACCATGTAAACGGGTATATAAGTTGAAATTCACATCAGATAGTGCTTCTCCAAAGTATGAAGCACAACTTGTTGCAAAGGGTTTTAAGCAACAACATGGTGTTGATTTCGAGGAAATCTTCTCTCTAGTGGTCAAGATGAATACCCTACGCATGTTGCTTGGATTCATTGCAATGGAGGACTTAGAGCTAGTACAAATGGATGTGAAAACTACTTTCTTGCATGGGATCTTACAGATGGGTTCTAAATGGAACAACCAGAGGGCTATGTAGTTCTTGGCAAGAAAACTCTAGTTTGTAAGCTCAAGAAGAGCTTGTATGGACTTAAATAGTCCCCTAGACAATGGTATCAAATGTTTGATGATTTTATGAAGTCTCAAGGCTATTCTCGAAGCAATGAGGGTCATTGTCTCTACACAAAGAGATGCTCAGATGGTAGCTTGATTTGCTTGATATTTTATGCCAATGATATGTTGATTGATGGGAAGTCCTCTTATGACTTGTCAATTCTCAAAAAGAAGTTGAGTCAAAAATTTGATATGAAGGATTGGGGGGATTCCAAACATATTCTTGGCATGCATATTACTCATGATAGGAGACAAAGATGCATATACTTGTCTCAAAGTGAGTACATATCCAAAGCACTTCACATGTTCAATATGCAGGGTGGAAAGGCATTGAGTAAACCTTTACCCGCATATGTGAAATTGAGCAAGGATGATTGCCCCAAATCAGATGAGGGAAAGGAATTCATGACCAAAATTGCCTATCAGTGTCTTGTTGGTAGTCTCATATATGTTATGGTATCTAGGAGACTAGACATTGCAGATATATGTCTAATCATGGCAAGAAACATTGGGAGGCGTTCAAGTTGTGAGTAGATATATGTCTAATCATGGCAAGAAACATTGGGAAGCGGTCAAGATGATTTTGAGATATCTGAGTGGCACTAAGGACAAGTGTCTATGCTTAGGTGGAGGGAAACCATTCATTACTGGTTACATAGATTCTGAGTATGCTGGTTGTGAAGACAATTGTAAGTCTACATCAGGGTACATTTTTCATTTTGCTAGAGGTGCTATCTCTTGGAGATCTCATCTTCAAGAATATATAGTTGTTTCCACCATAGAAGCACAGTATGTTGCAACAAGTGAGGCATGTAAGGAAGCACTGTGGCTTTCTCATCTTGCTTGTGATATGTGTTCACCTCAGCATGTACCTCGTTTGTTGAGTGATAGTCAGAGTGCTATTGCTTTAGCTAAGAATCGGGTCTATCATGCAAAGACCAAGCACATTGAGTAAGGTATCACTTCATTAGAGATTGCTTAGCACCTGACTGCATATTCTTGAGAAGGTTCACACTCGAGATAATGTTGTAGATGCCTTAACTAAACATCTACCACAAGAAAGCTTTCGACACTATTGTCACTTGATGGTGGTTACTTGATTCATGATATTACATATTCACTTGTATACTGTGTAACATGCCCATCAGGTGTGAGGTATAGTTTGTATACTTACACTCACGTATTCTTTATCATTCTTTATTTTTCTCCCATAGTTACTTTGGCCATATTGGCCTTTAGTGGGAGATTGTTACCATTAGTGTCCATGTGAAAGGCCAAATGGCCACCGGACACTTCTTTGTATAAGTTCTTTAATGTGGCATGTTCAATCACAGCCTATAAGTTTGAGCGCATTTTGTAACACCTAAGAAGTCTGTGTTTGTGCTCCTTATGTACTGTGTTTTTCTGCATATTTTGTAGCTTCTGTGCAGAGTACCGTGTGTAGCCCTTGGAACTAGGTTTTCTACTCCGAGGATATCAACGCGGAGCTCTCATTAAGGAGAGCATAGTTTGACTGCATCACCATCAAAATAATTCACTAGTATCAGAGCATTTTGACACAAAAGATTTTTTCCTTTTGTGTGACCGAAGTGAGCACCCATCCACCTTGTCCACAGCCTTCTCAAACGCTTACGACTAAGGTGGTGAACAAGGCATAGACCTTGGCATATCTTGTCATCTGAGTCACCCAATTCACTGTTGGCATCGTTGGTTGCATGCGAGGGAGGACCTCAATGGTCAAGAGAGATAGAGGTTGTTGAGGTCACCCATCCCAGTATTATCCCCCCCAAGCTCCCTTAACCCTAGCAATCTCTTGCCACTAAGCTACACTCTTGTGGTGTGTGAAGAAGGCTTTGAAAGCTTGTTTTTGAAGCATTTTTGGGGTGTTTTTTGAGCCATTTTGGGGTACTTTCGCACATATTTCTCTTCACACATGTCCAAGAACATCAAGAAGAGTGTTCTTTATACTTGTTCAACAATAAATATATATATCAACCTTTGGGGCTATGTTTTCAACCACACTCGTAAAACTACACGTTTCTCGAAAGGTTTTCAGTTTTGGTGGGAGAAGCCGTTGCAAGTATATGTAGGTTTTTGAGCCTAAAACATCAGAGTTCATAGACACTTGCAGGTGTTGTTGGCTAGTCTTTGAGCTGTGCATTCAACCTTTTAGTGTCATTTTACTGCATATATTGAGCATATACACACCATGTACGCTTCTGTGGATACCGCTTATGTACGTCCATGTGTTCATTGATATAGTGGTTACGGTTTTTGCATAAAGCCTTTTGTGTTTGATAAAGAGGGTCGTGGTGAGGTTTTCTTAGCTGGGAGACACCCAAATGCCGGGGTCTCTTCAGTGATGAAGGTGGAAGACTTACCCAACCTCGCCATAGGAGATGTATGATAGTAGTTCATAGGTGCTTGATAAGCCAAGCTGACTTCTATTGGGCAACTGATTATATGCAGTGGAGTCAGTGATTCACTATGCAGGTAAACATGTCAATCTTGTAGTTTTATGATATTTGACACTGGTCATATGCTCATTTTGTAGAGGATAATCTAGCAAATGTTTTCTAGATTTCTTGGTTTTGTCAACTATATAGTGGCCAATTTACTGCTTGATACACTTATTAATTGGTGTTTTGACTCTTCTAGCTCCATTATCATTCTATTCAGTACTCTACCACCATGGCATCAGAGGTCTCAAGTAGATCAGGTAAATCAGGGTCTAGCGCTAGTCTTCCGAGGAGGAGCTATAACTTGTAGGGAAAAGACCATTTTGAGAACCCAAAATTTGATGGCACAAACTTTGCTTTATGGAAGAATCAGATTAAAGATGTGTTGATTTAAAGGAGGCAATGGAAGCCACTTAATGGAATTTCAAAGAAGCCTTCTGACATGGATGAAGATGATTGCGATGAGTTAGATGAAATGGCCAAGTCTACCATTCGCTTGCACCTCGTAGATAATATTTACTTTACAATATTAGAGTGTGAAAGTGCAGAGGAGCTTTGGAAGAAGTTATGCAATACATATGAAAAAGAGACGGCATCAAATAAAGTGTATTTGATGAGAAAACCATATGACCTTCGCATTGGACACTGTTGTCACTTCATGGGGGTTACTTGATTCATGATCTTACACAGTCACTTGTATACTGCGTAACATGCCCATCAGGTGGGAGGTATAGTTTGTATACTTACACTCAGGTATTCTTTATGATTCTTTATTTTTCTCTCAGAATACTTTGGCCATATTGGCCTTTTGTGGGAGATTGTTACCATTAGTGTCCATGTGAAAGGCCAAATGTCCACCTGACACTTCTTTGTATATGTTCTTTAATAAAATATATAGTGGCGTGGTGAGTCACAGACTGTAAGTTTGATCGCATTTTGTAACACCTAAAAGTTTGTGCTCGTGCTCCCTGTGTACTGTATTTTTCTGCGTATTTTTGTAGCTTCTATGTGGAGTACCATGTGCAGTCCTAGGAACTCAATTTTCTACTCAGAGCTCTTGTTAAGGAGAGTGCACTGTGACTGCATTGCCATCGAAATACCTCACTGGTATCAGAGCATTTCGATGCAAAAGATTTGTTCCTTTGTGTGAGAGAACCAAGCACCCGCCCATCTTGTCCAAGGTCTTTTGCAAGGTTCATCACTAATGCAGTGAGCAAGGCATAGACCTTGGCATACCTTGTCATCCTAGTCATTGAATTCACCATTGGTGCCATTGGTTGCACGCGAGGGAGGACCTCAACGATCAAGGAAGATGGGGGTTCCCGGTACTTCCCAGGAGGTCACCCATCCCAATATTGTTCCCCCCGTAGCTTGCTTAACCATAGCCATCTCTTGCCACTAAGCTACACTCTTGTGGTGTCTGAAGAAGGGGAAGGACTCAGGTTAACATTACATTGAACATGTTTTTGTCCCTCAAAGCTTCATTCTTTGCTTTCAAAGCCTGTTTTTGAAGCATTTTTCGGGTGTCTTTTGGAGCCATTTTGGAGTACTTTCACACATAGTTCTCTTCACACATGTCTAAGAACATCAAGAAGAGTCTTCTTTGTGCTTCTTTGATAATAAATATCAACCTTTGGGGCTCTGGGTTCAGCCACACTCATAAAACTAGATGTTTCTCGAAAGGTTTTCAGTTTTGGTGGGAGAAACCACTGCACATTTATGCATGTTTTTGAGCTTAAAACATCAAAGTTGACATACAGTTGCAGGTGTTGTTGGCTAGTTTTTGGGTTGTGCGTTCAGCCTTTTAGTGTCATTTTACTGCATATATTGAGCACATACACACCATGTACACTTTTGTGGATATGCCTTATGTACGTCCATGTGGTCATTGATATAGCAGTTAGAGTTTTTGCACGAAGCCTTTTACATTTGAGGATTGGAGATGTGGTTGTGCAGTTCATTGATGGTTCAAAATTAACTATGCATAATGTATGCCATGTACGTGAGTTATCACAGAAGGCGTATTCAAGAAAAAAGGGAATTACTCAAGATTTTGAGACAATTCTTTGTGTCCCAATGTTTTTATTTTTGGCTCATTCACACAACACAACATGTTATTATCTCTTGATTGGAGTATATTAGATTGATACTATAATATTAAGCATAATTGTATTATAAATGAAGCATCAAGGATGATCTCAAAGTTAAGAAGTTAACATAGTAAGGAATATATATGGGACTTGAATAATTCCCAAATTTCTTGAATAAGACTTACACAGTTTGATGTCAATTGGTCAACTTGATGACCTTGGTTACAAGGTGGTCTTCTATGCTCAGTTCTTTCGTATATCAAAGGATAATACGGTTATTGCAAAAGGAAGCAAATCTCGCTCACTTTATCCTTTATTTGTATCACAGAAAGAACACTTGTTAGCTGTTACTGAACAACCTGGGCTTGTATTTGGCATGGTTGTTTGCTTCATATATCTTGTAGTGGAATGGAAAATCTTTCTCATTCTGGATACTTATCTATGTTATCTTTCTCTGATTTTTCATTTTGTGAGCATTGTCAATATGGAAAACAAACCAAAAATGTGCATAGAATGCACATTGACTCTTCAATTCAGCCTTTAGATCTTGTTCATACATGTGTGTGGTCCTATGCCAACTAGGTACTTAGGTGGTTCTCTTTACTTTGTCACTTTCATAGATGATGCTACTAGAAAAGTTTGGCTATATCCTATCAAATCGAAGGATGAGGTATTCCCTACTTTCATAAAATGGCTTGCTTCAGTTGAGACTAAAAAATCAACTAAGCTTAAGGCTTTACATTTAGATAATGGGGGAGAGTATACCTCACATGAATTCATCCTTTTTTGTCAGTCTAGAGGGATTTGTAGAGAGATTGTAGCTCCTTATATCCGAGTACAGAATAATGTAGCTGAAAGGATGAATAGAACTATTCAAGATAAAGTAGTTTCTATGTTGCATCATGCAAACCTCTCACAAGGCTTTTGGGCAAAAGCAGTATTGATTGTAGTTCATGTGGTTAACCTTTCACCTTGTATTGCCAAAGGTCTAAAAGTGGCACAAGAGTTATGCATAGGGAAGCCACCATATTATGATCATCTTCGAGTTTTTGGGTGTGAAGCATATGTTCATATACCCAAGAATCTTAGACAAAAGTTAGACCATAAGTCAAAGAAATGCATGTTTCTTGGATATGGTCGACAAGGACAATTTGGATATCGCTTATGGGATCCTGAAACATGGTCAGTGATCAGAATTAGTGATGTCATTTTCAATGAGTCTAAGATGCATAAACATGCCATTAAGGAGGTTGAACTGAGAAGACTAGTGTTCAAAGCATGTTCCTATTCAACAACCATTGAGACGCTCTACACATATCTTACATCCACCTAATAGATATGTTCCACACTTAGATATTGTTATGCTAAAAGATGCATGTGAGCCTTCTTGCTACAAATAGGCTATGCAGACAGAGGATCATGTCAAGTGGGAGCATGCCATGAAGAGTGAGTTGTATTCTATTCACAAGAATGGTACTTAGGATTCAGTACCTTTGCCAAAGGGTAGGAAAGCTTTACCATGTAAATGGGTATATAAGTTGAGATTCACATCAGATAGTGCTTCTCCAAAGTATAAAGCACAACTTGTTGCAAAGGGTCTTAAGCAACAACATGGTGTTGATTTCGAGGAAATCTTCTCTCTAGTGTTCAAGATGACTACCCTACGCATGTTGCTTGGATTCGTTGCAATGGAGGACTTAGAGCTAGTCCAAATGGATGTGCAAATTGCTTTCTGGCATGGAGATCTTACAGGTGGTATCTATATGGAACAACCAGAGGGTTACGTAGTTCTTGGCAGGGAAAGTCTAATTTGTAAGCTCAAGAAGAGCTTGTATGGACTTAAACAGTCCCCTAGACAATGGTATCAAAGGTTTGATGCTTTTATGAAGTCTCAAGGCTATTCTCGAAGCAATGAGCATCATTGTGTCTACACAAAAAGATGTTCAGATGGCATCTTGATATGCTTGATACTTTATGTCGATGATATGTTGATTGCTAGGAAGTCCTCTTATGACTTGTCAATTCTCAAAAAGAAGTTGAGTTAGACATTTGATATCAAGGATTTGGGGGATGCCAAACATATTCTTGGCATGTGCATTACTCATGATAGGATTCAAAGATGCATATACTTGTCTCAAATTGAGGACATATCCAAAGTACATCACAAGTTCAATATGCACGGTGAAAAGGCATTGAGTACACCTTTATGCACATATGTGAAATTGACAAAGGATGATTGCCCCAAATCACATGGGGAAAAGGAATTCATGACCAAAGTTCCCTATCAATCTATTGTTGGTAGTCTCATGTATGTTATGGTAGCTACAAGACTAGACATTGCATTTGCAGTGGGAGTTGTGAGCAGATATATATATAATCCATGCAAGAAACATTGGGAAGCAATCAAGATGATTTTGAGATATCTGAGTGGCACTAAGTACAAGTGTCTATGCTAAGGTAGAGGAAAAGCATCCATTATTGGTTACATAGATTCTGACTATGCTTGTTGTGTAGACAATCATAATTCTACATCAGGGTACATTTTTCATTTTGTTGGAGGTGCTATCTCTTGGAGATCTCATCTTCAAGAATGTATAGTTTTCTTCCACCACATAAGCAGAGTATGTTGCAGCAAGTGAGGCATGTAAGGAAGCATTGTGCCTTTCTCATCTTGCTTGTGATATGGGTTCACCTCAGCATGTACCTTGTTTGCTCAATGATAATCAGAGTGCCATTGCTTTGGCTAAGAATCCGGCCTATCATGCAAAGACCAAGAACATTGAGGTGAGGTATCACTTCATTAGAGATTTCTTAGCCACTGAGCGCATTATTATTGAGAAGGTTCACACTCGAGATAATGCTACACATGCCTTGACTAAAGCTCTACCATAGGATAGATTTGGACATTGTTGTCACTTGATGGGGGTTACTTATATAGTATGTAACATGCCCATCAGGTGGGAGGTATAGTTTGTATACTTACACTCAGGTATTCTTTATCATTCTTTATTTTTCTCCCATAGTTACTTTGGCCATATTGGCCTTTAGTGGGAGATTGTTACCATTAGTTTCCATGTGAAAGGTCAAATGGCCACCAAACACTTATTTGTATATGTTCTTTAATAAAATATATAGTGGCCTGCTCAGTCACATACTGTAAGTTCGACCGCATTCTGTAACACCTAAGAAGTTTGTGTTTGTGCTCCTTGTGCACTGTGTTTTTTTGTGTATTCTGTAGCATCTATGTGGAGTATTGTGTGCAGCCTGAGGAACTTAGTTTTCTACTCCGAGGATATTTTCACGGAGCTCTTGTCAAGGAGAGCGCACTCTGACTGCATCGCCATCGAAATACTTCACTGGTATCAGAGCATTTCGATGCAAAAGATTTGTTCCTTTTGTGCGAGCGAAGCAAGCACCCGCCCACCTTGTCCAATGCCTTCTCGAAGGCTTATGACTAACGCAACAACCAAGGCATAGACCTTGGCATACCTTGTCATCCGAGTCACCAAATTCATCGTTGGTGCCCTTGGCTGCATGCAAGGGAAGACCTCAATGGTCAAGGAAGATAGAGGTTCCCGGTACTTCCCAGGAGGTCACCCATCCCAGTATTGTTCCCCCTAGAAGTGTGTATGTGTGTGTATGTGTGTGTATGTGTGTATATGTATGTATGTGCATGTGTATGTGTAAGTGTATTTGTGTGTATATGTATGTATGTGCATGTGTATGTGTAAGTGTATGTGTATATGTGTGTATGTATGTGTGTGTATATGTATGTATGTGCATATGTATGTGTATGTGTATAAGTATGTTGTGGTTGTGTATGTGTATGTGTATGTGTATGTGTATGTGTATGTGTATGTGTATGTGTATGTGTAGGTGTGTATGTGTATATGTATATAAATATATATATATATATATATATATATATATGTGTGTGTGTGTGTGTGTGTGTGTGCATGTGTATATGTATGAGCATGCATGTGCATGTGCATGCATCTCCATTTGCATCCATGTGTATGCACACGCACGTGAATGTGCATATGCATGTGTATAATTAGTATGTGTTAATATGCGTATGTGTATGTGTATATGCAATAATGCATGCATGCATGTCCTTTTATGTGTTTGTAGATATGTTTGTGCATATGCATGTGTATGTTTGTGTATGAGTATGTGTGTGTTTATGTATGTGTATGTGTATGTGTATGTGTATGTGTATGTGTATGTGTATGTGTATGTGTATGTGTATGTGTATGTGTATGTGTATGTGTATGTGTGTGTGTGTGTGTGTGTGTGTGTGTGTGTATGTGTATGTGTATATGTGTATGTGTATGTGTATGTGTATGTGTATGTGTATGTGTATGTGTATGTGTATGTGTATGTGTATGTGTATGTGTATGTGTATGTGTATGTGTATGTGTATGTGTATGTGTATGTGTATGTGTATGTGTATGTGTATGTGTATATGTGTATGTGTATGTGTATGTGCATGTGTATGTGCATGTGTATGTGTGTGTGTATGTACATATGTGTGTGTATATGTGTAAGCATCCATGTTCATGTATATGTGTATATGTGCATATGAATGAGTAAGTGTGAGTATGTGAATTAATGAAAATAAAACAATTTAAATGATATAGAATCAATGAAAATTGTACTTACAAAAATTAGCCATATTTTATGCTTGGCGAACTTCTTGAATAACCTGCAATAAGGGGGGAGAGAGAGAGAGAGGGAGAGAGAGAGAGAGAGAGATAGTGAGAAATCAAAAGAGAAAATAAAAAGGAGAGAGAGAGAGAGATATATATATATATAGAAATTGAAAGAGAAAGAGGTAGAAAGAAAGAGCGAGAGAGACAGAGATGATAAGAGAGAGATTAGAAAAGAGAAAGATTCAAAAAGAGATTGTTGGAACTCGTAAGTGTAGTGCAGATCTGAACGTTGAAGAGCTCTTTGATCAATTGCACGTAAAATGACCATCGAAGAGTGATCCAACATTTTTTTTAGTTTTATTAAACATTACCATTGCATAAGCGATGTAAAAGCGTTGTGTATGCGATCGTGCAACTCGTGCAAGAGCAATGCCCAGTTGTGTCGCATAAGCGATGCAAATCTACATCGTATATGCCACACTTCCTTTTGAATCACATAAGTGATGCTTAGGTAGTGATGCTCTCTTGAGCATCATGACAAGCGTCGAAAATAACGTCGTTTAGATGATAGTGTGTGTGCTCGATGCCTAGTCTAACGAAATGCATGATCTTGTAGCGACAAAAATGTGTCGTGTTAATCATTGATATGCCCCCGTATTCCTTGTAGTGTCAAATCTTAAGGCACTTAGATTGTCTTGCATCATCAATAAAATAATAGAAGCAAAACTTTGATATCAATGTGGAAGACTGTCAAGAATAGTATGCAAAAGTGAACTATCTGGCAAAACTTTATTAGTAGAAATAAATTGTTCCTTCAAATCTTTGATCTTTGTCAAAAAATTGTCCATAGAATCTCCTTCATTCATAGGTTCAGTCTCCAAATATTTTTGGAGATAAGCAACATGAGCCTCATTTCTTGCCTCATATAAAGTGTTAAGTGTATCTCAAGCATCCTTTGTTGTTTTGCATTAGTGAATATGAGGGATAATGGCATGTTTGGCAAAGAAAGTTATCAATGCATGTGTCTAAGCATCTTTGCCATCCCAAAAAAATTTCTCTATGGTAGGTGCAACAAGAACCAGAGCATGAATAGGAATTTAAAGATCATCATCTTCAATGCCATCTGCATCACCTTCAATAATTGTATCTGCAGGTGTGGTAGGACATTTTTCAACACTTTGCACAAAATTCCTCATTCCTTTTAGTACCAATACATGATGCATCATATATGCCCACAATGGGTAATTAGTACCATCCAACCTATCCTCAATCAGCCAACATACGAAATACATCATGTTTTCAGCCATCGCCACTAAGTAAATACCCTGATGCAGAAAGATGATTATATCTCAAAGTGTTGAACAAAACCACCCTGTCAAGCTCTACTAAACATGTAGAAGTCTTCAAGGCGCTTGTATTGGTGAACCAAAACTTGTATATTTGTTTGGCAAAAAAGGACAAAATTGCCTACACATGTGTTGTGATAGTGCATTCAGAGGCAAAAACGAGCTCTGTTCAAAATTTTGACACCACAAGCGGAAGTTGCTTTGAACTCCTAATCAGCTTGAGTATGCTCACCATTTTTTTTTATTATGAGATTGTGATCAAAGGGGTGTTGACAATGCCTTAGATGAAGTGGTGGCCTAGTCTGATACTAATTGTTGGTGTTTGAGGTCTATGAAAGAACATGAAAAATGCAAGGAAGAAGAAGGAGCTTGGAGCACAACACACCACTGAATGAATTACCAAGTGAATGTACAAAGATCAGTAACTCATTCGGATTATAGATGTATATACAAGCTGGGAGAAAAAAACCTCCTAAAGAGGGAAAAAAGTGCCCCAGTGGTCCTAAGTGTGTTCGCACACATCACTACCAAGATATATCAACAAACACTAGGAGCCTTTGAATATATGCTAGATGCAAAAAAACCATCAACAAATCATTAAATTTTATCCAAAAATATTTTTTGCCTAATTGTTAATCTGTCATCATAGGCCAGTTTGTCATGATAGAGGGGTTATGTCATGATGGAGTGCTCTATTACGATAGACCAGTTCTATCACAATAGAGTGGGTTTATTGAGTTTGGCATGTCATGACAGATGGGGGTCTGTCATCATAGATAGTGTTTATCATGGGGTCGATCTACTCATATCATCAAGATTACAAGCTCTCTATTTGCTCAGACAAGCTCCTTCTCTCCAAAAGTGAACTTCAAAAATGAGGTCTCTAGCTCCTTTTATAGTTCTCAAGTGAATTTTGGGTGGCTCAAACCTAGTGTTCGACATAGTTAAAAATTAGGTTCTAATACTAATTTAGGGCTCAAAAGAGCTCTAGAAAATATGAAAATCCAAATTTGGCTTCCACCTAAGCTCTCAAGCTCAAGGACTCCTCCACTTGCACAAAATGGAGCATGTATTTACAAAAATCAAATTTTATACAATAAGTAGTGATGAAAATCATTGTTTTTCAATGAATTGAATGCTTTTCCCAAATTTGAATTGTGAGCCTTCTTTCATGTACTTCCCCGTTTTTTATGGCTGCTTGACTCACCACGTTATCTGCTTGCCCTTGTGCTGCAACAACTTAGTCTTTAGCTTGAGATCTCTTTTCTCAAACTTCAAAGTTGATAGCTTTCTCGAGCAGAGATCTCTCCTCCACTCAAGTCTAAGCATCCACTCATCCTTTTTAGATTCTAGATTTTGGGAATCTCTCTTTAAAGATTGATATGCATTAAGGTTATACCCTTGAATAATTAAGTACCAATTTTCATGATTTGGGCCTTCCTTGCTCCTAGATACAACGCTCCATTTACTCTTAGAGTAGTATTTGATGCAAATGCGCTCGCATGACACACCTACCAACTGACATCGAGCAATGGATCCTTTTTTGCAAAATGTCCATCCAAAAGACAAGTCAGAGGTATGAAGACCTTCACCACACTAA
Organism: Ceratopteris richardii; assembly: GCA_020310875.1. Classification (NCBI taxonomy): domain Eukaryota; kingdom Viridiplantae; phylum Streptophyta; class Polypodiopsida; order Polypodiales; family Pteridaceae; genus Ceratopteris; species Ceratopteris richardii. Next base: position 147,654,473 of record CM035418.1, on the reverse strand, counting down.
GAATTAAATGCACACACACAAAGAATCTCACACTTGCACATATGCATACATGAACACATATGTAAGCAATCCTCACTCATAGACAAGACAAAAGCTCTTAAGAAGCTCACACTTGATTAAAAGAGAAAAAGAACAAGAACAAGGAGAAGCACAAATGAGGGTTTAGTTCACTTTGATGGATTATTTGTAAAAAGTGACGCTCTTCACACTCTAATGTCCACCTTAGTTAAAAATAGGTCATAAACCCTCATTTGAGGTCCGATTTGAGTGTGCAAAAAAATCCTATAAACTCTTGGAAATTAGGGAATTGTTGCTCAAGCTTTAGGACTCCTTGGCTGCACAAATATAGAGTAAATTACAAGAAATATCTTTCAGGTATATTTCTAGAGGTGGTATTTTACATAAAAATGGCTAATTTGAGAGATGGTTTTGGACTTTTTGGGTCTTCCATTAGCCCCTTATCTTACTTGAATGCATCCACTGTGGTTCTTGGTTCAATTTTTCACAACCTAACCATCTTTTCTCTCTTTTCCTTCAAAAATCACTTCAATAAGTCTCCATCTCCAACACTCCCCACTTCCTAAAAGTTTGTCATCCATGATAGATGATTTTCATGTGGTTGGTAGTGCAAGAGCATGGTATTGAAGCATATTGGGGTTATTGATTTCCTATCAAACAAAAAAATGAAAGTGCTTATTTTTTACGATAGTATTGGAGTAAACTTAGTGTAGTGCTTGGGCAAAAAAGAAAGAAAAGTGTCTGTGCATGACCTTGTAGGATAGCCCTATGCATGCATAATGTATCATGCAAAAGAACAAGAAATGTTGCAAAAAAGAAAAAGAATTAGGAGAAGATGTTGTAGGGCTAGTTGTTGATGAAACATCTTACTCTAATGATTGGAAGAATTTCATTTGATGATACGTTGTGTTACGTCGACTTGACGGAGGAGAGACTGTAAAGTGTCGAGATTGAATGTAGAGGCCATGTAACCTGGGAGACTTTGATGACATAGTTACCCACATTTGTATGTCAATTGTGCTTCTTGATGTTCGCTGATAATAACCATGAATTGCATCGTTTTCTTTATGAACTTTGTTCCCATTGTTTGTTGTCGTATTTTGAGATATGAAACATGTGCCATCAGTATGAATAAGATTCTTTCCATTGGCACCTATCATTAGCAACCACAAGGAAATGACATTTCCACAACGATTACAAATCACTTGCAAGGAAACATTTGTAACACAAAAAAGTGTACATGTGATTGATGACCTCTCAATACAATCATCAGTCTCACATATGGGATATCACACTTGTGCCTCATAAAAGGTTGTGTAATGTGACCTTAATTGGATGCATACTTTAAATGCAATCAATCTCAAACTATTTCCAAGAGATATGGTTGTGCAATGTTCACATAGTTCCTGTACGAAGAGGCATGTTCTACTCATTGCCATTTTAGTAGAGGAGATAGACCATCCTTTGGGCATGGGACCTTTGAGATGGATGACTGTGGTTTAACAACCCATAGTTGTTGAGCAACAGGGTGTGACCAAACATGTTGTTGATTGAAGCATATATTGGCATTGGGTTGCCACTTCAATGTATCCTTTTGAATTGGAGCCCCCTTATGTTGTGGCAGTCTTCGTTTAGGGTGGGCTTTGGAAATCTTGCGTATAGCTGATCTTTCTTGCTATTGCTTAGGCCTCCAAAAGTATGTAGCCTCTTTTTCATGAAAAATCTAGGAGTTAGGAATCCATATTTGTTTAATGTACCCCAACTTGGCAGCAATGTAGAAGTTTTCTTCTAATGTCAATCCGTTCTAGGCTTCTTGGGCCGCTATATGTATTTGTCACCATATGATGAACATACATGGGCTTTAAGGACTCATATTCGCCTAGAATATATAGGATTCTTTGAACATTTTGTTGCACTTTTTTGTCCTCATTGATGTCATGCGATTGACATCCTCTTATGATCAGGTTTTCTTCATGGTACTTTCTTTGCATGTTAGACAGGGTCGATACCTTCTTGAAGATATGTATCTATGTTGGTCGTAGGAACCCAAATTTGTGCTCATCTACTTAAATATTTGAGGAGCAATTTTGGAACTCACATATGCTTCGTTGAGGAACTATGTTGATGAGGTGCTTGTGGGACCCGTCCCAATTGTCAGACCTGAGGAGATTTTCTTTACTTCTCTAACCTTTGTGGTGGAATGTTTGTTGGTGACTGTGAGGTCCAACTGCCTTTTTGGAATCGTGTGTTGTGACATGGGATGTCTCTTTTTGAACCCAAATCTGAGTGAGACTAGTGATTAATCATACATTGTCATTGATTATGTTGTTTGGGGTAAGGCTTTGTTTTAAACTCCCCCACTCCTTGACATATGAATCTTTTTTTCCAAGGGAAGTTTGGGCCACATTATGACCAATGAATGTCTAATGTAGAATGCACCAATTGGTTCATACTTAAGAGTGGTATTGGTGATTTACATAATCAAAATCTATATCAAGCCTCATATCTTCTACCTCATAACAAAGATTATTTCCAACTAATTGACCCAAAACTAGATGTTCATAGATATCAGTGTCTAAGTCTATAAATTCTTCCATTAATTCTGATTCAGATTTTGTGTGACATGGTGAGCCTAATGGACTCAAGCATAGGGGAAACATGCTTCACCATAGCCTGTATGTCCAAGGCACTATTGGTAATGCCTTCAAGAGAGCATGTGAGGATACTATTGGCCGCATGAATAGTCAATGTGTGCTTAGCCATGTCCAAAGAGACTGTATGCTTGACCAACCATTCATGTCCCAAAATCACATTGGGTAAATCATAATCATGGAAAACTAAGAATGTGGTCTAGGTGGGGTGTTTGTTGATGAATATCCAAATTCCAACTTTATCCACACACTAAATACATGTGCCATTGACATTGGCTAGTGAAGATTGAGTTTCTTGAATAGGGACATCCATGTGGTGACTAGTGATTGTTGGATGGTACTGGATGAGGCTCTTGTATCATTTAATGATTTGAACACATTCATAGAGTGGAAGCCCACTTGAAATCTCATGAATGGCCTTGAACCATCATCTAGTCCACATTGATTGTATTAGTAATTGGATAGCCTTCATCAAACAATTGTCCTTGGGTGCTCATCCCTTTTTTGTATTCAAGCCTTCCACTTAGCTTTTCATTTTAGTGCCTCTCATTGTGATTCTTCTCTAATTCTTTCGCCATCAACTTTTCAATTCTCTACTATTGCAATCTAGCTAGCATTTCATGTGTAAGAATCTTGATAAAGCTTGATTCTACAGCTGTTGATCTAGTTTGTCAATACATTACCATCAAGTGTGGCCAAACTGTCAGCTCTGCTTGAAGATACATGGTTGATATGAGTGGCCCATAGCCCCTCTGTTGAAGTTTCTTCGATGTTGTTGTAGTGTATACACTAGGATAAAGTCATCATCTACTTGCATATCCTTATCACATAAGTATGCACCATAGTAGGATTTAGGGCGCTTCTTTGCAACATAGATGCCTTCCACTACATTGAGCCAAGTCTCTTGAAGTTTGTCTACCTCCTCGGCTAGTAGAGAGCTCATGACTAGTCCACTTGTAATTTCATGCAACTCTTGAAGTTGGAAAATGGAAATGGATTGAGAAGTATGGCATTGTGTCCAAAGACCAGATTGAAGAGTTTGGCACATATAACTATCTTGTATGCCAAACCTTGTGCACAAATAGCATGATGAAACTGTCATCTCAATTAGACCTTCCACTGTTAACAATTTTTGTAGGCACCACACAAAACTTTCTTGAAACTCTTCACTTGTCCATTTGCACGAGGATGATAGTGTATCGAATTCTTGCGAACAAGTAAATGTTTTTCTAACAAATACTCTATTACTTCATTAATAAAACCTGTTCCATGATCACTAACAAATTCTTTTAGCAGACCCAACTGAGTGAATCGAACTTCAAAGAAAAATTTGGCCATAGTCTGTACTTAGTTGTCTTAGCCTCGAACCATTTTTTGACGTAGTGACTAACTACAATTGTATTTTCTACATGAGAGCTACAAGTGGGTGAACTGATTGGACCTACGAAGTCTATTCCCCACCTAGCAAAGGCTCTACTACATCTCTTGACAAATTCCTTGGCATCTAGCAAAGGTGGACCACTAGAGTCCTGCAACAAGGATCATTTTTTGCACATATCTTAGGGGATAAATATCCTCTAGCCACACCTGCATGTGTCATCTCGAGAATTGACAAGTAATCATCTTCATGTATGATTGCGTTTATGAACGATTGCATGTTAGTGCATATGCTAGACAAGTTTCTTCTAATGGCTTTTGTTTGAATCTATCAGTTCCTTCAGAAAGGGTGAAGTCTCATATAACTGGAATTTCCCTCTAGTTCCTTTCAGTCAATTGCAACAATTTCACTTCATTTTACTCCACAGGTAGTTAACTCTAGGTTTGAAGGCCATTACTTGCTCTTGGGCAATAACAAGCTTCCCACATTATGAAATCAAAGGCACCTGGTGATTGAAACCTATCATAGATGGTCTTCTATCAACCTCTCTGTCACTCACATCTTCAGTTATGCTGTTGTTTCTGGCTATCTACATCTAGTTTTGGTTACTTGCTATGCTGTAATCAACAGATTCAATCAATTACATTCTCAAAATAACCATCTACTTCGAGGCTGTTCTCAACATATAATGATCTCTTAGAGTTTTCTTTATCAATCCAACCCAGTTCAAGTGGGATATTCCAGAATAGTGTGCATGTAAATTTAAGTTCAACACAACATTCATGAAAGGCAGAGGGTTCACTAACAGGTGGTTCATTTCATATTGTTCATGAAGGCATCTGAAAATATCACAATGAGTAAGATTTCTCTTTTAAAATATTGTTCATGAAGGCATCTCTCTCTCTCTCTCTCTCTCTCTCTCTCTCTCTCTCTCTCTCTCTCTCTCTCTCTCTCTCTCTCTCTCTCTCTCTCTCTCTCTCTCTCTCTCTCTCTCTCTCTCTCTCTCTCTCTCTCTCTATATATATATATATATATATATATATATATATATATAGTGCTCATAGATGTGATTTTGATTCCCAGATAAATACTGTTTTAGCTTTAGAGGTAAAATCGTGATCACCCAGTTCTTGGATGCCTTTACAAGGAGCATATCTTTTCCAACAATTAGATCATAGCCTATAGGCACTTGCTATAAGAAGACTGCAACCACTCATCAGGAGTCCAAGAGCAGGTCAAAGTCAGCATACTTCTCAGCTCTGATGGTTTAACTAACAGACTTCAAGGGCACTTCTCATGCAGCTTCTGCCTTTTAGGTCAGACAATATTACTTTTGGAGCTCTGCATCTGCATTGTTCTAGGCTTTTCAGCTGTCCCAGCGTCAGATTCAGCCAAAGTAATTCCCAGCTTTGCCAATTTCTAAGTCAATAATCAATCCCCTTTCTGTTTACATAATTGACGCGACATTTGAAATGTGCATATACATGCGTAAAAGATTCATTTATCTCCTCAGAATTGATATACATCATTTGCAAATGATTGATTGCATGGATAAAACTGTTGCTCTGGAATCAAGTAAAAACATGTGCAAAGCAGTGGAGGCCAAATCTCCAGGAACATCAAAGGCGGCAAGAAGCATTATGATAAGCCTGTATGAAGAATTCTAGTGTGCTTGGCTCTCATTTCATATTTGCTAAGCTTCTATATGCATCTGAAGAAGTTTACAACTGTCTGAATCCACTGAGTGAGACACCCACAATTTGTCATAACTCGCCATGAGTGGTACCTGTGATAAATCCTCTGCATTTTACATACAAAATTTCTCCAGCCAATGAGAATGTTTAGTCTAGAATAGTTCATAGATTAAAAAATCACCTCAAGATTCTATGACACATGATCCTCAGAAAAAGTAACAAATCTGCAGGAGAAAACCATCACATTGAGCATATTCGTTGTGGCTGTGTGATGGAATAAAAAAGAAGGTGACTGTAAGATTCCTATCTTAGCCATATACATATATTTTGATAACAAAAAAATAGCTGCCTTTTATTAACAGAGGCCAGCTTTTTCAGGACTGATCAAGCTGCCACAATACTTTCCCACTCATCTTCCTCAATCCAGTCTCCATATATGGTAGAAATCTCGTTTGCTTGACCTTTCCACTTCAACTGTGCTTTAGCCCCCTGCCTTTGCATCTGTGTCGCAACTGCAGATGTGCCTCCATGTCTAACAGTGGAAGTATGCACAAATCCATCTACAAATTTCCGAAACCAAACTTCATTAATGACACAAGCAGCTCAAGTTGAACCAATTCGATAAGCGAAGAAGCATTACATATGAAAAGAACAATAACATTCACTGTAATAGATGAAACGATCTCAGAATAGCAAACACCTCAACAATTTGGAAGTAAATAATAACTATAGTCATGATAATATAAAAAAACAGGGAGGGACAGGGGGCATTTTTGGGGGAAGTGTTTTAAGGAGGAACTTATGAGCTCCACACACAGCAAAATAACTTTTGGACATGGACATGGAAGAACGTTACATCTGTACTCAGAAAACCAGGGGCCTAGACACAATTCACGATTGGCTGTCACAACACTAATGCTCACTAGAACACTATATGCTTTATTAGAACATAAATATACAGAAAATATCCCAGATCATTTGACCTTTCCACATAGACACCATAAGTAACAATCTCTCACTACATGCCAATATGAATGATACGAACCAAGGGAGAAGAAAAAGGAATGACAAATAAGATCAGAATGTGAATATATAACCTAGAATGACAAAGAACATCCAAGTACGAGTATATATACGAGCATACTGGTTTCACAGACCAATTTAGATAGCCACAATGTTTCTATTTCGAGATTTAAGTCGCTTAATTCGTAAAGGCAAATAATGAATAAAAATAAAAATCGATTAGTGCGTTCAAACCCACAGTCAGCCCCTCGCTGACGAACTGGTATCTGATATCAATATACTTTGTGCAAGCATGGAACATGGAATTCTTTGCCAAACATATGGCACACTAGCTATCGCATCCAAGCACAAGTGCCTTTTCAGGCATCCCAAACTCAGTGCACAAACAGGCTAACCAAACGGCTTCCTCAGAAGCATCTGAGGCTAAACTGCGGCTAAAATACATTCAGCCTCTGTAGTAGACAATGCAACTATCCTCTAAAGTCTAGAACACCATGAAATAGCTCCACCTACAAAGGTGTATACATAGCCACTTGTGGGCTTGCTAGTGTCCACATCACCTGCCATCACCTTCCAATGGATCCTTTCCATAACATAGGCATTCACTTTTGGTCCCTTTCAGATGTCTCAAGTTGGATTTGACTGCTTCCCAATGAGCTTTACCAGGATTAGCCATGAAATTGCTACTTACAAAACTCAGCTTAAGCTAATGGTTGGCTGCCAAAATCTCCTCCAAATCTGCACCAAAACTTAGGTACACCTTCTCCAAGTTGTAGAGCACTTGAACTAGCCTTCAATGATCTTGGAGACCTTGAGTGATACTTGATATGACCCCCAAGGCCTCCTTATATAGCTCAAGGGCTGATTTGCAAAAATCTTACGGAAAAAAAAAAAAAAGCTAAAAAGCTTGCCATAGCAAAAAATTAATGATCAGCGTTTTGTGGTTAAAAACTGTTTTTGATGTAAAAATCTCCAATGATCTCTTGATCTCGCCATCTGATGGGTAAGAGAGTTAGCTTTCCTTGATGCTCATGACTTGAGGATAATGAATATGCAAAAAAACTTTTTGAGCAGAAATTAGGGTTAAGGTCTTCTTGCATTTTTGGACCTCTGATGACAAAATGTTATATACCAAATGAAAGCTCTTCTCAAGTACTACCTGATGAGCTAATAAAAAATTTTGACCTTCTGTGACCAAAATTTGGCTACGTACCAAAAATTAGGGTTGCTCTAAATTAGACCCACATTCTCTGGCAATGGATCTACATCAACACGTATATCAGCTTCCTAATTGTTAGTGGGCACATCATTTCCAGCCCTGTTTTCAGCATGAATAGATGGCTGCATATGCTCTCTTTTGGAGCCTCAATTTGTTGTCCAACATCCTTTGGCTCAATTATCCATATGCGATGCATCCCAAGGGTTCAAATCAGATTTAACAGGTGGCTATGCTGAAACTTGACTGTTTTTATGGACATTTTTAGAGGCACGATTGTTTTTGAGCAGCATTGCCTCATAATACACACCTCGGCTATGTATTAGCTTCTTGAGTTGAGGTAAACATCTTGTAGCCATTTCACCTTCAACTCCATAACCGATGAAGATACCTTTAATGGACTTTGCACCTACTTTGCTCCTCAACTTAGGGCTTATGTGCACAAAAGAATCACGACCAAAGATGCATAAGTGGTCATATGAAGCTTGTTTGTTAGACGAAACCTCTTTAAAAATGCCACCTTTTAAGGACATACAAGGGGTGTTGATATATTTCGGTAGTGATGTGTGTGAACACTCAAGGACCGCCGGGGCACTTTTTTCCCTCTTTAGGAGGTTTTTTTCCCCCGGCTTGTATATACACCTATTGCCCTAATGGGCTACTTATCTTTGTACATTCTCTAGTAATACATTCAATATTGTGTGTTGTGCTCCAAGCTTCTTCTTCTTCCTTGTGTTGTTCGCGTGCTTCCGCAGACGTCTAACTCCGGTATAAGAGCAAGTCGTCGCTTCATCTAGGGAGCCGTCGACACTCCTCCATTTGCAATCTCAGAATCGCATGAATTTTGGTGAGCATACTCAGCGTATTTTCGAGATAAACAGCTTCGCTGCGTGGTGCCGAAATCGGGATCCGAGCTCATTTCGGCCTCAAAACGCACTATCGCAGCGCTTGTGCAGGCAATTTCGTCTTTTTGTGCCAAAGGTATATACCAGTTTCTGTTCGCCAGTATAAGCGTCTCGAAGTCTTGCTACAGGTCTAGCAGAATTCGTCTAAGTAGTTTTGTTCAACTTTTTGAGATACAATCAATTTTCTGCATCAAGGTATTTTAGTCACCCGCCATGGCTGAAAGCAGTGATGTATTCCGTATGTTGGCTGTTGAGGATAAGTTGGATGGTACCAACTACCCGTTATGGGCTTATGTGATGCGACATGTGTTGGTTGCAAAGGGACTGTGGAACATTGTGCAGGGTGTCGAAAAACGTCCTATCACACATGCAACTGTTACAACTACAGGTACTGAAGCCGATGGAGATAGTGTCAAAGATGATATTTTGCAGATTCCTGTTCGTGCTACTGTTTCTGTTGCACCTACTGCAGAGCAAATTCGTTGAGATGGCAGAGATGCTCAAGCACATGCATTGATAGCTTTGTCTGTCAAACGTGCTATTATTCCTCACATTCGCTCTTGCAGAACAGCAAAGGATGCTTGGGATACACTTACCACATTGTATCAGGCTAAGAATGAGGCTCGTGTTGCTTACCTCCGAAAACAATTGGAGAGTGAGCACATGAATGAAGGTGATTCTATGGACAGTTTTCTAACAAAGATCAAAGACTTGAAGTAACTGTTGATTTCTACTGATGAGGTTATACAAGATAGCTCACTTGCATGGTCTTCCTGATTCATATCAGAGTTTTGCTTCTACTCTTTGATTGATGATGAAAGGCAATCCAAATGCCTTGTCATTTGAGGAGTTAGTCTCTGTTCTGTTACATGAAGATCAATCCAGGCAGAATAGGTCCATTATGCGTGTTGCAGATCAAGCTTTCTTGGCTAGTCAGAAGGGCTAAGGAAAATGGAGCTCTTCTACTAGTAAGCAGAAATCTGCAAATGCTGCACATTCGAAGAACCAGGATAAAGATGAGAAGAAATCAGAAAAGCAGAAATTGTTTTGCAAGTACTGTAAAGGGAATGATCATATCATAAAGAACTGTCCAAAACTGGCTGCAAAAGAGGCAAAGAAAAAGGAGGTTGGAATGGTTGTTGCAGAAGCCTCTACACCAAAAATAGAGTCTGCTAATCTTGTGCAGGAAGAAGAATGGGCGTCTTCTACTGTTTGCAGTTTTGATCCATCTTCTCATGAGCAGTGCATGTCTGCAGTGGACTCAGATGTTTGGTACTTTGATAGTGGGGCGACCAAACATATTACCTCGCAGCGCAGTTTCTTCTCTTCACTCGAGCCTGCCCCTACAGGGAATACTCTCACATGCGCCGACAACTCCTCTTATCATGTTATGGGAGTTGGTAAGATCATTCTGACTACTGCTGATGGTAGTTCTTTCACCTTGTCAGATGCTTTATTTGTGCCATGGATCAAGAAGAATCTGTTATCAGTTTTTGCATTAGCCAAGATTGGCTTGGTTGTGAAATTTGTTGATGACATATGTAGAGTTCATGATCTGTCGAATGGAGATGTTATTATTGCTTCTGGCATTTTATGTCGTGGGCTGTATAAGCTCATAGACTATGAAAGATCTGTGAATGATTCGGCATGTGCAGTTCATGATTCTCAGGCAATGTCACATGCAAAGCTTTGGCATGCACGCTTTGGTCATCTAAATTTTGCTAGTTTGCTATGCCTGCAGAAATCTGATATGGTGTCTTCTTTGCCCAAGCTTGAGGCACCTAGAAAACATGTATGTGAAGGCTGTATTTTGGGCAAAATGCAGTGTTCCTCCTTTCCAAAAGATGGTTCAGTTCGGGCTACGCAGAAATTGCAGCTTGTACATAGTGATGTCTATGGTCCTATGCAGACACCTTCTTTTGGAAACTATCTTTACTTCGTGACATTCATTGATGATTTTTCCAGGCATGCATGGGTATATCGATTGAAGGCAAAGTCCGAAGTGTTTTTGTGCTTCAAACAATTTTTGGTTTTGGCTGAAAATCTGTCAGGATGTAAAATGGGCACCCTCCGTTCTGATCGAGGGGAGGGATATATGTCTTCTGATTTTAATGCATTTCTGGCTGAACGTGGGATACTGAACGAAAGAACAGGTCACTCATGGAGATGGCGAGGTGCATTGTCAAGAGTCAGGCTTTACCATATAGTTTCTGGCTTGAGGCTGTCATGTTTGCAACATATGTACTGAACAGGTGTCCCACTAAAGCTGCAGTCTATCACTCCATATGAGGCTTGGCATGACCGTAAGCCATCTGTTTCTCATCTATGTGTTTTTGGTTGTTTGGCATATGCACTAGTGCGCAGAAAATTGAATGATAAGTAAAATGTATTTTTGTTGGGTATAGTTCTAAAAGTAAAGGGTATCGTCTGTATCATCCACAGTCTAAACGCATTCTGGTTAGCCGTGATGTTGTTTTTGTGGAAGATGCTATTCAGCCATTGCTTTCATGTACTAAGGAGACATCTCTTAGCTCCAAAGACATGTATGATACTTTGATGCCTCTTTTTACAGGTGGACAGTCTACTATTGGTCTTAATGAGGCAACTTCTCAGCCTTTGCAGGTTTCATGTAATGATGCAGATCATCCCATTTCTGATGCAGATTTACATGATGCACTTGTTGATGAGAGAGCTGATATTGAGGAGGCAAAAACTATGCCAAAATGGCTGGTGCAAACTTTGCGTGACAGCAAAAGCTTGGTATGAGAAGATACATGCCTCTTTGATTGCACATGGTTTTGAGAACATTCCAACTGAAAGTACCTTATATGTTAAGCGTGCTAATGATGTGCTTCTGATCATTCTTGTCTATGTGACGACATGCTGCTCACTGGTCCTATTGAGAAGCATATTGCTGATTTTAAGGCTGATTTGCATGCCTCATTTGAGATGTCTGATTTGGGGCATTTGCATCATTATTTGGGCATTCAGTTTATGCAAGTTGATGGTGGATTGGCTTTGTGTCAAACGAAATATATTGACACATTATTGTAGCATTTTGGCCTTGAAGATTGTAAGCCTATTGCCACTCCTATGGAGACAGGTTTACAATTGAGTCTTCATGATGCTGGAGATGCATTTGATGCTGTCCTCTATCAGCAGGCTGTTGGATGCCTGATTTACTTATGCATTACTCGGCCAGATATTCAGTTTGTTGTCTCACAGATGAGACACGTTTATGCATTGCCCAGGTGTCAAGCATTGGCAGGCGGTTAAGCGCATCTTTCGCTACTTGAGTGGTACTCGGCTACTTGGGTTGTTTTATCCCGAGGGGTGATCACTACCGCCAGATTTGCATGCTTTTTCTAACTCAGACTGGGCTGGTTGCTATGGCACTCGTGTGTCCACTAGTGGCTTTTGCTTCATGCTTGGTAGCTCATGTATATCTTGGTTGAGCAAGAAGCAGCCTACTGTGGCCACTTCCAGTTGTGAGGCTAAGTATAGGGAAGCTTTCACGGCTACTGTTGAGTGTGTGTGGCTCAGATGCCTTATGGCTGATTTGGGTGTTGGTCAATCCTCTGCCACCACCACCTTCACTGACAGTCAGAGCGCATTGGAAGTTGCAATCTTTGTACATTCTTTAGTAATACATTCAGTATTGTGTGTTGTGCTCCAAGCTTCTTCTTCTTCTTCCTTGTGATGTTCACGTGCTTCCGCAGACGTCTAACTCCAACAAGGGGATTGATTGGAAACATGAATTGCATTATTGAGAGCCTCTCCCTAAAATCGATGAGGGAGATTAGCTCTAGACAACATGCATCTCACCCTCTCACATAAAGTCATGTATACCTTTCAACCACATAGTTAGAAGAGGGGCTATATGGGACTGATAGCTCCCTCTTAATACCAAGATTTCACAAAACTATAGCATCTGGTGCTTCTAAACTCACCTCCAATATCTATGTGTAAGCGTTTGAACTTTCCATCTCTTTGGGTCATCACAAATACATGGAAATTCTTAAATGCAACAAAGGCTTCACCTTCAGATTTTAGCAAATACCCAAAGCTTCCTAGAGAAGTCATCAACAAAAGAAACAAAATAAAGAGCATCCCCCCTAGATTTGGTGGACATGATACAAACATACAGTGAACAAGATCAAGCAATGAGACTTACAAGAGAGACTAAAGTAGTAGGATTATTTACTTACCATATTGACATTCATTTCAAAAGTCTAGTTTTGTGCCTTTAGCATCGAACTTATCAAGAATCAAGATTACATAATTTTTCGAGGCCTTTTTGGCTCATGTAGCCAAGCCTTTTATGGCGTAACTCCATGTGAGAATTAATCTCATCCAAAGCAAAAAACTTGCCAAGCAAGTCTTCCACGTGCAAGCAATAAAGTGTACCTTTCTTAGTGCCTTTAACAATCAACCTTGAGCCTTTCAGTAGCTTCCGAGGACCATTTCCAAAGACAATGCTATATCCATGCATATCCATATGCTCAACTCATAATAGGCTCTTTATTAAGCCTGCTACATACTAAACGTACATTACGCAAAATCAGCTTATTAGCATCACCCAAAGACAAGTGCACAGTGCCAATACCTTCAATGGAACATGCATGATTGTTCCAAGGTAAACTGGCCATGATTTTTTGCAAGGAAAGTAGCAAAACACTACTTTAAAGGAGTCACATGAAAAGATGCACCTGAATCCAAAGTCTCAAAGTGTGTGAAAGTGCATCGTTCACAATATGAAGGTCATGAATAAGATCGCCCTTAGAGATCTGCATATCCTCTACACGACACATAGTGGAAGTTAAGAGCATCATGTACATAAGCATCATGAGCTGATATAGTAGCACATAGAATGTTCTCCATATCAAATAACTCTTCCATGACTACATTGGAAGCCACACTTGCCTTCTCCTTTTCTTTGTCCTTGATATCATGGACAAAGGAAACCATCCTGAACCTCAATTCCATGCGACTTCTTTATCTCATGATTGGTTCAGAATTTGGGGAAATCAATGCTTCCATTGTGTTCAAAACGTGTCAAAACCTTAAGATCGACTGTCTTCTTGCTTGATTTTGATAGTAAGAGGTCATGTTTTGAATTGATGACATCATCAATTCGCAACCGCCATTGATGAACTGCCCTTGAAAACCTATATAAGGAGAAGTTAGCCACATACATACTCAGTCTTGCCAATGCAAGTCTTATGAGCTCAAGAAATCATGATCATCAAGTAAGTACTTTCAAGTTCCAATTCGAGTTCTAGTCTTGTCCTTTGCTCTAGCCTTGTCTTGTCTTGTATTTGGGACATCCTCTTGTCGTGTTGTAATCTCGTAGTGCGAAATCCTTTCCAATTACTCCTTGTATCTAGTCATCTCCTTGAAGGGAGTTCTTGTACTCCAAAGATCTTGCTTCATACCTATCGTAACGAGTTGTGGGATCTTTTGTATCATCTCTAGTTGAGTTATCTATACCTATCAGTTTGGGGTCGTGGGACTTCTTGTATCAATTATATATTCTTGTATTATTTCCCTACATGGGTGATCTTGTAGTCAAAAGTGGAATTCCAAAATCTTGTCTACTCTAGTCAAAGGGAAGAATCTAGTGCATGGCAAGACTAGCTTTTATCCAAAACCAGACATCATGGAGAACACTTATGAACAAATTGTGGCATCGCTTTCGAGTCGCCAACAACAAGTCAAAGACTTAACTCATTGACAAATACAAGTTGAGATGAACATCCTATGCATATAGGTGCACTCATCCAAGAATTAAAAGAACGAAGCGGGAGACCTCAAGCAAATCACCAAAGTATTCAAGTAAACCAACATCCTAGTTCATCCTTCATGAAGGAACCCAAGGTTTGCATGCAAGAAAAGTTCGATGGTGATCGCACATAGTTCTGCTCGTTCCTGCAACAAGTCAAACTCCACATTCGTATGCCGCCTTATAGATATCTTGATGATGCATGCAAGGTCGGTTTTATTGGTACCCTTCTCTGTGGTCAAGCATTATCATGGTTCGCCCCAACCTTGGACAAGGACATGGAAGTACTTTGTGACTATGAGATGTTTCTTCGAAAGCTCAATGCCACACTTGGAGATGCAGACACGAGTCAAGTAGCACAACAAAACTACGAAAGCTACGTCAAGATAACCGCCCTGCCTCTTCCTATGCATCAAAATTTAGGCAATTGATATGCGATCTCAATTAGCACGAAGATTATTTCATAAGGCAATTTAGATGGGGTTTAAGAGACGATGTGAAGGACCTTCTGCTCACGATGCCAGAGGTTAAGACGTGAGTAAATACATCACACAAACCATTCAATGTGTACCCGCCTCTTTAAAAGGAAACAAGAAAAACAAATGGAAGGAAGACTTAGCCAATGGAAACCCCTCCAACCCACTCCTATAGAAGAACATATGCCTGAAGCTATGCAGATAGATGTAACTAGGTTCTAGCCTCTAACTCCATAGGAAAAGCAAAGAAGGAGAGATAACAAGTTATGCCTCTATTGTGGAAACCCTGGCCATATTGCAACCAATTGTCCCAACAAGAGAACAAACTCCAAAAAAGCAATCACCCTTGTAGAGCAAGGAAACAAGTCCACTTGTAAAGGAGACCATACAGCCAGACCATGATATAAGAAAGGATCTCTCCTCATGTTTCATCGATCAAGGATTGGTTAAGAAATACAAGATTTAAATGCTCCAAAAGAACAAACCAGTAGTAGCTGAAGTACATCCGAGAATATTACCAAGGAAACCACACCATTAAGAGTACGCCTTAGTGATCATGATTCCCATATATGTTTTAATATTATATCAAGTCCAATAAACCATGTTATAGTTGGAATGCCTTGGCTAAAGAAACATAACCCACACACCGATTGGGAGAAGAATAAAATTATTCATCGGAATATCCAGAAGAACCCAACATATATAGGAGCCAAAGCCTTCATGCATGCACTAAGGAGCCAATATATATGATATATGTCGTACCAACTCAAGAGTCCAAGAAAGATGATCCAATAAAGCTAGCTACCTAGTCAGTACCAAGATTTTCAAGATGTCTTTGAGAAGAAGAATGTAGATATCCTCCCAAAGCACAGACCTTATGATTAAGCCATAGAACTTCAAGGGAGCACAACCACCCTTCGGAAAAAAAGACTTCCAAACCTTCAAATCAGCATTCACCACTAGTCCAATTCTAGTTCATCTTGATCTTGCCAAGCCTTTCTTTCTAGAGATAGATGCATCAGACTTTGCCCTAAGGGCCATTCTATCCCAACATGGAGATGATGGACACCTATCAAGTTGCATATCACTCCAGAAAATTCTCCCCTCCAATGATTAATTATGAAATCCATGATAAAGAACTTCTTGCAATAGTGGATGCATTTGATACCTCATATCATCATCTAGATGGAGATGCCAACAAATTGGAGTATTTTATGACCACTCACATCCTCAATAGAAGGCAATCTCAATGGAGTAACTTTTTATCTAGGTTAGACTTTGTCATCACATACCGTCCAAAATGCCAACAATGTCACTCACATACCTTGACAAGAAGATCTTACCTTGGACCATAAAAAGGCGAAGAGGCCTTTGCTCAACAAGAGAGTGTATTACTCAAGCCTTAACGGCTCCAATTAGCGCCTATCTCTTCAAGCCACCATGAAGATTCAGCTTTGACTCATTTGATCCATGAGACTCTACCACATGATGAATTGTTTTGTAACGTCAAGCAAAAACTTCAAGAAGAAAAAGTTCAAGAAGTAAACGAGTTCCAGGAAAAGGATGATTTCTTGTTCTATAAGAACCTATTGTTTGTCCCTCCAAAAAAGCCCACGATCCAAATACTTCAACGTCATGACAACCTTGCAAGAGGACATTTTGGAGTAAATAAAACAATAGAACTAGTACCAAGGGATTTTTGGTGACCTCAAATGTGGAAGGAGGTCAAAGCATATAATCGAACCTGTGATACTTACAAATAGTGGAAAGCAGTGTTTCAGCAATGACAACAAGTTAGCAATGGATTAGCAACGAGGGCAACGTTTGGAGCTAGCCGTTGCGATAAAATGGTTTATTTTTCAAAATTTGTATATACTTTTTTTCTAATATTTTGGATATTCTTACATATGCAAGGTGGCATATGACTACATATACCATAAAGTGTACAATAAGACATACATAGCATAGATTATTGAATCTAGACTAGTCACTACATGATTCACCATCTACAGTTATGTCAATAGTCAGATCAATCATCATAGAAGAGTACCCTTGGCTTTGAAGGCCAAAGATGAAACTTTTGTCCAAGATGTGAAAGTGCATTATAAGAAGAACATGGGAAATCCAAAAATATCAATCTATTGCAAAATGATGAGGCCCAAAAAGAAAATTCTACATGAATGAATCTGTACTCTTCTAAAGCTTTCTATATCTTCCTCATTCTCCACAATGTTTGGATTGCATGTATTGAAGATGCAACACGTTGCGATGCAACTATGCACTTGCAATAGATCTAAGGTACCGAGACATAAACCACATGGGCTCTTGCAACCTTTACTTATTCCAAAAAGGCCATGGGCTTCATTGTCTATGGATTTCATCACCAATCTACCAAAGTCAAATAAGTACGACGCCATTCTTGTTATAGTGCATAGATTTACAAAGATAGCACACTTCATTCGAACTACCAAGGAAAATACCAATGGAGCCATTGCTAGACTTTTTCTCATATACATCTTTAGGCTCCATGGATTGCCTGATGATATTATCAGTGATCGAGGTCCGTAGTCCATATCCAACTTTTGAAACAGTCTTTGCAAGCTCCTTCGTGTTCAAGTTAAATTGACTACAACCAATCATCCGTGGACCGATGGACAAACAAAACGGGTGAATCAAGTCCTAGAACAGTATCTCCGTTGCACTATCAACTATCATTAAAATGATTGATTTGAGCTTTTACCCTTTGCAAAGTTTGCTTATAGTTCATATATCTACTAAGAAGACTCCCTTCTTTGCGAACACCATCTAAGCATGGATATACAACTCTCAAATCATGCCAAGAACAACTGCCAGAGATAAGGCCCAATACCTCATAGATATTCACAAAGAACTCAAGGAAGAAACCCATAGAGCTCAAAAGCAATATAAGTATTATGCAAATCAGCATCGTGTTCGAAATCCATCCTATCAAATTGGGGATAAAGTGTGGTTACTCAAAAATAATTTGCAGACTTCAAGGCCTTGTGCAAAGCTAGACAATCAAAGATTTGGTATGTTTCCCATCTTGGCCGAGATTAATACACTCACTTTCAAGCTCCAGATTCCAAGTACCATGAGAACACATCCTGTTTAACCCGTGGAAAACCTTCACAGATCACCAATCGAGGTTCGAGAATTCCATGAGAAAAATCCAATGAAGTCGAGACCAGAGAACATGACCGCTCCTCATGGAACTCGTCACTTGAAAGGGGGAAGGGGGAAGGGGGAAGGGGGAAGGGGGAAGGGGTGGGGGGGAAGGGGGGGTTTTGATGCCATGGACAAGGAGTCATGATCATCAAGTAAGTACTTTCAAGTTCCAATTCGAGTTCTAGTCTTGTTCTTTGCTCTAGCCTTGTCTAGTCTTGTATCGTGGACATCCTGTCTTGTCCTGTTGTAATCTCGTAGTACAAGATCTTTTCCAGTTATTCCGTGTATCTTATAACCCATAGATCTTGTTTCATACCTTCGGTTGTGGGTTATGGGATCCTCCGTATCACCTCTAGTTGAGTTCTATCAATTTCAAGTTGTGTGACTTCTTGCATCAATTATATATTATTGTATTATTTGCTTACGTGGGTGATCTTGTAATCTAAAGTGCAATTCCAAAATCTTGTCTAGTCTAGTCAGAGGGAAGAATCTAGTGCTCCCCTGATGCTTGGAGTTATGTTATGCTCCATTCTTAGTGTCCTTCTTCTTTTTGCCACATGTGCTTCTTTCTAAATCTGCTTTGTAATAACTGTAATCTCGCTTCTTGTGGCCTTTTCTACCACATTGGTAGCAAGTCACATCACCATTGCCTTTGCTTTTGCTTTTGTTTCTTTGTGTTGTCAAGGGAGCACTAGGTTGTGCTCTTTGACTTCACTAGACAAGATTTCAGAGATATAATTTTGATTACAAGAACATCCACGTAGGGAAAATAATACAAGAATACGTAATTGATACGAGACATCCCACAACCCCGAACTGATAGGTATGAATAACTAGATTAGAGATGATATAGGAGATCCCACAACCTTGGATTGTAGGTATAAAACAAGATATCTCGATTACAAGAATTCCTTTCAAGGAGATGAACTATATACAAGAAATAACTAGAAAAGATCTCATACTACGAGATTACAAGAGGACAAGACAAGATGTCCAAGAACTAGACTAGACAAGACTAGAACAAGGATAAGACAAGAGATGGAACTCGAACTTGAAAGGTACTTACTTGAGGATCTTGGCTTCTTCAGCTCCCAAGACGGGCATTGGCAAGACTCAAGATATATGTGGCCAAGCCCTCCTTATATACGTGTTGAAGGGCGGTTATTAAAGACGCTTCAAAGGCAATTACGACCTGATGATATCATCAATGATATCAAGAATCTGAACAAGACCTCCAAATGTCAGAATTTAACAAGTAGACAATTGATCTTAGGATTTGGGCATGTTTGGGATGCAATGGAAGCATTGGTTTCTCCGAATTCTGAACCAATCATGAGATGTAGAAGTCACATGGAATTTGAGGTTCAGGATGGTTTCCTTTGTCCATGACATCATCTCCCCCTCAAGCGACGAGTTCCACGAGGAGCGGTCATGTTCTCTGGTCTCGGCTTCATGAAACCATTCTAAACCTCAGATTCCATGTGACTTTACATATCTCATGATTGGTTCAGATTTTGGAGAAACTAATGCCTTCATTGCATCTGAAATGTTCCAAAACCCAAAGATCAACTGTCTATTTGCTAAATTTCTGACATCCGAAGGTCTTGTTTCCAATTGATGACATCATCAATGACATCAACTCGTAACCGCCCTTGGAAAACCTATATAAGGAGGGGTTGGCCACATTCATTCTCAATCTTGCCAATACCAGTCTTGGGAGCTCAAAGAGTCGTGACCTCCAAGTAAGTGCTCTTCAAGTTCCAGTTCTTGTCTTGTTCCTTGTTCTAGTCTTGTATAGTCTAGTTCTTGGACATCTAGCCTTGTCCTCTCGTAATCTCATAGTACGAGATCTTGTCTAGTTATTTCTTGTATCTAGATCATCTCCTTGAAGGGAGTTCTTGAAATCCAGAGATCTTGCTCCAGACATATGATCCGGGGTTGTAGGATCTCCTCTATCATCTCTAGGTGAGTTATCTATACTTACTAGTCTCGGGTTGTGGAACTTCTTGTATAAGCTACAT
This sequence comes from Ceratopteris richardii, assembly GCA_020310875.1. Classification (NCBI taxonomy): domain Eukaryota; kingdom Viridiplantae; phylum Streptophyta; class Polypodiopsida; order Polypodiales; family Pteridaceae; genus Ceratopteris; species Ceratopteris richardii. Next base: position 147,634,123 of record CM035418.1, on the reverse strand, counting down.
ATTCTTGTACTATTTTTCCTATGCGAGTATTCTTGTAATCAAAAGTATATTTTCAAAATCTTATCTAGTGAAGTTAGAGAGCACAATCTAGTGCTCCCTTGACAGAGAAAGCCTTCCACACCCTAAAATCATCATTCACCACTTCCCCAATTCTACTTCACCCTGATTGTACCAAGCCTTTTTTCTTGGACATAGATGCATCAGACTTTGCCTTGGGAGTGATCCTATCCCAACATAGGGATGACGGACATCATTCAAGGAAATTCTCTCCTATAGAGACTAATTATGAAATCCATGATAAAGAACTTCTTGCCATAGTGGATGTGTTTAATACCTGGTGTCACCGTCTAGAAGAAGCAGCTCTTAAAGTTAGTGTGTACACAGATCATAAGAATTTAGAGTATTTTATGACCACCTGCATCCTCAATAGAAGACAATCTCGATGGAGTACCTTTCTATTCAGGTTTGATTTTGTCATCATGTATCCTCCAAGACGCCAACAATGTCAATTAGATGCCTAGTCAAGAAGATCTTACCTTGCACCGAAGAAAGGTGAAGAGGCTTTTGATCAATAGGAGAGTATTTCTCAAGCGTGAACATCTTGAGTTAGCAGCCATCTCTTCAAACGATCACGAAGATTCAGCCTTGACTCATTTGATTCGTGAAACTCTATCACATGATGAATTGTTTCGTAATGTCAAGTAGAAAATTCAAGATGGGAAAATTCATGAAGTAAACGAGTTCTAGGAAACTGATGGGTTACTATTCTATAAGAACCTATTGTACATCTCTAGGAAAGCCTAGGATCCAAGTACTCCAACAACGTCATGATAACCTCACAACAAGACATTTTGGAGTGAATAAAACAATAGAACTCATATCAAGAGATTTTGGTGGCCTCAAATGTGGAAGTCAATCAAAGAATATATCCAAACTTGTGATACTTGCAATAGATCTAAGGTACGCGATAGAAACCTCATGGCTTCTTGCAACCTTTACCTATTCCAAAAAAGGCATGGTCTTCATTATCTTTAGATTTCCTCACATATCTATCGAGGTGAGATAAGTATGATGCCATTCTTATTATAGTGGATAGATTTACAAAGATGGCACACGTCATTCCAACTACCAAGACAATCACAAGTGCAGCCACTGCGAGACTTTTTCTCGCATACATATTTAGGCTTCACGGATCGCCTAATGATATTGTCAGTGATTGAGGCCCACAATTCATATCTAGCTTTTGAACAGTCTATCCAAGCTCCTTGGTGTTCAAGTTAAATTGTCCACGACCAAATACCCACATACTGATGGACAAACAGAACAGGTGAATCAAGTCCTAGGACAGTATCTTGGTTGCACCATAAACTATCATCAAAATGATTGGTTTGAGCTTTTACCCTTTGCAAAGTTTGCTTATAACCACAGTGTTCATACATCTACCAAGAAGACTCCCTTCTTTGCAAATTATGGACAACATCCATGGATGGATATACAACTCTCAAACCATATCAAGAACCAAGCAGCTAGAGTTAAGGCCCAATACCTCATGGACATTCATAAAGAACTCAAGGAAGAGATAGTATTATGAAGATAAGCATCGTGTTCAGAATCCATCCTATGATATTGGGAATAAAGTGTGGTTACTCAAAAATAATTTGCAAACTTGAAGGCCTTATGAAAAGCTAGATCATCAAAGATTTGGTGCGTTCACCATCTTGGCCAAGATTAATCCAGTCACCTTCAAGCTCCAGTTACCAAGTACCATATGAATACACCTAGTTTTCCATGTGTCCATATTCGAACTATATTAGATTTCGCCATTGAGGGGGGAGAGACCCAGCCCTTTACTAGTTATCAAGATTGATGATCATGAAGAATTCGAAGTCAAGCATGTCCTAGATTCGAGAATATCCCGAGGAAGATTGGAGTACCTTATCCATTTTGAAAGGGTATGACATCAAATCTGTCCATGACATCACCTTCCCCTCAAGCGACAAGTTCCATGAGGAACGGTTATGTGACTTTGAGATCTTCCAGGACTTGAATCTTCATAGCTCTTGGTCTTTGTAGAGTTCTTCATATGTGGTACTCGAACACGACGATGATGGATATCCACCATGAAATTGAAAAGGGTTAGTAGTATACCTAAGTAAAGGATCAAGGCCATGATTCACATGATGGGAAGTACTCTATTGATTTTGATGATGATCCTTTTGATGTGGGATGGTGATTCTAGAAGTCCTAATTCCAACGTGCTTCTTCTTAGGACATTTGAATACCATATGATCATGATCTCCACACTAAAAGCATAATCCATTATGGAACTGAGGTAAACTTGTATTATCGATCGTGGACAGAAATCTTCTTCTCTTTCTTTCTCTCAAACAACCTATTGTCACACTCAATTTCTTGATTCATGAATTCATTCAAAGTATTTACCTTCGACATGGTTAACATGGGGTCCTTGATATCATCACGTAAGCCCTATCAAAATTCGTTGATAAAATAATCATCATGCCATGTGAGATCAAAAATGATTTGTCTGAATTCTGATGCATAGGTAGACGCAAGCCTATTTCCTTGATGTAGCTTCCTTAGCTTTGTATCGACAACACTTGAACAATTGGTATCTCCGAACGAAAATGTGAACTCTCGAATAAAGGCCTTGAAATCATGCAAAATATCCATATCCTTCTCAAGGATAGGTGCAAACCATGAAAGAGCGGGACCACATAATAGAGTTTCTATGAGTCCTACTTGAGAAGCATCATCTGGGCACCTGTCTGGTTGCATCCTTATGAATAGCTTCACTTATTGCACAAATCCTCAAGAATTTGATCTTGTCCCATCAAATTTCTCAAGCATGCTCACTTTTGGACTTTTCTTCATGTTAGTTGTCATGGGGATACTTGAAGAAGATTGATTTACAAGGCGAGTTGCAGCCTGCAATCCGAACTGAGACCAACCTGCAACTCTTGGATTTGCCTTTGAAGTTATGTGACTACATCTTGAATATTTTGTTGTTGAATCCTTTATTGGCTTTCTCATATTTCTTGGATTTGTTGTTGAATAAATTTAACTGCAGAAAACGTTTCTTCACGAATAATCTCCATGGTGCCTAGTCTTGATGAACGTAGCCTTGCCAAAATGTGCGTGGAGCACTAGATTGTGCTCTCTGACTTCACTAGATAAGATTTCGAACATATACTTCTGATTACAAGAATACTCACGTAGGAAAAATAGTACAAGAATATGTAGCTGGTACAAGAAGTTCCACAACCCGAGACTAGTAGGTATAGATAACTCACCTAGAGATGATACAGGAGATCCCACAACCCCAGATCATAGGTCTGGAGCAAGATCTCTAGATTTCAAGAACTCCCTTCAGGGAGATGATCTAGATACAAGAAATAACTAGACAAGATCTCGTACTATGAGATTACAAGAGGACAAGGCTAGATGTCCAAGAACTAGACTAGACAAGACTAGAACAAGGAACAAGACAAGAACTAGAACTTGGAGAGCACTTACTTGGCGGTCACGACTCCTTCAGTTCCCAAGACTGGTATTGGCAAGACTGAGAATGAATGTGACCAACCCCTCTTATAGGTTTTCCCAAGGCGGTTATGAGTTGATGTCATCGATGATATCATCAATTGGAAACAAGACCTTTGAGTGTCAAAATTTAACAAATAAACAATTGATCTTCGGGTTTAGGCACTTTCCGGAAGCAATGAAGGCATTAGTTTCTCCAAAACCTGAACCCATGGTTAGTATTCGTACGCGTACGAACCCCTCCGTACGTATCTGAAATTCCGTACGTACCCGTACGTATCCGTACGAATTCGTACGAAAAAAAATTGTTATCCAAGCTTTTCGGTTTTTTATGCCGCGAACGGCTCATTTGGGCTATATTTGCTCTATCGACCGTCCGTGAGTGTTGCTCTCTGATGTGCAGCTGCTCTTGAAGTGTTCTAGAACTTTGACCTTTGAAGTGCTCTCTCCTCTTGTAGGTCAGCCCTTTCTAAGCAAAATGGTGAGAGACAAGCATGAGGCATTTGAGCTCCATTGTGTTGGTGTGGAGAAAGATACGAAGAAGTCCAACTCCCATCATTGGACTTGCAAATATTGTGGCAAGAGATACACAAGTGGGGCTACAAGGCTTCTTCAACACCTAACCAAGCTTGGAGGGCAAGTAGCGGCATGCAAGGAGATCCCCGACCATATTGCATCCGAAATTAGGCAAAAAATGATGGGCTCTCCTAGCACATTACCTACATCGGTAAGAGGATATGCAAGCCACCCTTCTCGTGCATCGGCCTCTACCTCTTCACATGAAGGGGAGTCACATTTTCAAGACTCAAATATTGGTTCATCATCACAATCACCAACACAAAGGGATTCACAATCACATGCGAGGCAAAGCGGATTAGGGCAAGCTCCCGGGCATGTACGGTCTTCTCTCACATGGATCAAGGAGAAACAAAAGATAGCCGACATAGAGATTGCAAGAACGGTAATTATGGAAAATCTCTCATTTAATCTTCTTAATTCAAACCAATGGAAGACTATGGTGAAAGCAATTAGTGAAGTGGGTCCATGTCAAGGATGGAGTGGACCTAGCTACTCCGATATGAGGACAACCAAAATTAATGAGGAGAAGAAGAGGATAGATCTCTCACTTGCCCCTATGTGTGAGAAATGGTCTAGGTATGGATGCACTATCCTCTCCGATGGATGGAGAGAGAGAAAAAATAGAGGGATAATTAATATTCTTGTATCATGCACTATTGGTACTTTCTTCCTACGTGCCGTTGAAGTTGGAAAGAAAGGAAAGAAGACAACCGGAGTGTTCATCTATCGACATATCAAGAAGGTCATCGAAGAGGTAAGTTTTTAATTTTATTTTTATATGTTTTATAAATTTTCATATGTTAAATTCTGAATATTAATTTTTAAATTTTATGCATAGGTGGGTCCATCAAATGTAGTGCAAGTTGTCACCGACAATGCAAGCAATTGTAGGCATATGGGGCAGCTTTTGGAGGGTGAGTATCCACATATTGTGTGGACTCCATGTGCAACTCATTGTCTTGATTTGCTCATGGAGGATATTGGAAAGCTATCATGGGTAAAAGCTTGCACACTACAAGCCTCAAGCATAGTTACATTTTTCACACAAAAAGTGAAAGTGTTAGCTATGTTTAGAGAGCATAGCAAGCTTGAAATAAAGAAGCCCACCACCACATGTTTCGCATACATGTGGATTGTTCTTTCAAGGTTGCTTGAAGTCAAAGTGCCTCTACGACATACGGTGGTATCTACCTTTTGGAGCGAGTGGGATGAAAGCTCATTGGAGGAGTCAAAAAGCATACAAAGGCTATGTTTGGATGAGAGCTTTTGGGATAGTGTGAAGGCTATTTTGAGTGTCATCACACCTATCTACAAAGTTCTACGCATGACGGATTGTGAGGGTGCTACTCTAGGGCTTCTCATCCATATCATGAGAAGAGCTATGGAAGAGATAAGGGAATGCACTCTTGTCACTGAAGATCAAAGAGGTTAAGTACTTGAGGTAAGACACTTTGACAAATTATGATTTATCATTTATGATTCATCAATTATATCACACATCATAAATGTATTTATATTTGATATTTAATATCTATGTGCAAATTGCAATGTGCATGCAATGATGCATGCATGATGTAATCATGCATGCATCATGCATGCATGTATGATGTGCCATAAACCATGATGCAATGAGTATGTATGTAATATGTTTATCTTAATTTTTATTTCATTCTTCTTTTTAAAATTTAACTCTCTTTCTCTTTTTATGATTAGATAACAATGAGAAGATGGACATGGATGCATCGACCTATCCATAGGTTTGCGGGCTTATTGCATCCGACATTCAAAAGCCCGCAATTATATAATGATGTGGAGGTATTATCGGATCGGCTTCAATATATGTCACGTGTAGTTCCCATACATCTACATAATGACATGTTGGAGCAAATAAATTGCTATATGGATGAGAGGGGAAATCCCGCTTTTCTTTCCCCTACATGTTGGGATAGAGAGTCAATGGTAAAACCACTTTTTTGGTGGCAAAATTTTGGTTTTTCATTCACTACTTTGTGCACATATGCTCTCAAGGTGTTATCTCAAGATTGCTCATCTGGTGCATGTGAGAGGAATTGGAGTGCTTTTGCTCTCATCCATACAAAGGTGAGGAATAGACTTAGTCCTCAACAAATGAAGAAATTAATATATTGCCGCACCAATCTAAGGATGTTGCAAAATATACCTAACATGGAGACTCTAAAACAAGTAAGTAAATTTGCATAAATTTCAGATTTGCATAAATTTGCATAAATTTCAGATTTGCATAAATTTCCATAAATATGCATAAATTTGCATAAATTTCAGATTTGCAATAATTTACATAAATTTCAGATTTTGCATAAACAAGTAATTCATGTTTTGATTCTAATTTCTCTTTTTTATTTAGGTGAATGTGGACAGATTTTGGCCTTCTGTGAGAGACACTCCTCTTCCATCATATGATGTGCCTCAAGATGATGAGGAGCTTCTTTTTGCCGAGCTATATAGAGAGCTTTGCTCTATAGATGTGAGGCAAACAAGAAGCCGTAGCAGCAAAGGAAGGGTCAGAGGAGTCCGTGGTCGTGGGAAAGGGTTGATTATTCGGCATGCATCGACCACTTCACATGGGGATGGAGCTAGCAGTAGTCGAGCACCAGCTACTACATATACGAGGAGGAAGGGGAAGAGGACATTACCATCGATGCCTCTATCCCCTCGTTTTGATGATGAGGGAAATCTTGTCAGTGATCCACCTAGTCCACCGTCATGTACTTATGAGATGACAACATCTGATTCTCTTGATGATGATTATGATGATAGTGATATTGATGAGATGGAGGATGCGGATGATGAGTGATCATTGTTCATCATGATTCATGATCCATGTGACATTTTGATTAGAGTTTTGGACTTATCACAACTCACTTTATTGACATTATGATGATTGATGATAGATGTATACATACTACATGATTGATGATGTTTTTCATTGGCTTTTAGTATTTACCACTGTGGACTTGTGACTTGTCATTTTGTTATTTATGATTTATCATTAATGTATGTATTCTTGCCACTTGGTGATGATTCATGAATCATGATGATCATGTTTGATGTGACTTGAAGTTTGATTTTATGTACTATGATGATTGAACATTGATGAGTCATGTATGATGTATGAGATTTGAACGAATGGTTTTACCGTTTTTGTAATGATGAATGATCATTGTAATTTATAATGAATGAAATTTGATAGCATGGTTTTTGTTTTTAATGATGTTACAAAGTACAACTTACATCATAGTACATACATGAATGATGATAGTAGATACTACATACATGATATCCAATTCCCCGATACCACGAGTCACGAGTCACGACGATATCCCACATGATTAAATATAGCTAAATAAAGTTTTTAACCTTTATTTTGATGCATTATATTCATAAGCATGATCTTTATCATGTTAAAGATGAGATATATAATTTTTAGCATTCAAAAAAAATCGTACCTTATGAACGTACGAATCCCGTACGGGAAGCCCCAAATCATAGGGTACGTACGTAGTACCGTACTAATACGTACCGTACGAATCGTACGGATCGTACCTTACTAACTATGCCTGAACCAATCATGAGATATGTAAAGTCACATGGAATCTGAGGTTTACAATGGTTTCCTTTCTGTCCATGACGTTCTTTACACCTTCATTCCATGAGAATTTGTGTTTCCTGTGAGCTTTGTAAGAGAAGTCACTATCTTGGAGTAATCTCTAATGAATATCCTATAAATATTGGTAAACCCTAGAAAACATTGTACATCTCGAACACATGAAGATGGTTGCCAATCAAGGATTGTCTCAATCTTCTTAGGTTCCATAAAGATTCCTTTCTCTGATACAATGTACCCTAAAAACTCCACTTTTGTCTGATGGAAAGAACACTTCTCCAATTTTGCATATAAACAATTTTCTCTTAGTCTCTCTAGGATTATCTTTATATGAGATTCGTGATCCTCTAGATTTTTGGAGAATATCAAGATATCATCAAGGTATATTATCACAAAATCATCTAAATACTCTCGAAAGATATCATTCATGATATGCTGGAAGATGCCTGGAGCATTTTTGAGATCGATTCGCATAGCTAAATATTCAAAATGTCCATATCTTGTTTAAAATGTTGCCTTCCATTCATGTCCTTCTCTGATCCTAACAAGATTATAAGCTCCTCAAAGATCAAACTTTGTGAAGAACTTTGTTTTTCCAAGAGGTTCCAAGAGCTCTGATATGAGTGGTAGAGGATATCTATTCTTTGCAGTGACTTTATTCAACCCACGATAATCTTCACACATACGGAGAGTCCCATCCTTCTTCTTTTCAAATAGGATAAGGGCTCCTACATGACACTTTTAGAATCTAATAAACCACTTGGCTAGATTCTCATCAATACTCTTACGTAATTCTGTAAATTCCTTTGGGGATAGTCTATAAATTGGTCCGAGGGTGATGGTGCTCCCTCTTGAAGTTCTATGGCACAATCATAAGGTCTATTCTCTAGGAGTATATCTGCATTCTTCTTCTCAAAAACATCTTGAAAATCTTGATATTGACTTGGTAGCTTTACTGGATCATCTTTCTTGGACTCTTGAGCTCGTATGGCATAGATCTTTTATCTTGGTTCCTTCCTTAGTGCATGCATGAAGGCTTTGTCTCCTACATATATCAATTTCTTTTAGATATCTCGACGAGTGATTTTGTTCTTCTCCGAGTCGGTGTCTAGAGTAGGTTTCTTTAGCCAGGGCATTCCAATGATAACAGGATATGTGGAAATCATGGTAACCAAGGTGTACTCTTAACGTTATGGTTTCCATGGTAATATTCCCAAATGCTAGAGATCTTCCATCTACTACTTTCGCCACTATTGGTTTGTTCTTCTGAAGTATTGGAATCCTGTGTTTTGTAACCAATTTTTCATCGATAAAATAACTAATCTTTCATCGATGAAACGTGAGGAGGCTCTTGGATCTACTAGGGCTATAAGGGAAAGGATCTTCTTAGGCATGATATAAGAAAGGGTGTTACTGGAATTATGGGACCCTTTCTTATATCATGGTCCGGTTGTATGGTCTCCTTTACAACTCAACTTCCTCATTTCCTTGCTCTACAAGGGTGACTGCGACTCAAGAGTTTGTTCTCTTGTCGGGACAATTAACTGCAATATGACCAAGGTTTCCACAATAGGGGCATAACTTATTCTCTCTCCTTCTTTGTTTCTCTTGTGGGGTTAGAGGCTGAAACCTAGTCACGTCTATCTGCATAGGTTCAAGAATAGGCTCTTTCTAGGAGTAGGCTGGAAGGATTTCCATTCACGAAGGCTTCCTTCTACTTGCTTTTCTTGTTTATTTTCAAAAAGGCGATTATCACATTGAATGGCTTGAGTGATGTATTCATTCAATGTCTTAACCTCCGATATCGTGAGTAGATGGTCCTTCACATCATCTCTTAAACCCAATCTAAATTGGCTTATGAAATAATCTTCGTGCCAAGTGAGATCACATATCAATTGCCTAAATCCTAGTGCATGGGTAGAGGTAGGGCGGTTGCCTTGACATAGCTTTCGAAGCTTTATTTCTGCCACTTGTCTTGTGTATGCATCTCCAAACGTGGCGGCGAGCTCTCGAAGAAACCCCTAATAATCACGAAGTATTGCCATGTACTTGACCAAGATTGGAGCAAACCATGATAACACTTGACCGTAGATCAAGGTTCTAATAAAGCCGACCTTGGATGCATCATCAGGGTATCTATAAGGCTTCATATGGATGTAGAGTTTGACATGTTGCAAGAACCTGTGGAACTTCGTGCAATCACCATCGAACTTTTCTAACATCGCAAATCTTGGATTTCTTCATCAACATCGAAGCCTCTTTACAAAGAGATGTCTGCATATTCATTATGTTTTCGATTTGTTTGCAAGTAATGGGCAAAGTGAATCCATAAATAGCACTATTATTGATTTATTGCATCGTTATTCATTAGATAGTCCAACTGATTGGAAAGAGAAATGCGCAATGGAAGCATTGGTTTCTCCAAATTCTAAACCAATCATGAGATATAGAAGTCACATGGAATCTGAAGTTCAAGATGGTATGTGCATTTCCACCTTTATTCTTTGTTCTATCTCTAGCCATATTTGTTGAACAACTTTCCTCTCCAATTGCTTTTCTTCTAATCTCTTCATTGAGAATAGAATCCCTCACACCATTAAAGGTCGAATTAGGACCATTAGATAGTGAAACAACTAATGTTTTGCAAGAGTCTGGCAACGACATAAGCAATAAATTAGCTTTTAGATTGTCTTTAAAACAACTTCAAGCGTCAAACAATGACATTGAAGGTCAAATTTGTTATCGTTAGTGTCCATGTGAAAGGCCAAATGGCCACCGGACACTTCCTTGTATATGTTCTTTAATAAAACATATAGTGGCCTAATCAGTCACAGGCTAGAAGTTCGACCGCATTTGTAAGACCTAAGAAGTTTGACTTCGTGCTTCCCCGTGTACTGTGTTTTCTGTGTATTTCTGCAGCATCTGTGCAAAGTACTGTGTGCGGGCTCAGGAGCTTGGTTTTCTACTCCGAGCATATCGTCATGCAGCTCTCGAGAAGGAGAGCGCACTGTGGTGAATCAGCATCGAAATACTTCACAAGGTTCGACGCAAAAAGCTTTGTTCCTTTGGTGCGAGCGAAGCGAGCATGCCCCCAAGGCTCTCTCCAAGGCGTACGACTAAGGCGGCGACCAAGGCATAGACCAAAGCATACCTTGTCATTTGGTGCCGCTGGCTGCACGCGAGGGAGGACCTCAACAATCAAGGAAGATAGAGGTTCCAGGTACTTCTCGGGAGGTCACCCATCCCAATACTATTCCCCCCAGAGCTCGCTTAAACGTGGCAATCTCTTTCCACTAAGCTACACTCTTGTGGTGTCTGAAGAAGGGGAAAGACTAAGTTGACATTACCTTGAACATGTTTTGGTCCCTCAAAGCTTCATTCTTTGCTTTCAAAGCCTATTTTTGAAGGACTTTTGGGTGTCTTTTGGAGCCATTTTGGAGTACTTTTGCACATAGTTCTCTCCACACATGTCCACAAACATCACGAAGATTTTGTACTTCTCTGACAATAAATATCAACCTTTGGGGCTTTCTTTTCAGCAACACTCGCAAAACTACAGGTTTCTAGAAAGGTTTTCAGTTTTGGTAGAAGCAATTGCTACAAATTTATGCAGGTCTTTTGAGCCTAAAACATCAGAGTTGACAGACACTTGCAGGTGTTGTTGGCTAGTTTTTGGGCTGTGCATTCACCCTTTTAGTGTCATTTTACTAAATATATTGAGTACATACACACCATGTACGCTTCTGTGGATACCGCTTATGTACGTCCATGTGGTCATTGATATAGCGGTTACGTTCTTGCATAAAGCCTTTTACGTTTGAAAAAGAGGGCCATGGTGAAGTTTTCTTAACTGGGAGACACTCAGATGTTGGGATCTCTTCGGTGATGAAGGTGGAAGACTTACCCAACCTCGCCATAGGAGATGTATGATAGTTGTTCATAGGTGCTCGATAAGCCTAGTTGGCTTCTATTGGGTAACTAATTATATGCAGTGGAGTCAGTGATTCACTATGCAGGTAAACATATCAATACTTGCAGTTTTATGATATTTTGCCACTGGTCATATGCTCATTTTGGGGAGGACACTCTCGGAAAATTTTTCCACATTCTTGGTTTAGTCAATTATACAGTGGTCGATTTACTCTTTGATACACTTATTCGTTGCTGTTTTGACTCTTCTAGCTCCATTACCATTCTATTCAGTTCTCTACCATCATGGCATCAGAGGTCTCAGGCACATATCGTGGATCAGAGTCTAGTGCTAGTGTTCCAAGGAGGAGCTATAACTTGCAGGGCAAAAACCATTTTGAGATCCGAAAATTTGATGGCACAAACTTTGCTCTATGGAAGAATCAGATTAAAGATGTGCTGATTGAAAGGAGGCAATGGAAGCCAGTAAATGGGATTTCAAAGAAGCCTGCTGACATGGATGAAGATGATTGGGATGAGTTAGATGAAATGGCAAGTCTACCATTCGCTTGCACCTGGCAGATAATGTTTACTTTACAGAATTAGAGTGTGTGAGTGAATAGGAGCTTTGGAAGAAGTTATGCAATACATATGAAAAAGAGACGGCATCAAATAAAGTGTATCTAATGAGAAAATTAAATGACCTTCGCATGAAGGACACAAATAGTATTGCTCATCTTAATGAGTTTGATGCTATATTCTCCCAATTACAGGCTCAGAAAATGGACATGGATAACGAAATGAAAGCAGTATTGTTGTTATGCACCCTGCCATCATCATGGAATACATTTTGCACAGCTATTAGCAATAGTGCACCTAGTGGTAAACTCGTCTATGATGACATACGTGGAGCACTCTTGAGTGAGGAGATTCGTAAAAAATCTATGGTTGGCACTCAGAGTGGAGATGCATATAATGTTCGTGATTCTTACCAAGGAAAGAATCAACAATGTGGCAACAGCAAGAACAAGGAAAAGAATGGTCAACGGAATAAGAGTAGAAGTAAATCAAGGAAGAGGGATATCGAATGCCATTACTGCCATAAGAAAGGACATATGAAGAAAAACTCTTATGCATTAAAGATGCTCATGTGTTGACACGATAGTATTGTGCCATCTGAGGCGCTTATGGCTGACTCTCTTTCCCACATATGGCTGCTAGATTCTCGTGCTTCTTTCCACATGACACCACACAGAGGATGGTTCTCTAATTATGCAACAAAGTCTCCTAGTACTGTGAGATTTGGTGACTCTTACCAGTGTGATGTTGTGGAGATTGGAGATGTGGTTGTGCAGTTCATTAGTGGTTCAAAATTTACTATGCATAATGTACGCCATGTACCTCAGTTATCACGTAGTTTGATGTCCCTTGGTCAACTTGATGACCTTGGTTACAAGGTGGTCTTCTATGCTCAGTCCTTTCGCATATCAAAGGGCAATATGGTTATTGCAAAAGGAAGCAAAGTTGGCTCACTTTATCCTTTATTTGTATCACAGAAAGAACACTTGTTAGCTGTTACTGAAGAGCCTATGGCTTGTATTTGGCATGGTCATTTGGGCCACATATCTCGTAATGGAATGGAAAATCTTTCTCGTTCTGGCTACTTACCTGTGTTATCTTTCTCCGATTTTTCATTTTGTGAGCATTGTCAATATGGAAAGCAAACCAGAAATGTGCATAGAGCGCACATTGACTCTTCAATTCAGCCTTTAGATCTCATTCGTACAGATGTGTGTGGTCCTATGCCCACTAGGACCTTAGGTGGTTCTCTCTACTTTGTCACTCTCAAAGATGATGCTACTAGAAAAGTTTGGATATATCCTATCAAATCAAAGGATGAGGTATTCCCTACTTTCAGAAAATGTCTTGCTTCAGTTGATACTGAAAAAGGAACTAAGCTTAAGGCTTTACATTCAGATAACGGGGGTGAGTATACCTCACATGAATTCAGCCTTTTCTATCAGTCTAGAGGGATTCGTAGAGAGTTTAAAACTCCTTATACCCTAGTACAAAATGGTGTAGCTGAGAGGATGAATAGAACTATTCAAGATAGAGTAGTCTCTATGTTGCATAATGCAAACCTCTCACAAGGCTTTTGGACAGAAGCAGTATCGACTGCAGTTCATGTGATTAACCTTTCACCTAGTACTACCAAAGGTTTGCAAGTGGCTCAAGAGTTCTGGACAGGGAAGCCACCATATTATGATCATCTTCGAGTTTTGGGTGTGAAGCATATGTTCATATACCCAAGAATCTTAGACAAAAGTTGGACCATAAGTCAAGGAAATGCATTTTCCTTGGATATGGTCGAGAAGGACAATTTGGATATCGCTTAAGGGATCCTGAAACACGAACAGTGATCAAAAGTAGTGATGTCATTTTCAATGAGTCTAAGATGCATAAACAGCCCATTAAGGAGGTTGAAGTGAGAAGAGTGGTGTTTGAGAATACTAGTCCTCCGGTTAGCATGCATAAAAATGCTGCACATAGGGATGTTCAAGAGAATGTCCATTCAGATCAATCTCCACATGTTCCTGTTCAGCAACCATTGAAACGTTCTGCACGTGTCTCACATCCACTTGATAGATATGTTCCAAGTTTAGATTTTGTTATGCTAACAGATGCCGATGAGCCTTCTTGCTACAAAAAGGCTATGCAGACAGAGGATCATGTCAAGTGGGAGCGTGCCATGAAGAGTGAGTTGGATTCTATTTACAAGAATGGTACTTGAGATTTAGTAACTTTGCCAAAGGGAAGGAAAGATTTACCATGTAAATGGGTATATAAGCTGAAATTCACATCAGATAGTGCTTCTCCAAAGTATAAAGCACGACTCGTTGCAAAGGGTTTTGAGCAACAACATGGTGTTGATTTTGAGGAAATCTTCTCTCCAGTGGTCAAGATGACTACCCTACGCATGTTGCTTGGATTCGTTGTAATGGAGGACTTAGAGCTAGTCCAAATGGATGTGAAAACTGCTTTCTTGCATGGATATCTTACAGATGAGATCTATATGGAACAACCAGAGGGTTATGTAGTTCCTGGCAAGGAAATTCTAGTTTGTAAGCTTAAGAAGAGCTTGTATGGACTTAAACAATCCCTTAGACAATGCTACCAAAAGTTTGATGCTTTTATGAAATCTCAAGGCTATTCTCGAAGCAATGAGGATCATGTCTCTACACAAAGAGATGCTCATATGGAAGCTTGATTTGCTTGATTCTTTATGTCAATGATATGTTGATTGCTCAGACGTCCTCTTATGGTTTGTCAGTTCTCAAAAAGAACTTGAGTCAGCCATTTGATATGAAGGATTTGGGGGATGCCAAACATATTCTTGGCATGCGCATTACTCGTGATAGGAGTAAAAGATGCATATACTTGTCTCAAAGTGAGTACATATCCGAAGTACTTCACCGGTTCAATATGCAAGATGAAAATTCATTGAGTACACCTTTACCCACATATGTGAAATGGAGCAAGGGTGATTGCCCCAAATCAGATAGGAAAAGAAATTCATGACCAAAATTCCCTATCAGTCTGTTGTTGGAAGTCGCATGTGCGCTATGGTAGCTACAAGACCAGACATTGCATTTGCAATGGGAGTTGTGAGCAGACATATGTCTAATCCTGGCAAGAAACATTGGGAAGCGGTCAAGATGATTTTGAGATATCTGAGTGGCACTAAGAACAAGTATATATGCTTAGGTAGAGGGAAAGCATCCATTATTGGTTACACAGATTCTAATTATGCTGGTTGTGTAGACAATCGTAAGTCTACATCAGAGTCCATTTTTCATTTTGCTGGAGGTGCTATCTCTTGGAGATCTCGTCTTCAAGAATGTAGAGCTTTTTCCACCACAAAAGCAGAGTGTGTTGCAGCAAGTGAGGCATGTAAGCATGTAAGCATGTAAGGAAGCATTGTGGCTTTCTCATCTTGCTTGTGATATGGGTTTACCTCAGCATGTACCTCGCTTTCTCAGTGATAGTCAAAGTGCCATTGCTTTGGCTAAGAATCCGGTCTATCATGCAAAGACCAAGCACATTGAGGTGAGGTATAACTTCATTAGAGATTGCTTAGACACTGAGCGCATTATTCTTGAGAAGGTTCACACTCGAGATAATGTTGCATATGCTTTGACTAAAGCTCTACCACAGGATAGCTTTCGACGTTGTTGTCACTTAATGGGGGTTACTTGATTCTTGATCTTACAAAGTCACTTGTATACTATGTAACATGCCCATCATGTGGGAGGTATAGTTTGTATACTTACACTCGGGTATTCTTTATCATTTTTTATTTTTCTCCCATAGTTACTTTGGCCATATTGGCCTTTAGTGGGAGATTGTTACCATTAGTGTCCATGTGAAAGGCCAAATGGCCACCGAACACTTCCTTCTATATGTTCTTTAACAAAACGTATAATGGCCGGGTCAATCACAGACTAGAAGTTTGACCGCATTTGTAAGACCTAAGAAGTCTGTCTTCGATCTCCCCTATGTACTGTGTTTTTTGTGTATTTCTGCAGCATATGTGCGAAGTACTGTGTGCGGCCTCAGGAGCTTGGTTTTCTACTCCGAGCATATCGTCGTGGAGCTCTCGAGAAAGAGAGCGCACTGTGTTGCATCGGCATCGAAATACTTCAAAATCAGGGACATTAGAAGATGAAACAACTAATGTTTTGCAAGAGCTAGGCAATGACATAAGGAAAAAGTTAGCTTTCGAATTGTCTTCAAAAGTTGGTAGATTGAACCCTATTGTTGGGAGAGAGTACTCATAAATAATGACAAATGCTCTGCTGCACTTTTTGACTCGTCTAATTGCATGCTAACAAGTTTCCTAATCAAATATACCTGATTTACAAGAGTGTTCTCGTAAGTGGCGTTCAACATCTCCCACACCTCATAAGCACTAATCAAGCCCTTTCTCAAGGATTTCATAGGATTTTATCAAAGATAACTATTCTCATGTATATAATGTTTTTTTATTCAAAGTGATCCATGCATCATTTTCCATTCTCTCTAGCTTCACCTACACAAGGGAAGGTGATTTGCTTGAAGAAGCCTTATGTATTTCAGCCCCGTGGTTTTGTGCATAAAGAGCATGGAAACAAAGTGTGCATGTGGAAAAAGGCATTGTATGATTTGACCCAAGCACCACATGCTTGGTATGAAAAGGTGCATGCGTACTCTAGCACATGGTTTTGAGAAAAGTCCAATTGGGAGCACCTTATATGCTAAGTGTTCATATGTACTAGTAACTACTAATTATTATTGAGTATGTTGATGATATGCTTCTCACTCGTCCTAATGAGAAGCATATTGCTGAATTTAAGGCTGATTGGCAAGCCTCTTTTGAGTGTCAGATTTGGGGCATTTGCATAATTATTTTGGCATTCGATTTACGCAAGTTGAGCTGGTAGTTCCAAAGGCTCATGCTATGCTTTCAAATACAAACAAGAAAATAGAAATGTTTGGTCTGCATTCCTTCATCTCTATAACATAGTACGACCAAATCGCAGTTAAAAGTTGTTTAAATCGTTCGCAATTTTAATCTCTCATAACATCAGTTCATTAAGATTTTTATTCAGCTTTTAAGTCACTTGTGATACTTAAAAGTATTGGATTTTGCATTGGCATACTTATAAGTTTACAATCATAACGAAATGATGAATGTTTTACAATTGATACATTATGATGTTATATATCATACAATGTCTTTAATAATGCAAATATACACACACACACACACATATATATATATATATATATATATATATATATATATATATATATATATATATATATATATATATATATATATATATATATATATATATATATAGTTAGTTAGTTAGTTAGTTAGTTAGTTTTCAAGAAAAAAATAAAAACCTCTCTGAGTGAATAAAAACCTCGATTTTTATTTTAGGTTTGAACGATTTAAATGATTAAATCTCAATTTAAATGATTAAATCTCGATTTAAATCTCTCGGTCACACTACGCTCTACAATGTATCGAAGATGTTGAAAGACATGCAACAGGCTGAATCCTCAGCCAGGACACCCCAAGCATTAACTTTCAGTGGCATGATGTGTGTTTTGAAGACAATCAAGGGAATGAAGGTCCCAAGGCCACAGCCATGGTGTGAAAACATGTATTTAAATCAACTTTCTATGTTAACTGCACAAACACATCCATAAAACCACCTCCCTAACCCCAAAAAGTCAAGCAAGAGACCCTAAATTCAAAATAATTCTTTACGCTTGCATGAATCCAAGGGGAATGTGCATATTAATCCATACATCACGAATGAACTTCCATACAAAGGTCCACATTATAATTTACAGAATTCAGAGAGAAAAAGTTTCCGTGATCACTGATAGAGATTCAGGCAATGATGGACTCAAAATTAACATCCTATAAATAATTCAAAGCGTGGCAAAATAGAATAAATGTAGGCATAAAACACGGTTAAATAACATACCAGAATTTCCATGAAGGAAATGACATTTCTGACCAAATGGGCAGTGTCCCGTTGTCTCCCACTTGTGGCAAATTCGAGCCTTTAAGCTGGATGATTTGTCGCTCGAGCCACTAAAACTTGTTGAACCCATACCCTGACTACCCATAGGCCCTAAACTAATCGCATTGCTCTCTCTCAAAGCCCTTCCTTGAGACAATTGTTCGTCATGCACAAAAATACATCTGTCACCATACGGGCACCCATCTTCGGTGTAGAACTTTCTACAAGGACGTGGAGTCTTCTGAGACCTCTGTGAGTCCCCTTGGCCTACTCCTCCATCAGAATCTGCAATAACATGAATTTGATTATTGTTATTTACACGGGCAGCTCTCTCTGCCTCTTGCGCAGCCACCATTTCCTCCCATCCTGGAGGAGGTTTCCTCAACTCTTCCATACCATGAGCGAAATTGCAATTCGAGTTGTATGGGCAAGTCCCAGCCCTGAATTTGCAGCAAAGTTTGGTTTTAAAGAAGATGCTTCCTGTGCCTTTGGTTTTCAACGTTGGAAAACCTCCTCCATTTCCAAGCGAGCTATCCATAGCACAAGCTCCCGTTTCAGCGACCACTGAGGTTGTGCAGCTATTGGAACGCGCGCTAATGTGCTTTTGAAGAAGAACTCCGGTAGTGGTTACCCTCGTAGGGACCTGGAAGTTGGAAGTTTCAAAAGCTTGTGCTTGAAGGTCGTCTGCACATGAGAACGAGGGCTCAGGCTCACCGGCAGAATCACCTCGAGCAGAGGAAGGAATTGCAGAAGCTTCAACGACAGAACTGAGACGAACTTTTTTCCCGCGAGAATGATTAGGTCGGGAGGTGAGATTACGTCGAGTCTTGCTCGACCAATCCGACCCAGCTGCGTCGCAATCCTCCTCCGACCAACCAACCCTATCACCATCGCCGCCACCTCCTTCCCATAGTATCACGCTGTCTCCAGTCATACAGGTACGAGCTGCCAGGTCGGCGGCGGCAACGGCGGCGTCCATTGTCGGGAATTGTGAGTACTCGTGTTCCTCTTTAGGTTTTTGTTCAACTGCCAGAAAAGCTCTTTCGAATGGATGCATCATGCACATTGCGCATAAGTTTTTATTTTAGGCGATTCATACAAGGAGGCCCTTTCTTAACCACTTAAGGCATGGTTCAATTTTGGCCAAACTAAAGGAATGGTCGATTGAAAAATCCTTGTTTTTTCTAGGTAAAAGAATCTCTCGAGATAAGAGATTTCCATCGTTTAGACATCACTGTATTTATCTCCTCAAAAATAACAAGTTGAAACCCAAATGGGTCCCACATGAGAGAGATGATAGATTTGTCTGCCTCATTTGTAATGCTCTCTAGCTTGCCGTACTTCTCCCCTGCAGTGTGGGATTTGGGGGGTCCCATGGGCACTAGTCTCATTCACTTGTAACTTTTCTTCTTTATTTTAATTAAAGTCCGGGAGAATAGGCCAAGGCTGAACTTCCTTTAAAAAAAAAAGGCATGGTTCAATTAAAATTTGCCATGTGTAACCTTCATATAGCGAAGAGTCTCAAAGTTTTTTGCTTGCCACATCATGGAATGTTCCTACCCTGTCCCCCTCCGCCCTAAGGCATTTGCACTTGTCACATAACCTTTGCAATTCAATTTTCTCTTTCATGTTCTAGAGCATGTGTAAAGACTCATGCGGAGGACCTTTCAAGCTTTCCACTCTTCGAAACAGAACAAAACACTTTCACTTGTTATTTCCCGAGTCCTTGTATGAAACATGCCTTAGAGGAAGTCTGACCGAAGCCTAATCTCACTTGCTTGATTTAGATTGACACAACTCCTCAAGAGGTGAAAGGCATAGTATTCATTGGACCTCCTATATCCACAAAGCAAGGGTTAAGATTGTCTAAGGCAACATTAAGAAAGAAAAACAATGGTTAAGATTGTCGAAGGCAATACTAAGAAAGGAAAGCAGGGGTTAAGACTGTCGAAGGCAACACTAGGAAGGATTGTTTAAAGGCATCTGATTTTTAGCGGTCCAGATGCAATACAACTAAGATCAAGTTGGCCTATGCCCAAACATTGCCCAACAACTAAAAGGGAGGGTTCAACCCAAGACCTTCGCTTAACGAGCAACCAATTCACCTATGTCACGTGGACATTGCACGTCAAGAGGTGGACATTGCACATAAGTTTTAAGGATGTCACACGTCCCAATTTAAAACTCTCTTCCTTTTTTCTTTTTTTTGTTTGAGATTTTTCTTGATTCATACAAGTATTAGAACAAATTCACTCACCCATCCTCATAAGGCAGAGTACCCATCTCAATCTCATAAGTCGGGGAAAGAACATCCCATCATTCATATATTTTTTATTATGCAAACCAAGATTTACAGTCACGTCGAGCTCTTCAAGGGGCTTGAACCTAAATCAACTACTCGTAATTCAAGGCATTCGATGAAACCATGTTTATTGCACAGAGAACTCAATATATGATTGTTGGTATTATTAGAGAACGTACAAAGATAAGTAGTCGATTAGGGCAATAGGCGTATATAAAAGACGGGGAAAAAAACCTCCTAAAAAAGGAAAAAAGTGCCCCGGCGATCCTAGTGTGTTCACACACATCACTACCTAAATATATCAACAGATCCCCCTTGGGAGTGATGCGATGAACAAGGAAGTAAGCCCGAAGCTTTGCGGAAAGCTTCAAACTTCTCCCTAGGCAGAGCCTTCGTGAAAAGGTCTGCAATGTTCTCCTGTGTGGGCACATATGCCAAGCTTATCTCCCAAGCAGAGATCCTCTCCTTGACATAATGAGAATGCACCTCAATGTGCTTAGTGTGAGCATGGAACACAGGGTTCCTCGCAACTACCAATGTGCTATGACTATCAGTGAAGATGGTGGTGGCAAAAGACTAACCAACACCCAAATCAGCCATAAGGCGTTTCAGCCACACAAACTCAACACTCGCTCTAAAAGTTGTCCTATACTCAGCCTCACAACCCGAAGTGGCCACAGTAGGTTGCTTCTTGCTCAGCCAAGATATGCGTGAGCTACCAAGCATGAACCAAAAACCATTAGTGGACACACAAGTGTCATAGCAACCAGCCCAGTCAGAGTCAGGAAAAGCATGCAAATCTGGCAGTAGTGATCCCCCCTTGGCATAAAACAACCTAACTAGCCGGCTACCACTCAAGTAGCGAAAGATGTGCTTAATCGCCTCCCAATGCTTGACACCTAGGCAATGCATAAACTTGCTCATCTGTGAGACAGCAAACTGAATATATGGCCGAGTAATGCATAAGTAAATCAAGCATCCAATAGCCTGCTGATAGAGAACAGCAACAAATGTATCTCCGACATCATGAAGACTCAATCCTAAACCTGTCTCCATAGGAGTGGCAATAGGTTTCCAGTCTTCAAGGCCAAAACACTGCAATAATGTGTCAATATATTTCGTTTGACACAAAGCCATTCCACCATCAACGTGCATAATCTGGATGCCCAAATAATGATGCAAATGCCCCAAGTCAGACATCTCAAATGAGGCATGCAAATCAGCCTTAAAATCAGCAATATGCTTCTCAATAGGACCAATGAGGAGCATGTCATCAACATAGACAACAATGATCAAAAGCACATCATTAACACGCTTAACTTATAAGGTGCTTTCAGCTGGACTGTTCTCAAAACCATATGCAATTAGATAGGCATGTATCTTCTCATACCAAGCATGTGGTGCTTGCTTTAAACCATATAATGCTTTCTTTAACCTGCACACCTGGTTTTCATGCCCTTTCTGCACGAAGCCACGAGGCTGAAAAAAACATACACTTCTTCATGCAAGTCACCATTCAAAAATGTTTTTTTAATGTCCAATTCATGTACATTCCAACCATGATGGGCTGCAAGTACACATATGCTCCGAACAGTAGTCATACGACATGTAGGTGCAAATGTCTCATCAAAATCAATGCATGTTTCCTATGCATAACCCTTTACATTAAGCCTAGCCTTATACTTGTCAACTATTCCATCAGGCTTACGCTTCAGCTTGTAAACCCACTTAGTGTCAATGGCCTTCTTTCCAAGAGGCAAATTACACAAAGAACCAAGTACCATTCTTCATTATAGCATCATATTCAGATTGCATAGCATCCATCCAATTTTCTAAATTTTGTGCTTCATCAAACGAAACTGGCTCATTCTCATCATAGAGACTAGATGCAGCCATAGCATAGCAATCTCATGCAAAAGAGGCACTATGAGAGCCTGAACGAGTACGATATGATAGAGGTGCATCTAATTTGTTGTCACGTAAGGTCTACACCAGCCATTTTGGCATAACTTTTGCCTCCTCAATATGAGCTCTCTCATCAACAAGTGCATCATGTAAATCTACATCAGAAATGGGGTGATCTGCATCATCACATGAAACCTACAAAGGCTGAGAAGTTGCCTCATTAGGACCAGCACTAGACTGTCCACTTGTAAAAAGAGGCAGCAAAGTATCATACATGTCTTTGGAGCTAACAGATGTCTCCTTAGTACATGAAAGCAATGGTTGAATAACATCTTCCACAAAGGAAACATCACGGCTAACCAGAATGCGTTTAGTCTATGGATGATACAGACGATAGCCTTTACTTTTAGAACTGTACCCAACAAAAATACATTTTACTACCATATCATCCAATTTTCTGCGATGTTGTTCAGGCACGAATGCATATGCTAAACAACCAAAAACACGCAGATGAGCAACAGATGGTTTGCGATCATTCCAAGCCTCATATGGAGTGATAGATTGCAGTGCTTTAGTAGAACACCTATTAAGTACAAATGTTGCACACATGATAGCCTCAAGCGAGAAACTATGTAGTAAAGCCTGACTCTTGACCATACACCTTGCCATCTCTATGAGTGACCTGTTCTTCCGTTCAGCAACTCCATTCTGTTGAGGTATATACGGCATTGTACACTGGTGTTTTATCGCATGTTCAGCCAGAAATGCATTAAAATCAGAAGACATATATCCCCCCCTCCCCGATCAGAATGGAGGATGCCCATTTTACATGCTGACATATTTTCAGCCAAAACTAGAAACTATTTGAAGCACATAAACACTTCGGTATTTGCTTTGAGTGGATATACCTTTTGCTTACTAATTGAAGAGCTCCATTTTCCTTTGCCCATCTCACTAGCCACGAAGGCTTGATCTGCACAACGCATAATGGACCTGTTCTGCCTCGACTGATCTTCCTGCAACAGAACAGAGACTAACTCCTTAAATGACAAGGCATTTGGATTGTCTTTCATCATCAACCAAAGAGTAGAAGCAAAACTCTGATATGAATCAGGAAGACCATTCAGAATGGTCTGCACAAGTGAGCTATCTTGTATAACTTCATTAACAAAAGTCAATTGTTCCTTCAAGTCTTTGATCTTTGTTAGAAAATTATCCATAGAATCACCTTCATTCATGTGCTCACTCTCCAACTATTTTCAAAGGTAAGCAACACAAGCCTCATTCCTAGCTTGGTACAATGTGGTAAGTGTATCCCAAGCATCCTTAGATGTTCTTCAAGAGCAAATGTGAGAAATAATGACATGTTTGACAGACAAAGCTATCAATGCATGTGCCTGAGCATCTCTGCCATCCCAATGAATCTGCTCTGTAGTAGGTGCAGCAGAAACCACAACACAAACAGGAATCTGTAGAATATCATCATCTTCGACACCATCTCCATTAGCTCCAGAACCTGTATTTGCAGTACCTATATTCAAAGGTGTAACAGGACGTCTTTCAACACCCTGCACAATATTCCATAGTCCTTTTGCAACCAATATATGTCGCATCATACAAGCCCATAACAGGTAGTTGGTACCATCCAACTTATCCTCAATAACCAACATACGGAATACATTACTGCTTTCAGGCATGACCGGTGACTGAAATACCTTGATGCAGAAGATTGACTGTATCTCAAAAAGTTGAACATAACTGCCAAGATGAAATCTGCTAAACTTGTAGCAGACTTCGAGACGCTTATATTGGCGAACCAAAATTGGTATATACCTTTGGCACCAAAAGATGAAATAACCTACACAAGCATTGTGATAGTGCATTCGGAGGCTGAAACGAGCTCAAATCACGATTTTGGTACCACAGAACGAAGCTGTTTTTATCTCTGAAACACCTTGAGTATGCTCACCAAAATTCGTGCGATTGTGAGGTTGCAACCAAAGGAGTGTCATCGACGCCCTAGATGAAGCGGTGATTTGCTCTGATACCAATTGTTGGAGTTAGACATCTGCGGTAGCACGCGAACAACACAAAGAAGAAGAAGAAGCTTGGACCACAACACACAATACTGAATGTATTACTAGAGAATGTACAAAGATAAGTAGCCCATTAGGGAAATAGGCATATATACAAGCCGGGGGAAAAAAACCTCCTAAAGAAGGAAAAAAGTGCTCCGATGGTCCTAGTGTTTCACACACATCACCACCTAAATATATCAACAGGTTTTTCATTAATCAAAAAAATCAAACCATTCAGGATTATGTAGATAAGTATAGGGAGGTACTTTCAAAGTACCTAACTCTATCCCAAAGTTTCTTCAAGTTCACAAGTTTGTCTTGGGGCTTAGAGAAACTATCCGATCTCTAGTTAGAAAGAAGAGATGCCACTCTTTGGCACAAGTCTTAGAGATGGCTATAGTTTATGAGGATGATCACAGGGGAATAGGCTCCCAAGATCTGAGATTCTCATGGACTAAGATGAGTCAACCCTTTTCCACATCCACTCCTAGCTTGACTAGTGCACAACCTCAGAAAGAGGCTAAGCAAGTTCACATGATCAAGACAGTTTTAGGAGGAAAAAGAAAAGTATCTTCTCTAGCTAAGAGGGCATACAATAAGTCCATGCTTATCACTCAACAGAAAGAGAATGCAATGAAGGAAGGATTGTGCTATGGGTGTCTAGGACAGCACCTCTTCAAGGATCGTCCTAAGAAGAAAAAGATAGTAGCAACCATATTCATAAATCCTACACAAGTAGGGAGTGATGTAGATGAGGATTTTGGTGATTACCCATCTGAAATATCATCTCCCATAGTGGCCATGATAGTCACGAAGAAGGTTTCTGCAATCCTAGACATTGTGCTTTTGCCAATGGCACAGAAAGGATAACGATTCCCAAATACAAAGCTCATTGTTATGAGAGGATTCGTGGTAGGATAAATTATCAAGATCCTCTTTGACACTAGGTCTACGCATAATGTTTTTAGTTCTTGACTAGTCAAAAGGTAATATTTAGACTTTATGCAGTTAGAGTATGCCTACACAATGAAGTTAGTCGACATTAAGTGTTGGAACTCAAGGTCAAGCACAAGCATGGAAGCACATCAAAAAGGTGGACACACACAAGAAGAAGGAGCAAGTAGGGCGCTCCATGAAGTACATGTCAACTTTTCAGAAGAATCCCCAACAAAAATAGTGATTTCCATCACTAAAACCTTTGTAAATACCATTTTATATTTTTGTAGCTCCATTTTGTGCAAGCCAAGGAGTCCTCGAGCTTGAAGAGCATTAGAAGTATCATCCTACCAATTTTCATAATTTTTAGACTCTGTTTGAGCCTTCAAATAAGCCCTAGAACCTAATTTTAACTAGGCCGGACACTAGGTCTAGACAGGGCCAAAACTAGTCAAAAAAACTATAAAAAGAGCTAGAGAGCTCATTTTTGAGGTTAGCTGGTTAGAGAATAGAGCTTTTGCAAGAGAAGTCTTTGGCAATCAAAGCTTTCCATTGTTCCTCTCTTTGATCTTACCTTGTGCGCGTGTGTGTGTATGTGTGTGCATGTTTGTGTGCTTTCACTCACGCACTTGTGCC
Organism: Ceratopteris richardii; assembly: GCA_020310875.1. Taxonomy (NCBI): domain Eukaryota; kingdom Viridiplantae; phylum Streptophyta; class Polypodiopsida; order Polypodiales; family Pteridaceae; genus Ceratopteris; species Ceratopteris richardii. The sequence goes on along the minus strand of CM035418.1, from coordinate 147,607,996 downwards.
GTCAGGTGCTCGTGGTCTTCATACCGGTCCTCACGTCTCCGCGGATTGACAAGTAAAGGAGGTGGTGCTTACGCTCGAGCTACACCAAATTTTGGCGCCGTTGCCGGGGAGAGAGCTTCGAGGACGAGCGTTGTGATGGTAAGATCATAGATTTACGACGTTGGAAGGTTAAAAAACTCTCATTTTTGTTCATTTTCTAATTTTTCTTCTTCATCTTCATCATCATTACCATCTCCATCTTCTTCCATCTTCTTCTTCATAGAAATTTCTTGTTTTTTAGTGCATTTTCATCATTTTCATACCATCTTTCATGCATTATTGTGCGAGGAGGAGTTAGGAAGTGCAAGAGAGTGCAAGCGCTGTGTTTTTTCATGATTTTCTGCACATGCGGAGCTCACCATTGCTCTGCGCTCAAAAATTCAAAGTTCCCGCCAAAAAACACGATTTTGTGATGAAAATCGCGATTCTGTGAAAATTCAAATTTTTTTGAAAATCGCAATTCTCTATTTCCCGCCTAAAAGCCTTTTGAAAAGAACACGATTCTGTGGTCATTCTCAGAATCGCGATTCTGTGGTTGTGCTCAAAATCGCGATTCTCAAAAACACGATTCTCTGCTCAAAATCGCGATTTTCAAAAATCACGATTTTCAGCAAAAACACGATTTTGTGAAAAGACGATTCTATGAAAACACGATTCTCTACTCAAAATCGTGATTCTCAAAAATTACGATTTTCAGCCAAAAACACGATTTTGTGAAAACACGACTTCGTGAAAAACACGATTTTGTGAAAAACACGATTCTCTGAGACAAAGTCGCGATTCTTTAAAAACACAATTCTGTGCTCAAAATCGCGATTTTCAAAAACACGATTCTCTAAGACAAAATCGCGATTCTCTAGAACACGATTCTGTGAAAACACGATTTTCTGCTCAAAATCATGATTCTCACCAATCACGATTTTCAATAAAAACACGATTTTGTGAAAAAGGTGATTCTGTGAAAACACGATTTTTTGCTCAAAATCGCGATTTTCAAAAAACACGATTCTCTGCTCAAAATCACGATTCTCACAAATCATGATTTTCAGCAAAAACACGATTCTGTGAACCACGATTCTGTGAACCACGATTTTGTGAAAACACGATTCTCTGCTCAAAATCGCGATTCTTACTTATCATGATTTTCAGTAAAAACATGATTTTGTGAAAAAGGTGATTCTATGAAAACACGATTTTTTGCTCAAAATCGCGATTTTCAAAAAACACGATTCTCTGCTCAAAATCGCGATTCTCACAAATCACGATTTTCAGCAAAAACACGATTCTGTGAACCACGATTTTGTGTAAACACGATTCTCTGCTCAAAATTGCGATTCTCACCAATCACGATTTTCAGTAAAAACACGATTTTATGAAAAAGGCGATTCTGTGAAAACACAATTTTTTGCTCAAAATCGCGATTTTCAAAAAACACGATTCTCTGTTCAAAATCGCGATTTTCAAAACACGATTTTGTGAAAACACGATTCTCAAGGTACAAAATCGCGATTCTCTGATTTCATACAATCGCGATTCTCTTGAAGTTCACAAAATCGCGATTCTCTTGAAGTTCACAAAATCGCGATTTTTTCCAAAAGGTCCTGTTTGCCTGTTTTGACCCCCAGGAGCTTGATTTGACATAACTTTTTCATCCAAAGTCCATTTTTTGAGCTCTATAGCTCGTTGGAAAGCTCGTTTCAAATCCTACACGGCCTCAACTGTTTTTTATAAGAATAATGCGTTGATTTTCAGATAGGATATTTTGAAGTTGACCCTCTAGTGGGACTAGGAAACCAAGGGGGCCCCAAGGGATTTTGAGCAATACAAAGGGGAATTTTGGGACTAGAAGACAAAGCTTATGAACCTGAGGTCTGGTAGACACCTAGGCAAGGATAAACAAAGCATTAGATCTTCTCAGTCCAGTGTCAACCATACAGCTAAGTCTTGGGCACAACAACTAAGTGGTCATCCTTACAGACTAAGTTCAGACACAAGTGATTCAGAAATGTCTTTTAGCATGGGGAAACCTGTAGGTGGCTCAGGAACTGATTATTTACAAACACCAGAAGGTCCCTATAAGACACAATTAGAATATATTCGAACCAACCGATTAGGTGCTCGCATCTATGAGGATGGCCTGAGGCGATCAGTGGTCCAACTCAAAAATCCAGATCAACCCTTTGGACTTGAACACCCGGTGATCAAGTTCGAAGAGGGTTCATACATTGATAAGGAAGGAACCATGTATGTGGTCACCAACCTACCAGATAGGACTGACGAGTTTGGAAATGTCATTCCTGAGAATGAAATAGGAGACCTAGAACAAGGAAATGTAGAACAAGGACCCCAGACTCCTAGAGGTAAGTCAGTTTTGACTCGAGTGATCACTCCGGATTGGATCCCTCAAGTTCTTTCAGGTCTTTCATTTTCAAATCCTGCTCTATTTTTGCCCACCGTGTGTGCAAAACTTACCTCAGGTCTCTCTCTAGTTCTTTCTCTCTGGGCTTCATGAGCTTGGGATGATCCTACTCCTTGGAGGCCATGGGAAACATTGGATCTTGGTGGAGGGAAAATCAATTCATTCTTCCAAGTATATGCATGTCTATCATGTTCTGTTACCAAGAAAATTTTCTCTGATGTGTTATCCAGGTAGACCACTTTGCCTGGTGTCTCTGGATCCTTGAACGCGTAGGAGATGACTATGCCCAATTGGCTAGGTTGATCTGGCTTGAATCTCCAAAAGGCTTCCTTTGTTTCTCCAAGAAAATTGTAGTGACCATTGAAGAGAACGAAGAGAGATGCACATATATAGGAGATGACCTAAGTGCAAGAGAAGAAATGGAGCTTGTAGCTCTATTAAGGGAATATAGGGATGTGTTTGCGTGGCACTATAGAGACTTGAAAGGGGTAGATCCAAGAATTTGCTCTCATACTATCCCCATGACTGCTGATGCCAAGCCCACCAAACAGAAGCCCTACACATATAATGATACCTATGCAGCCAAAATAAAAGAAGAAATTGATAGGTTGATTGAAGGTGGATTCATCTATGAGATTGAGCATACTGAATGGGTGTCCCCCATTGTAGTGGTGCCCAAGAAGAACGGAAAGTTGCGAGTGTGTATTAACCTTAAAAAAGTTAATGCCGCTACTATCAAAGATAGTTATCCACTTCCAATCACGGAACACCTTTTGGAGCGTGTTGCAGGCAAGGAAGTTTATAGCTTCCTTGATGGGTTTTCAGGTTACAATCAAGTAGCCATTGCCCCAGAAGATCAACACAAAACAGCTTTTGCTACAGAGTGGGGAATCTTTGCATTTCGTGTGATGCCATTTGGGCTCACCAATGCACCTGCAACATTCCAAAGGCTCATGTGTCATGTCTTCAAAGAGTTCTTGTGAAAGAGCTTAGAAGTGTATGTGGATGATTTATGTGCTCATTCCCAAGAAAGAAGGTTTCACATCCCTGAGCTCAGACAAATCTTCAACAAGTGTAGAGAATATCGAGTGTGTCTGAACCCAGAAAAGTGTGTGTTCATGGTGCGTCAAGGTAAAATCTTAGGTCATATTGTTTCTAAGAATGGAATCTCAACAGATGAAGATAAGGTACGAGCCATAGCGGAGCTACCAAGGCCAAGGAATGTTAAAGACCTTTATGGGCCATTGTGGATATTACCGTAGGTTTATCCACATGTACGCGATCATAGCTAGACCCCTTTATGCCTTGTTGTCTAATTTTGAGTGGAACGACGAATGCGAGAATTCTTTCAACGAACTGAAGAAACGTTTGTGCACAGCACCAATACTGACCACTCCTGATTGGAATAAACCATTCCATGTCCATGTGGATGCATCCAATCATGCCATAGGATGTGTGCTTGCACAACCCACCAGTGAAGGAAACTTAGATTTGCCCATAGCATATGCTAGTAGACAGCTCACTACAGTTGAACGGAACTATACCACAACTGAGCGAGAGGGCTTAGGCATGGTATATGCTGTGAAGAAGTTTAGACACTATTTATTGGCCAACAAATTCAAGTTTTTCACTGATCATCAAGCTTTGTTATATTTGGTCAATAAACCTTGCAATACTGGACGCTTAGTAAGATGGTTCCTCTTACTAATGGAATATGACTTTGAAGTTGTTGTCAGGAAAGGTAGAACCCATCTTAGGGCAGATCACCTTTCTCGCATCACTTCAGGAGAGTCACCGCAAGGAGTGTCTGACGACCTACCGGATGCTTATCTGTTCAATTTAGAAGTTGTTCCTAAATGGGCAAATAAGTTGATACCAGTCCTAACCTTCGGCCCTGCAAATAAGAATGTGAAAACATCACAAGAAGAAATTGTAAGATCACAAAAATATCACATATTGGCAGGAAGCATGTACAAACAAGATACTGAGGGTGTATTAGCTTGTTGTGTGGAGGATGATGAACATAGTAGTTGGTTGCAACAAGACCATGAAGGAATGCTAGGAAATCACTATTCTAAACAACGAACATTGCAGAATTTGAAACGTTTAGGAGTGTATTGGCCTAGCATGGACAAAGAAATACATGAGTGGATCAAGAATTGTCCAATGTGCAGAGAGAGACCACTAGTGGAGCATGCGACCCTTTATCAAGTATCATTAATTCTAGATTGGAGTGCTCCATTGGTAGAGTTTATGAGATCGGGAAGATTACCCAAAGAAGCTAGTCTAGCAAGAAGACGAAACATGGAGCAAGAAGCTCAAGGCTATGCCTTAGTAGGAGACAACTTATACCGAAGAGGCGAAGATGGTTACTTAAGACTATGCGTTCATGAATCAGACTATTTGAAAATCTTAGAAACTGCACACAGCGGTGTTGCAGGTGGACACTTCGGCCCTGAGCGAGTAATCATGACCATTCTATTCTCAGAACTTTGGTGGCCCACTCTTCATATGGATGCTCATACCTATGTGAAGAAATGTGACACATGCCAACGTGCACAATATCCAATTAGAAAAGATGAAATGCCTTTGAGGCCAATGATGGGAGGACGTGCATTCTCGAAATGGGGTATAGACTTTGTAGGTCCTATCAACCCCCCAACTAGAAACTCCCATGCAGAGTATATTATTGTAGCCACAGATTACCTTACCAAGTGGGTAGAAGTGAAAGCCACAACAAAGAATGATGCTCAGACTACGGCTAAGTTCTTATTCGAGAATGTGTTCACGAGATATGGACTACCAATAGAGTTGGTGAGCGATAGAGGCACACACTTCTTGAATGAAGTCATTGAAAATCTTCTCCAAGAATTCTTGGTGATACATAAGAAGTCTGCCCCCTATCACCCACAAGCTAATGGACAAGCCGAGAGCACCAATAAGATCCTCTGTAACGTATTGACAAAACTAGTAAATAATAAACGCTCTGATTGGGACAAACAACTTCATCATACTGTTTGGGCTTATCGAGTTGCCTACAAAACGGTACTCAACGCCACCCCATTTCAGATGGTTCGGACAGAACGCTGTGCTACCATTAGATTTCTTAATCCCTACCTTAAAAGTAGCACAAGAGTATGAGTGGAACGGGCATGAATTGTCCTCTAGGATCTTTGATCTTGAACGCTTAGGTGAGACGAGGCTACGAGCGGCAGCAGGCATCTACGCTGCAAAGAAGAGGCAAAAGGCATACTGTGATGCACACATCAAGGATAAGGGATTGAAAGAGGGAGATCTAGTGTTGGTTTACACACTAAAACAACATGCCCGTAAGTTGGAAAAAAGAGGATACAGACCCATGATCATTAATAGAATTTCTACTAGTGGTGCAGTTCAGTTGGCCACTCTAGAAGGAGATATCTTGCCAAACTATATTAGTGGTTGTAGAGTCAAGCTATATCAAGAACCTCTTACTGAGGATATGCTAATGAAACTCAACACTGCTAAGAAGCGAAAAGAAGAAGAGTTAAGAGTGAGAGAAGAAGCACAGGCAGAGGCTAGAGAGCGCATAAGGCGAAATAAGTTAAGGCGACTAGGCCTAGATGTCAACTCAAAAGCTCCAAAATATCACATGGATATGTGCCAAAAGTCAGGCATAGTGACTTCTCAAGTCATTGACCGAAGACCCTTTGTGACCATAGAGATAGGACAAGGAAAGGGTGCAAGGACGGTGAAAGCATTGATTGACTCAGGTGCAGCAAGTAGTGCAGTTAGACTTTCCTACTGCCAAGACTTGCAGTTGAACATCAATCCCATAGAAGCTTATCTCATAGGATTGGGAGGTGTGGAAACCCCTTGTTTGGGCGAGGTGGAACTTCCCATCTACCTTCAAGATGTTCCAATGAAAGTCAAAGCGCTAGTATGTCAAGATGAGAACCTTACAGAACCACTTGTCTTGGGTCAAGATTGGATCTATGACCATGCAGTTAACTTAAACCTAAGAAGTCAAATTCTTCAAGTTTGGGTACATGAACAATGCATTACATTAGAATTAGAGAACTGCATGCTCCTAGATCATGGCACCACACACTCTCTTAGTTCTTCCAAGACTAATCATATGAAAGAAGATGTTGTATGTGTCAAAAGCTCTATGATGCAGAAGGAGTCAATCATGGAAGACCAGGTTCGAAGGCGGGTGGATCTTTCTTCTTCTCCAAAGAATCAAGTAGCCACAGTAGTGAGTCCACCACACAAGCAAACACAACCGTTCATGACAACTGCTACATCAAATAGAAAGACACCATTCGATAAGAAAGCAGTTCCGAGCATGAAGCAGATCTGGGTACGCAAAGGAGAGCAACCACCAGCCTTGCCCCCACAAATCCCATCCAGGCAAGCCAACTAGGCCAGAAGACGAAGGAAGCAGCTCGAACAAGCTCAATCACAAGGTATCCAACAAGTTTGGGTGCCTAAGAAGTTAGCTGCAGCTCAACAAGGGCAATTACAGATGTGGGTACCTAAGAAGCTCTTACATCCACAACAACCTATGTTCTCCCACATGCGAAAGGTCTCAACAAAGAAGCCAAAAAGAGAAAAGGGTAAGAACCACGTACAGAGACCAAAGGAAGATCAAATCAGCTCTTCAACATTAGTAGGAAGACATGCAAAAAGGATATGGGTTTGGAAGCCAAAAGTACAAGTAGCCTCCACCAAACCAAAGCGCCAACCACACTGGATACCACAGTTCAGAAAGCATCCAAAGAGGAAGACGCCTGAAGTGACCTCTACAGTGCCAAATGATGTTCTAAAATGGACTCCGATAAGGAGGATTACATCAGTTCGAGACTCAATGGATACCTCCACCAAGGTCGGCATCAACCTCCGCAAATAACATCGAAAGCCTCGAACGAGCGACAACCATGTGCTACTTGCACAACCCTGTCTTTTGCACCATTCAGGTCATGCATTTCCAAAGTATGCATTAATATAGGGCCACATTACACGGCCGTGCATAGACACACTTGAGAATCCGAAGCACAAGAGCACAGTGACATATGTCAAATATTTCTATTGATACTAACTTTTGTGTTCTTGTTTTGTGATATCTTTTTTCGAAAAAAAAAAAGGGAAGAAGAGAGAGAGGAACCACTTGTTCCCAGGTTTGGCTTGTGAAACATGAATGAGTCATGCTTAGTGGCAGGTGGAACTGTTGATTACTGAGCATTTATCAGTTTGGATAGAAGTGGGTCTCGGCTAGTAGATGATAGAGTTGCTGCCTTATCTGGTAGATGTCAAGAACTTGAACATGGCATCCACAACTATGGTTTCCTCTTACTATGGTAGGAGTGAAGAGCTTGAAGGTCCGCAACTTGAGTGATGCTTAACTATTGCATGTACGAGAGCATCCAGGGAGATATCTCCAAGGGGTAGTTCTGGTACCCTGCAAATCTTTGAATATAAAGAAACTCAATTCTCAGTATTTGGAAAATGTTGCTTTGAAAAGAGGAGAGAGGATCAACCACTCAAAAGATCTCATCAGTGGACCATCAACATGGACATTCATCAACAATGTTCCATCCCAAAGGCCGAGTGTACAACACGAAGAGATGAACATCGATCGACCTTCTCCATGGTAAGTATCTTTACTTTGGAAACACCATAACCATGATAGAGTAGGAAACCTCTTCATCAGCATACCCTTGAGCACTTAGCTCAAGACCCCAAATTTTTGCACCATACTTCTTCCAATGCATTTTCCAAGTAAGCATGCATAGGGCTACATTACAGGGTCGTGCACAAGGCACATACGTTTTTCAACCCATGCACCAACACACTTACCCATCATTCACTATGGGTTATGAGTACTTGGCATGACTACTCTGAACATCATCTTTAGAAGAGCTAGAGGACATCTTGGGGGCAACATCAATACCTAGGAAGCAATTCGAAGCTAGCAGTTGCTCCAATTCAATCTTGATAACCTCTTTTGAGCAACTCACAATCCTTGAAAGCTCACAACGACGCATTCATGCGGAATCCACGGAAGAAGCACATACCAAGGGACTATGACTTGCAAAGGCTTGCAGTGACCAATGAAGAACCGGACAACCAACGCTGCCAAATTTGGAAGTTAGACAACTCTTGTTCATACAGAATGGATACTCTCTCTCAAAGCACTACATGGAACAACCACTACAACAAGGGTCTGTCAGGGACGATAGACTCGAGAGGGGGGGGAGTGTTGGAACTCAAGGTCAAGCACAAGCATGGAAGCACATCAGAAAGGTGGACACACACAAGAAGAGGGAGCAAGTAGGGCGCTCCATGAAGTACATGTCAACTTTTCAGAAGAATCCCCTACAAAAATAGTGATTTCCATCACTAAAACCTTTGTAAATACCATTTTATATTTTTGTAGCTCCATTTTGTGCAAGCCGAGGAGTCCTCGAGCTTGAGGAGCATTAGAAGTATCATCCTACCAATTTTCATAATTTTTAGATTCTGTTTGAGCCTTCAAATAAGCCCTAGAACCTAATTTTTAACTAAGCCGGACACTAGGTCTAGACAGGGCCAAAACTAGTCAAAAAACTATAAAAAGAGCTAGAGAGCTCATTTTTGAGGTTAGCTGGTTAGAGAATAGAGCTTTTGCAAGAGAACTCTTTGGCAATCAAAGCTTTCCATTGTTCCTCTCTTTGATCTTACCTTGTGCGCGCATGTGTGTGTGTATGTGTGTGCATGTTTGTGTGCTTTCACTCACGCACTTGTGTCGTCACGTGCTCGTGGTCTTCATACCGGTCCTCACGTCTCCGCGGATTGACAAGTAAAGGAGGTGGTGCTTACGCTCGAGCTACATTAAGGGAACTGAGACATGGGATTGCTAAGTAGTAGGTCTACCCATTCAGATCCGGTCCTATGAGGACATATCTAAGTAAAAAGTGATATGCTAGGAAACAACTAGTCATAGACTGTGCTTCATATGTTTATCAGTTTGAGCATGAGGGGAGGCAACTATTGATCCATGGAGAGCTAGATCTCAAAGAGATGTGATTGGTGACTATAACCAAGTTGCTCAAGATCAATTATAAGTATATTTACTTTCTTTATTTTGTGTATTCATCATGTGCAGTGATGGATTCTTGCAGTCAAGGAAATTCTAGTTTGAATGCTCAAGTACTTTTAGATAAAGTAAGAGGAGAATTACAAGAGTTATTTTTGAAAGAATTACCTTCGGGTTTACCTCCTTGCAGGAACATTGAGCATAGAATCGAATTGGTACTAGGAGCGAGTCTGACTGCTTGACCACTATTTCAAATGAGCTTTTAAGAGGAGAATGAATTTCATAAGATTATGGACGAGTATTTGGAGAAAGGGTTGGTTAGACCTATCTATTCACCCTTTGAAGCACCAGTTTTTCTAGTGATGGATCTTATAGGGTGTGCATCAACTATAGAGCACTCAATAAGATTACCATCAAGCATAGATATCTCATACCCAAGATAGATGATCTTTTAGATGCTCTAGGTGGAGCTGTTGTATATAGTAAGATAGATTTGAAAAGTGGTTGCCACCAGATTAGAGTAAAGGAATAAGATGTATATAAAACAACTTTCAGGATACGTTTTAGGCATTATGAGTATAAAGTTATGCCATTTGGTTTGACTAATGCATGTGTTACTTTCATGATGTTAATGAATGATATTTTACCACCGATCGTTGGAAAATTTGTTGTGGATTTTGTTGATGACTGTTGATGTACAGTAGGCTTGTACATGAGCATGAAAGTCATTTAAGGTTAGTGTTAAATGAATTAAAAGACATCAATTGTTTGTAAATCAAGATAAGACTCAATTGTTCCTTCTAGAGATAGACTATTTAGGCCATGTGGTATCGGCCAATGGGGTTCAGATGGATCCCAAGAAGATCTCAATTATTCTAGCTTGGCCTACTCCTCAAGATGAGGGGTAGTTACGCTCATATCTAGGACTTTCTAGGTTTTTATCGATTCATTTTCTCTTATTTATCGATAGCAGTGCCCATGATGAACTTGCTTCAAGGCAGAGTATCATTTCCATGGAATCAAGAGCAACAAGAAATCTTTGACGTTCTGAAACAAGTTGTTTTAGAGGCTCCTATACTCAAAGTGGTAGATCCACATAAAACATTTGAGTAAGAGATAGATGCTAGCAGCATAGCCATAGGGGAAGCCTTGAGCCAAGATGGCAAGACAATAGCTTTTGAAATAAAAAATTTGAGTAGTGCATAGCACAACTGGCCAATGCATGAACATGAGTTGTATGCAGTGGTGCATGCTCTTAAACTCTAGAGACACTATCTTTATGGTGATACACAAACCATCATACACTCAAGTACTTTTGTAGTGAGCCAGATCTTTGAGGAAGACATGCTTGTTGGGCTAAGCTCATGCAAGAGTTTCACATGGAAATCCTATATAGAAGAGGCAAAGAGAATATTGTAGCTCATGCATGATCACCGATAGTGTATCAAATGAGCTTTACAGTTCTAGAAAGCTCATTGATTCAAGATACAAAGGAAGCATAAGTGGAAGATCCACATTTGTTATAGATCATTAGAGCCATGAGTGATGACTCTATCATATGAGACGAGGTAGTTCTAGCCGTTTCTTCTTCTAGTAAAGCAAACAAGTCAACTCTGTATTCCAATTTCTCAATGGAGAATGGAATAATCAAACGGAAAGGAAAGGTTTGCGTACTAGATTCTCGAGATTTGAGAAGAAAATTCATGCATGATAACCATGATGTTCCTTGGGCAGGGCATCATGGTATTGATAAGACCATTCAACTTGTTAAGAGAACAATTTGGTGGCCAAGATTAGCAAGAGATGTCCATAAATGTTCATCAATGCTTTATGTCTCAAGTCAATAAGGGAGAAAGGGTGAAGACACCAAGTCTTTTACATCCTTTATATATTCCAGAGCATAGTTGGGACAATGTATCATAGTGGGATTATCGTGGAACCAAAGGAAGCGGGATAGTATCCTAGTTGTGGTAGATAGATTGAGCAAGATGGTTCATTTCATACCCACGTAAGAGACGATAGAAGCTCCACAGGTAGCAGAGCTATTTATCCAACATGTCTTCATAGTGCATGGGTTATCGACATCCATAGTTTCAAATATGGATATTAGATTTATAAAACACTTCTGGAAGCTTGTATTTGACAAACTAAATGTGTCATTGAAAATGTATAGTGGTGATCATCCATAGGCATATGATCAAATTTAGAGGGTCAACCAGATTCTAGAGGACATGTTGAGAGCATATGTGGCTAAGAGGCAAACAAATTGGGATAGTTATTTGCCACTAGTAGAGTTTGGTTATAGCAATAGACCTCATAAAGTGACAAGAATGTCTCCTTTTGAGATGAATTATGGAATGAATCTCACTGCTCCTAATACCATAGAAATGTTGAAGAAATGTCCTAGTGCTTCGGAGTTCTTAGTGAACCTTCGAGCAAATTTAGAAATAACTAAAGCCAAGATGCAGCAAGCAGATGATAGGGCAGATGAATATATTGATAGGAAGAGATCTCCTAGATTCTTTGAGGAAGGAGATAGAGTTTTTCTTCAAGTGTCAACTAGGTCTACTTAACTGTCCACATAGAAGTGTACAAAGATTTCACCGAGGTTTTGTGGACCTTGGATGATAGTTAAGAAGCTTAGTGATGTTGCATACCGATTAGAGCTTCCTCCAGATTGCAGAATCCATCTAGTGTTTCATGTCAGTAAACTTAGGAAGTGTATTTCTAGGGAGGATAATCTAATAGAGGGTATTGTTTCTTTGCAAGAAAATGATAACACATATCATTCTCTACATTGGATATTAGACGAGAGATAGAAACGATTGAGAAATTGTGTCATCCAAGAGTATCTAGTAGCCTGGAGAGGATTAACGCTTACAAATTCTACTTGGGAATCAGAAGCTTTGGTTCGCAAGTACTTTCTCTCATTGATCATTGGAGACAATGATCTTTAGAAGGGGAAGAGAGTGTCAGACATTGGTCTAGAAAAACCACTCCATGTATGTGTGGGACAAGAACCAGCCATAACCAAAACCCCAAGCTCAGGGGATATCCTAAGGTATTCTATGATAATGGGGACGAGTGTTTCATGATGACCACATGGTGGCACTAGATCTTTTCAAAGCATTACTATTTTGGATGCAAGAGGATATATTGGATGGGAGGAGAGTTACACATACATCATTCACAAGTCTTGTCTTTTAAGAGAGTTTATAGGCTAGTCTTACACTGATATATCCCCTTTAGACTTCAAATACTAATGGATGCCATTACTCAAAGGTTATTAAAAAGGTGAGTTTAAGATAGAGATGACTAGAGAGTTCAATTGTGTGGCACTATATGATGAGTACAATGTCTTTCGATATCGAAAGTCATGTAATAATGTATACTATGTTGAATAACATATTGATTCAAGTGCTTCAAATCATATGATTAGTCAAGTAGATTGGTTTATAAACTTGCAAAAATTATATATTTTTGTTTTTGTCAAATTGAGAATGACAAAGCACATTCTATTACATATATAAGAATGTGGCCTTATCTATTATCTATTGTCAGGGGAGCACTAGATTGTGCCCTCTCAATAGACTTGAATAAGGTTTTGGAAATATAATTTTGATTACATGATCAAGTATACAAGAAGTCTCACAATCTAGGACTAATAGATATGAATAATTGGACTAAACGAGAGATCCCACAACATGGGATCGTAGGTATGAAATAAGATATCTGAATTACAAGAAATCCTTTAAGGGAGATGAACTAGGTACAAGAAATAATCGGACAGGTTCTTGAACTACAAGATTACAAGAGGACAAGACGATATGTCCAAAACACTAGACTAGATAAGACTAGAACAAGAAACCAAGCTAGAACTGGAACTAGAACCGGAACTAGAACTTAGAAAGTACTTACTTGGAGATCACATCTCCTTGAGCTCTCAAGATTGGAATTGGAAAGAATGAGGATATATGTGGTCAAGTCCTCCTTATATAGGTGTTCAAGAGCATCTATGAATTGATGATATCATCGATGATATCAAGAATCTGAAAGAGTATCTTTGGATGTAAAAATCAAGCAAGGAGTTAGTCAAGCGCAATTCATTTTTTTCTCTATGTGCAATCTAGCACTAACATGTGAAGTGGGTGGATTCAAGGTATCCCTAACTGAATTGTTATGTCGATCCATTCTCGGAAACCACTAATGCATGGACCTAACAAAATGGGTGGTTTTTTTTATTACTTTAAGATTGTGAGAACTTTCTTCAAATGACTTGAATTTCATTTTGAAAATGAAATGTAACTTAGGTTGACCAAAACATCTAACTTAGATTTTTTTTACTGTGGTCCACTTTGAGAAAGTGTTCCTAAGACCTTTGGCCAACGTTTACTTCAACTAAACCAAAGAAAATCCTAAGTGCATTTTGTCCAATGGTGGAAACTTTTCTCAAAGACTTAATGTTGTGGAATCATTACAAAAGTTATAAATCTAACTATCAATTCAACCAACAAGACCACTCAAGAGTATAATCTAACTAGTAAGGTCACTATTTCTAAGCCCACAAGGGATGAGAGATGCATGTCTCCACCCAATCAACTCCACCCATATATATACCTCCAATGCTAAGGGGATATGTGAGGAGAAGTTTCCCACACATGGATGCTTATCCAAGGGATTCTAATCCAAGATTCCCTAAGGTCTAAAGATCATGACCTTAGAAAAATAAATATTAAGGATCAAAACCCTTCAGTTGGAAATACATAAATCTAAGAGTTAAACTAGAACTATTTCCAACATTCCAACCCTTAGAATCCATACCTTTATACTTCTTAATCCATGCTTGTACACAACAATCTTCCCATTTTAAACATTTTCATCCTAAAAAATGTGTAGGACTATATTATGTGGAGTATTCTTTGGTGCCCCATGATCAGCCTCATTGATCATGGTCATCATCTCTCTGATTAGCCTCTTTAACCAAAAGGGGACTCTATTTTGGGCTAGATCTAACAAGAGGAGAATCCATGTGTTCGTTGATCCCTAGCCAAATCATTCTAAACAGCATATGGCTTTGCATGTGAGAAGTCGAATCAAGTGAAAAGTATGGAATAAATAATAAGGGTGGATTAAAACATCCCTGCCTAGTTACATAGTTTTGCTACATGTAGATTGTGCATCCATAGCACAAACATGTGAAGTAGATGGATTCTAATTATCTCCATTCAAATTTCTAGTTTGGTACATTTTTGTGTACCACTTGTGCATGGAACTAGTAAAATAGATGGATCTCTTACTAGTTCAAGACTTTGATATCTCTCTTTGAATTCAATTTATTTTGGATAAGGTAGACCAAAAATATGTAGCATACACCTTTTTTTCCTAAGTTTCACTTCTAACCGACATACACTGACCCTTTTCCTCGCTAGAGGACTACTATGTCCAAATGGGCTTTAAGAGTCCCGATAGAATGTAGGAAAGAAGTGGCTCATTCACTTCTTCGACAATAACTTCAATTGGACCAAAGCAAATCCAAATGAATTATCTTAGGAATCTTTCTCAAAGACTTGAATTCCTTGGAATTTTTAAAACTAGAACCAATTCCTAACTTTTTTTCTCTTCAATAGTTTGCTCAAACTCTTTTAGAGAACTCCAGAATCCTTCTTCATCTATTATAGTTTTCCATGAACACTGATAAAAGACCCCATAGATGAATGTTTCATCTTAGCTGCAAGCATCTTCTAAGATTGAATAAGTTCTATGCATAATATCTATCTATGGTGTTTAATTTAGTTACCTAGTCCAATTGACTAAACCCGATTAGGAAATTACTCAAAGATTCTTTCATAGAGAAGTAAAAGGTTTTGAGAAGCGAAAGGAAGAACTGAAACTTTTGTTTAATCGATTCAAACTTCTAAGACTTTGAATCTTACTTAAGCCAAAATCTATGAGGTTCAAAAGTTTAAATGTTCATAGAACCGTCCAAGTCAAGGTTTCAAAGCATTTTGTCTATCTTTATGAGATCAAACTAGATTCTCAAAAAGATTATTTGGGTATAGTTGAATCATCATCCAACCACCAAAGTATAGTGTGGTATCAAACATTGTTGTCTTGAGCCATCAAGCTTTATGATTGTTGATTATGTTTTAATTCAAACAAAAACAATAGTGCTTCAACTATATTGATTGCTATGTTAATAACTTTCAAAATTTTTTGAGACTAACATACAAATCTAGTGCATATACTTGAATCAAGAGATTTATTAATTTATTTGTATTTCCAACTAGGTGTTTAATCTTATATTCACTTAGAATTAGTAACCTTGGTTTCTAAGCTCTTTTTATTCAAAATCCATGTGGCATTTCTAATAAAGAACTTACAAAAACTTTTACTTAGAAATCTCATAGCTTAAGTAAGATTATACTTTGCTTAATTCAATCCTTAAGGAAGATCATGGAAGTTTACTTACTTCTTCCTTTAGTATTTTCCTTCTCAATGGGTTCTTGAAATGAATTCAAGTCATAACCTTGATTGTCTTATACTTTCTTCATCCATGAAGTTTTAGTTCCCATTTTGATTCAATTCACTTCGAGTAATAAGCCCAATACTAAAAGATAACTACCATCTCAAGGTCTAATGTCACATACAATCTTTTCTACATCCATGTGAATATAAAGTCTAGTGTCCCATACCATCATACTTAATATTCAACACTCATGTGTGGATAATACTTATCTTAACATCTAGAACATATACTTCATAGATCACTGTTTACTTAAATCCTCTAAACGAATTTCAAGTCAAGGGATTATCTCCATGTTTTCCATTATGATTAGGTTTTTAGAGCTTCCATCACAAGATGATTCTACGGTCTTATGTTTTCTAATTGTCATATGATTGTGTTGGAAGATTGTTGAGGCTATTATGAAGAATGGTACCCGGTCTTTATGTGACTTGCCTCTTGGTAAGAAGGCCATTGGCGCTAAGTGGGTATACAAGCTGAAGCATAAGCCCGATGGAATAGTTGATAGGTATAAGGCTAGGATTGTTGCAAAAGGTTATGCTCAAGAAGAAGGCATTGATTTTGATGAGAACTTTGCTCCTACATGCCGAATGACTATTGTTCATAGCATTTCTGCACTTATATCTCATCATGTTCGAATGTACATCATTTGAACATTAAAACTGCATTTCTAAATGGTGACTTACATGAAGAAGTGTACATTTTTCAATCCTGAGGTTTTGTGCAGAAAGGGCATGAAAATAATGTGCAGATTGAAAAAGGCATTATATGGTTTGAAGGAAGCACCATGTGCTTGGTATGAAAAGATACATGCCTACTTGCTTGCACATGGTTTTGAGAACAGTCCAATTGAGAGCACCTTATATGTTAAGCATGTAAATGATGTGCTTCTGATAATTGTTGTCTATGTTGATGACATGCTTCTCACTGGTCCAATGACTAGCATATTGCTGATTCTAAGGTTGATTTGCATGCCTCCTTTGAGATGTTAGATTTGGGGCATTTGCATCATTATTTGGGTATCCCATTTATGCAAGTTGATTATGGAGTAGCTTTGTGTCAAAAAAAATATATTGACAGATTATTGCAACATTTTGGCCTTGAAGATTGCAAACCTATTGCCACTCCTATGGAAATAGGTTTATTGTTGAGTCTTCATGATGAAGGAGATGCATTTGATTATGTTCTCTATCAGCAGGCTATTGGATGCTTGATTTACTTATGCATTACTTGCCCAGATATTTGGTTTGTTGTCTCATGAATGAGCAGGTTCATGCATTGCCCAGGTGTCAAGCATTGCCAGGTGGTTGAGTGCACTTTCGCTACCTGAGTGGTACTTGACTACTTGGATTGTTTTATCCTAAGGGGGGATCAATACCACCAAATTTACATGCTTTTTCTAACTCTAATTGGGTTGGTTGCTATGACACTTATGTGTCCACCAATGGTTTTTGCTTCTTGATAGCTCATGCATATCTTGGTTGAGTAAGAAGCAGACTACTGTGGCCACTTAATCTTGTGAGGTTGAGTATAGGAAAGATTTCACAATGATTGTTGAGTGTGTGTGGCTCAAATGCCTTATGGCTGATTTGGGTGTTGGTTGGTCTTCTGCCATCACCATCTTTACTAACAGTCATAGCGCATTGGCAATTGCGAGGAGCCATGTGTTCCATGCTCGCACTAAGCACATTGAGGTGCACTATCATTATGTCAGGGAGAGGTTCTCTGCTAGAGAGACTAGTTTGGCATATTTCGACCTCCTTAGTGGGTTGTTTATGCATTTTAGACTCATTGAAAATGGCATCACTACTTCTCATCACTGATCGTGTTTCAGGATCCCATAAGTGATATCCAAATTGTCCTTCTTGACCATCCAAGAAAAATGCATTTCTTTGACTCATGGTCCAACTTTTATCTAAGATTCTTGGGTATATGAACATATGCTTCACACCCAAAAACTCAAAGATGATCATAATATGGTGGCTTCCCTCTCCATAACTCTTGTGCCACTTTCAAACCTTTGGCAATACTAGGTGAAAGGTTAATCACATGAACTGAAGTCAATGCTGCTTCTGCCCAAATGCCTTCTGAGAGGTTTGCATGATGCAACATAGAGACTACTCGATCTTGAATAGTTCTATTCATTCTTTCAGCTACACCATTCTGTACTGGGGTATAAGGAGCTATAAACTCTCTACGAATCCCTCTAGATTGATAGAAAAGGCTGAATTCATGTGAGGTATACCCAGCCCCATTATCTGAACATAAAGCCTTAAGCTTAGTTCCTTTTTCAATCTCAACTGAAGCAAGCCATTTTTTGAAAGTAGCGAATACCTCATCCTTCGATTTGATAGGATATACCCAAACTTTTCTACTAGCATCATCTATGAAAGTGACAAAGTAAAGAGAACCACCTAAGGACCTAGTGGGCATAAGACCACACACATCTGTATGAACGAGATCTAAAGGCTGAATTGAAGAGTCAATGTGTGTTCTATGCACATTTCTGGTTCACTTTCCATATTGACAATGCTCACAAAATGAAAAATCAGAGAAAGATAACACAGGTAAGTAGCCAGAACGAGAAAGATTTTCCATTCCACTACGGGATATATGGCCCAAACGACCATGCCAAATACAAGCATAGGCTGTTCAGTAACACCTAACAAGTGTTCTTTCTGTGATACAACTAAAGGATAAAGTGAACCAACTTTGTTTCCTTTTGCAATAACCATATTTCCCTTTGATGTGCAAGGACTCAGCATAGAAGACCACCTTGTAACCAAGGTCATCAAGTTGACCAACTGACATCAAACTGTGTGACAACTGAGGTACATGGCGTACATTATGCATAATAAATTCTGAACCATCAATGAACTGCACAACCACATCTCCAATCCCCACAACATCACACTGGTAACAATCAACAAGTCTCACGGTACTAAGAGACTTTGCTACATAATTAGAGAACCATTCTCTATGTGGTGTCACATGGAAAGAAGCACTTGAATCTAGCAACCAGGTGTGGGAAAGAGAATCAGCCATAAGAGCCTTAGGTGGCACAGTACTATCAAGTGCCAACACATCAACATCATCAGAAATAGCATTAATTTCTTCAATCTTCACAGTCGAGATAGATGGTGCAGGTAACTATTTAACATGCCCATCAACATTTTGTCCTTTAGCTTTAGCATTCTTTAATGCATACCAGTCTTTCTTCATGTGTCCTTTCTTATGACAATAATGGCATTCGATATCCCTCTTCCTTGATTTACTTCTACTCTTATTCCGTTGACCATTCTTTTCCTTGTTATTGCTCCTGCCACGTTGTTGCTTCTTTCCTTGGTAAGAATCAGGAACATTATATGCATCTCCACTCTCAGTGCCAACCATAGACTTTCTATGAATCTCCTCACTCAAGAGTGCTCCATGTATGTCATCATAGACGAGTTTACCACTAGGTGCACTATTGCTAATAGCTGTGCAAAATGTATCCCATGATGACGGCAAGGTGCATAACAACAATACTACTTTCATTTCTTAATCAGAATGCATTTAGTCTGTGGATGATACAGACGATAGCCTTTACTTTCAGAACTGTACCCGACAAAAATACATTTTATTGCTTTATCATCCAATTTTTTGCGATGTTGTTTGGGCACTAATGCATATGC
The DNA here is from genome assembly GCA_020310875.1 of Ceratopteris richardii. Taxonomy (NCBI): domain Eukaryota; kingdom Viridiplantae; phylum Streptophyta; class Polypodiopsida; order Polypodiales; family Pteridaceae; genus Ceratopteris; species Ceratopteris richardii. Next base: position 147,588,284 of record CM035418.1, on the reverse strand, counting down.
CAAACAACAAAAAACGTGCAGATGAGCAACAGATGGCTTACGGTCATGCCAAGCCTCATATGGAGTGATAGACTACAGCACTTTAGTGGGACACCTGTTAAGTACATATGTTGCACACATGACAACCTCAAGCCAGAAACTATGTGGTAAGGCCTAACTCTTGACCATACACCTCGCCATCTCCATGAGTGACCTGTTCTTTTGTTCACCAAATCCATTCTGTTGAGGTGTATACGACACTGTACACTGGTTTTTTATCCCACGTTCAGCCAAAAATGCATTAAAATTAGAAGACATATATTCCTTCCCTCAATCAGAACGGAGGGTGCCCATTTTACATGTTGATAGATTTTCAGCCAAAACCATAAACTTTTTGAAGCACATGAACACTTCAGACTTTGCCTTTAATGGATATACCCATGCATGCCTGGAAAAATCATCAATGAAAGTCACAAAGTAAAGATAGTTTCCAAAAGAAGGTGTCTGCATAGGACCATAGACATCACTATGTGCGTAGCCCAAACTGAACCATCTTTTGGAAAGGAGGAACACTGCATTTTGCCCAAAATATAGCCTTCACATACATGTTTTCTAGGTGCCTCAAGTTTGGGCAAAGAGGACACCATTTGAGATTTCTGCAGGCGTAGCAAACTAGCAAAATTCAAATGACCAAAGCGTGCATGCCAAAGTTTTGCATATGACATAGCTTGAGAATCATGTACACATGCCAAATCATTTACAGATCTTTCATAGTCTATGAGCTTATACATCACACAACATAAAATGCCAAAAGCAATAATCACATCACCATTTGATAGATCATGAAGTGTATACCTGTCATCAACAAATTTCACAACCAAGCCAATCTTGGCTAATGCAGAAACTGATAACAGATTCTTCTTGATCCCTGGCACAAATAAAGCGTCTGAAAAAGTGAAAGAACTACCATTTGTAGTAGTCAGAATGATCTTACCAACTCCCATGACAGGATAAGAGGAGTTGTTGCCGCATGTGACAGTATTCCCAGTAGGGGTAGGCTCGAATGAAGAGAAGAAACTGCGCTGCGAGGTAATATGTTTGGTCACCCCACTATCAAAGTACCAAACATCTGAGTCTACTACAGACATGCACTGCTCATGAGAAGATGGATCAAAATTGCAAACAGTAGTAAATGCCTATTCTTCATTGTGCACAAGGTTAGCAGACTCTGTTTTTGGAGTAGAGGCCTCTGCAACAACCATTCGAGTCTCTTTTTTCTTTGCCTCTTTTGTAGCCAGTTTAGGAGAGTTTTTTATGATTTGATCATTTCCTTTACAGTACTTGCAAAACAATTTTTGCTTTTTTGATTTCTTCTCATCTTTGTCTTCCTTCTTCAAATGTGCAGAATTAGCAGATTTCTGCTTGCTAGTTGAAGAGCTCCATTTTCCTTTTCCCTTTTGACTAGCCAGGAAGGCTTGATTTGCACCACACATAATGGACCTGTTCTACATCGACTAATCTTCCTACAACAGAACAGAGACTAACTCCTCAAATGACAAGGCATTTGGATTGCCTTTCATCATCAACCGAAGAGTAGAAGCAAAACTCTGATATGAATCAGGAAGACCATTTAGAACGGTCTGCACAAGTGAGCTATCTGCTATAATCTCATCAACAGAAATCAATTGTTCCTTCAAGTCTTTGATATTTGTTAGAAAATTATCCATAGAATCACCTTCATTCATGTGCTCACTCTCCAACTGTTTTCAGACGTAAGCAACACGAGCCTCATTCCTAGCTTGGTACAATGTGGTAAGTGTATCCCAAGCATCCTTAGCTATTCTACAAGAGTGAATGTGAGGAATAATGGCACGTTTGATAGACAAAGCTATCAATGGATGTGCCTAGGCATCTCTACCATCCCAACGAATTTGCTTTGCACTAGCTGCAGTAGAAACCGTAGCACGAACAACAATATGCAGAATATCATCATCTTCAACACCTTCTACATCAGCTTCAATACCTACAGTTGTAACAGTTACAGGTGTGATAGGACGTTTTTCAACACCCTGCACAATGTTCCACAGTCCTTTTGCAACCAATACATGTCGCAGCATATAAGCCCATAACGGGTAGTTGGTACCATCCAACTTATCCTCGACAACCAACATATGAAATACATCACTGCTTTCAGCCATGGCCGGTGACTAAAATACGTTGATGCATAAAAGTTTTTGTATCTCAAAAAGTTGAACAAAACTATCGAGACAAATTTTGCTAGACCTGTAGAGACTTTGAGATGCTTATACTGGCAAACCGAAACTGGTATATAGCTTTGGCACAAAAAGACAAAATAGCCTACACAAGCGTTGTGATAGTGTGTTCGAAGGTCGAAACAAGTTCAGATCGCGATAATTGACTCCTTACCTAAGGGAAAAGTACATGCCATAATAATCTTAGTAGTGAGCTTTTAAGTCTCTAGGATGTGAAGGAGGAGGTCTTGGGTTCAATACCCGCTGTTGCAATCCTTGTCTCTTCTTTTTGCCACCATGGATATGCGTGCACGCGAACCAATAAGAAAAAGATGCACGTATAAGAGAGAAGGATATGAAAACTTCAATTAGCAAGATTCGATGACGTCTAATGCAAGAGAACTTATGAAGAAAGTGATGATGTCCCTCAAGGTCACCATGAGAGCTTGGCTCTGATACCAATGTAAGAAAACAAGGATTACGGCCACCACACGCTAGAGAGATGACTCTCCTCCCAACCACATGCCTCTATATATAGCTCTCACCAAGGGACTGCCTTCTTGGGTAGGTGGATACTAGCCAGCCATGTATTGGCCATGTAACTGCATGTGTGCCAAGTGTCCCAGTCAACTCGAATTAACTCAAGTGGATGCTTCTAGAAGGCTCTAGATCTCTTTGGGCAAAATACTCTCCCCATGTTCCCCATGGGGATTGAACCCAAGACCTCCTCCTTCACATCTTAGAGACTTAACCACTAAGCTAAGTGGATCACTTGTTCACAAGAGCACAAGACCTCCTAGTAAGTCTAAACTCGAGATCTTTGGTCATACATGAGGGTGACCAAATGGTGTCGATTTCAGATCCCTTTGAACCGGCCAAACCCTTGGATCATAGAATTACTTTATTACAAAGCACAAAGCTTTGCAAAAAGCTTCAAACTTCTCTCTAAGCAGAGCCTTTATGAAAACTACAACAGTATCCTGTGTGGGCACATAAGACAAATTGATTGCTCCTACAGAGAACCTTTGCCTGATAGTGCACCTCAATGTGCTTTCTACAAGCATGAAACACAAGGTTCCTTGCAACTACCAATGCATTATGACTATCAATGAAGATGGTGATGGTAGAAGACTGATCAACACCCAAATCAACCAAAATGCATATGAGCCATGCACACTCAACAATCATTGTGAAAGCTACCCTATACTCAACCTCACAACTAGAAGTGGTCACAATAGGCTTTTTCTTACTCGTCCAACATATGTATGAGCTGCAAAGCATGAAGTAAAAACCATTGGTGGACACACAAGTGCCATAGAAACCAATCCATTCCGAGTCAGAAAAAACATTTAAATCTAGTAGTAATGATCCCCCCTTGGGATAAAACAATCCAAGTAGCTGGGTACCAAGTAGAAAAAGACAAGTTGAACCACCCACCAATCCTTGACACCTAGGCAATGCATAAACCTTCTCATATGAGAGATAGTAAATTGAATATCAAGCCAAGTTTGCATAAGTAAATCAAGCATCCAATAGCTTGTTGATAGAGAACAACATCAAATGCGTCTCCAACATCATGAAGACTCAATTGTTTGCCTCTTTCCATGGGAGTGGTGATAGGTTTGCAACTTTCAAGTCCAAAATGAAGCAGTAATGTGTCAATATATTTTGTTTGACACAATGCTAGTCTCCCATCAACTTGCATAAATTGAATGCCCAAATAATGTTGCAAATGTGCCAAATTTTATATCTCAAAAGAGGCATGCAAATCAGCCTTAAATTCAAAAATATGCTTCTCATTAGGACGTGAACAATGTATCATCAACATATACAACAATGATTAGAAGTACATCATCTACACACTTAACATATAAGGTGCTCGTAGTTGGATTGCTCTCAAAACCAAGTGCTAGCAAGTAGGCATTTATCTTCCCATACAAAGCACATGGTACTTGCTTCAAACCGTATAATGCCTTTTTCAACTTGCACATTTTGGTTTTGTGCCTTTTTTTACAAAATCACGGGGCTAAAATGCATATACTTCTTTATGTAAATCACCATTTAGGAATACAAGTTTAATATCCAACTGATGTACATTCCAACCATGATGAGCTAGAAGTGCACATATGCTACGAGCAATGGTCATTCAACATATGGGGACAAAGTTCTGATCAAAATCAATGCCTCTCTCTTGAGCATAACCTTTGGGAACAAGACTAGCATATACTTATCAATTGTTTCATCAGGCTTACATATCAACTTGTATACCCATTTAGCGTGGATGGTCTTTTTTATTGGAAGCAAATCACATAAAGACCAAGTACCATTCTTCATAATAATATCATATTTTGATTGCATAACAATCATCCAATTTTTTGAATTTTATGCTTCATCAAAAGGAGGCTCATTCTCAGCACAAGGACGAGAGACAACCATTGCATAACAATCTAATGCAAAGGAAGCACTATGAGAACCTAAACGACCATTATATGACAAAGGTGCATCTAATTTGCTATCTCTTAAAGTTTTCACCAACCCTTCAGGTAGAGCTTTTGCCCCTTCTATGTCAACCCTCTCATCAAGAAGTGCATCATGTAAATTTTCATAAAAAATGGAATGATCCACATCATCATCTGAGACCTATAAAGGTTGAGGAATTGCCTAATTTAGACTAGTACTTGATTGTCTACCTATAGAAAGGGACAACAAAGTGTCGTACACATCCTTTGAGCCAACCGATGTCTCCTCGATACATGAAATTAAGGGCTAAATTGCATCTTCGACAAAAGCAACATCATGATTAGCCAGAGTGCTCTTAGTATGGATGATATAGACCATACCCTTTGATTTTTGAACTATACCCAACAAAAACAAATTTCATTGCTTTATCATCAAATTTTTTTGTTGTTGTTCAGGCACTAATGCATATGCTAGATAACCAGAAACTCACACGTGAGCAACATGTGGCTTGCAACCATGGAAAGCCTCATATGGCATGACATATTGCAATGCTTTGGTGGGCACCTATTACATATGCTACACACATAACAACCTCAAGCCAACTATGTGGTAAAGCTTGACTTTTGACCATACACCTCCCCATTCCATGAGAGACTTGTTCTTTCTTTTAGAAACTCCCTTTTTGAGGTTTATATGACATTTTCCATTGATTTTTTATCCCACGTTCAATAAGAAATGCATTAAAATCAAAAGACATATATTTCCCCCCTTTGATGAGAATAGAGGGTGCCCTTAAAAAAAAAAAAGAGGAAGTTCGGTCGAAGTCTAATGTTCCTTTGCTTGAATTGATTGAAAGCACAATTGTACAAGTGAATGGGCATAGTACCCATGCGACCCCCAATATCCCACAAAAGAGGGTGCCCATTTTATTGATAACTATTTTTTAGCAATAACTAGGAGCTGTTTAAAGCACAAAAACACCTAAGACTTTGCTTCCAATGGATAAATCTAGGCATGTCTAGAAAGCTCATCAATGAAAGTCACAAACTATAGGTAATTCTGAAATGAAGGTTTCCGCATAGGACCATAGACATCACTATGAACAAAGTTCAATTTATGTGCAAATCTGATTGAACCATTTTTTAGGAGGGAGAAACATTGCATTTTGCCCAAATAAAGCCTTCATAGATATTTTCAAAGGTACCTCAACTTTGTAGAGAGAGGATATCATTTCAAATTTCTAAAGATAAAGAAAACTAGAAAAATTTAGATGGCCAAAACGTGCATGCAAAAGCTTTGCATCTAAGATAGCTTGAGAATCATGAACTGCATATGCTAAATCATTCGTAGATGATGCATAATCTACGAGCTTATATAGACAATGGCATAAAATGCCAAAAGAAATTATAAGATCACCATTCCAAAGATAATGAACTATACATTCCTCATCAACAAATTTGACAACCAAGCCAATCTTGGCTAATGCTAAAATTGATAAAAATATTTTCTTTATCCATTTAAAAATGTGAAAAAGCTTTCATTAGCAATAGTCAGTATAATCTTTCCAACTCTCATTACAAGATAAGAGGAGTTGTTAGCACATGTGATAGTATTCCCTATAGGGGCTAGCTTACGTGAAGTGAACAAAGTTTGGTTGCACCACTATCAAAGTATCAAACATCCAATTTTTTAATAGTCATACACTTGTTTACTTCACTTACTTCCATAGAAACAAAGTTTGGGGAATTGGGATTAACAAGAATCCTTAGTGTGTTTCTATTCCCATCCTCTGTAGATTACAATATCATTCAATAATATGAATAGAATCCCATATTAGGCAGACAAGTACACAATTACATAGAGAAGATATTCATAGATAAAAAACTGACTCGTATTCATCTTTTGGTTCTCAGAGTAAATCGGTACATAGATGATGGGTAGCTCCATATGCACTTATAGTTACAAAAATTAGGGAATATAAAGCAGTTAAGTTCTTAGTAATGTTAAGGATCTGAAATTACATAATTGGATATATGCACCATCAACAACCTAACATTGGCACACGGTGGATTAGACCCACTTATTACAGATTATCATCCTGATCGGATGGAGGCTACATTATCCTATCAATATCATACATAAGTGTTTCAAAATAAGATTTAAGTCAGGAGATAATATTTTTGACTTCATTATGGAAGTATTTCTCAGATCATTCTAGAGTACCGCATTTTGACTTTAAGGATACTTCTACCACCTTAGCTTCAATGTAATCCGAAGTAATTGCTTCCAAAAAACTCTGACTAGCACTCATAGCCTCTACTAATTGGGAAGTGAGGTTGGAAATTTGTTCCTCCTTCTGAACTAGTTTCTCATCCTTAGATTCTGCTGGCTACTGCAAGTCAATCTTTACCTTCCATAGGTGTTGGGGGATTCTTAGACAAGAAGGGATTTGAGTGTTTGTAGGAGAAAAGGGAAAGGAAAGAAGAGAAAATACACAATGGAAGCCTCTGTCGATTGATTACAGTAAGACAAATACAAGGTTGAAGCACAATACAACCAATGCTTCTATGCAAAATCCCACAGAGTGCTCAATTACAAATACCAAATACCCAAGGGACTTGTTGCTGTCGGCCTCCTCTCCACCAAACCTCCACCTTCTACAAGCCTGCTCTTGTGCACACCTTGCACCAAGCTTCCACTAAGGGGGAGGGATGGATACCTTCTGTCGACGCGCGCACACTTCAGTAAGTCCTTGGGATCCTTGGGGGACAAGCTTAGCCCTCCTCTGCACACTTCCTTGGTCACTCTTCATGCACACCTTGCACTTCCCTTCTCTGCGTCGCACACTGTGTGTCCCTTGCACTTCTCTCTCTTGCTCCACTTAGACTATGCTTACTCTTGCTTACACTTAGGGTGGTCCAAGAATGGTCCTTGCCTTGATTTGAGTGTGTTGATTCACGTACGCTCCTAACTACAAGAGTATCTTGGTGCTCACTTTGATGTCCCAAGAATGTCTTCACAAGTGGCATCCAACGACTCCCTGTTTTTTCTTGTAGTGACTTTAGACTAAAACCAAAAATTTTAATTGGGGGGCCATACTTTCACTTCTGCGTACGCTGCCGCTTCACATACCTTCACATTTTCCTTTTAACTCTTCACTTTTGCACATAAGAGAGGGTTCACCTGAACCTTCCAAAACACTTTAAAAACACTTTGAACCTTAGGGAAATTAGGGAAAATACCTCTGCAACCTGCAACCCACTTTCTCCAATTTTACCCTTTGTGGACAATTAATTGTGCACTACCTGTGCACTTTGACACCTGCACCTTAGCACTTTGACTTTGCACTAGTTGACTTTGACCTTGACTCTGTTGACTTTGACTAGTTGATGCACCAGCATCATCATCTACAAACACAACTGACAGAATTACAAAGACAACATGAAGCTAGTGAAGCAGACAAGGAGAGAATGAAAGCTAGAAGTAATCTGCTCGAGACACAACTAAAGGTGTGCATGGAGGAAAATGACAATTTACGAAACAGAAATAAAGAATTGATGAAGTCATTGCTATATGATCAACCTATCGAAAAACAAGAGACTACAGATATTGACCAGAAAGAATTAAGAGATCAGATTGAGAAATATGCAGATTTGCTGAAACACGAGCAAGCATTGAGAACAGAATGGGAACATGAGTACATCCAAGAAATCAATGAGCTCAAAAAGCAACTGAATACGGCCAATGGAAAACTTGCCGTGAGTTATAGTGAAAACATGGATCAGGTAGCAGAAATCAGCAATGAGTTGCTTGCGACAAAAGAAGCTCTAAGGGCAGCAATGCAAGAAATAAAAGAAAAGACTGACCGGCTTACAAAATTAAACGTTAAAGCAACATAGCCAACACCAATCGGGACACCAGTAGAGCCAAGACAAGAAAATCCTACTGACGAGGTAGAGGTACGTCCTCTATCTCCCCCGATTTATAATTCTCCAATAAAACAGCAGATGGCGGAACCACATGATGACCATCCAATGCCATATACTATAGAAATAAGTCAGAAGGAACGGGCACTATTGGTGTCCCGGTTGACAGAAAATTTTGAAAATGAGGTCATCAAAGTTATCAAAGAAGCAAAGATTAAAGGTAAGGACTTGGAGACGATCATGAAGCCTTTCAACATTCTGTATGGACTATTGAAAGAGAAAACCAGACAATACATAAAGAAAATCACACAGAAAAAACCCAGACGTACAACTGCAGTTCAACAATGACACGTTCAACTATACTCAAGAGGAATTTGAAGCAGCACAGCCTGTTTGGAGAAGAAAATTTTTGGAGAAACATCCTCATTACGGGTGCACTGGCAAGTGGCACCATATTTATTACAGGTAAATCCTTCTTTTTGTCCAACACCACGACGCAGAGAAGCACAAGAATTTTTGGATATGCAAAAGACTGGTGAGGCACTTTTTTTTCCTCTTTATGAGGTTTTTTCCCCCACTTGCATATATGCTTATAACCCTAACCAGTGACTAATCTTGGTACATTCAGCTGGTAATACATTCTATATTGTGTGTTGTGCTCCATGCGTTTTCTTCTTCCTTGTGTTGTTCATGTGCTTCCACAAACCTCAAACTCCAACAATTGGTATCTGAGCAGGTTGCCTCTTCATCTAGAGTGTCGTTGACACCCCTCTAGTGATGCTCTCATAATCACACAAAAATTGGTGAGCATACTCAATGTGATTAGTAGTTCAAAATGGCTTTGCTCTGTGGTGTCAAAATCTTAATATGAGCTTGTCTCAGCCTCCAAATGCACTATCATAATGCTTGTGCATACAATTTTGTCCTTTTGTGCCACACACACACACACATACACACACACACACACACACACACACACACACACACATATATATATATATATATATATATATATATATATATATATATATATATATATATATATATATATATATATATATATATATATATATATATATATATATATATATATATATATATATATATAGTTTTGGTTCATCAATACAAGTGCCTCGAAGTTTGCTACAAGTTTAACAAAGCTTGACAGGGTAGTTTTGTTCAAATTTTTGAGATATAGTCATTTTTTTGCATTAGCTTATTTTAGTCAGTGGCCATGGATGAAAGCAATGATAAATTTTGTATGTTGGCTATTGAGGACAAGTTGGATTGTACCAATTACCCATTTAGTGCATATATGATACATCATGTATTGGTAGCAAAAGGACTGTGGAATATTGTGCATGGTTGAAAAATGACCTACTACACTTGCAAATATAGTTATTGAAGGTGATGCACATGGCATTGAAGATGACAATCTTCAAATTCCTCTTCATGCTACAGTTCCCCCTACACCTACAATAGAGCAACTTTGTTGGGATGGGAGAGATGCTAAGGCACATGCATTGATAACTTTGCCTATCAAATGTGCCATTATCCCTCACATTTGCTCTTGCAAATCAACAAAGGATGTTTGGTATATACTTACCACTTTGTACCAGGCAAGAAATGATGCTCATGTTGCTTACCTCCAGAAAACAATTGGAGGGTGATCATATGAATGAAGGAGATTTTATGGACATTTTTTTGACAAAGATAAAAAATTTGAAGGAGCATTTGATTTTTGCTGATAAAGTCTTACTAGATAATTCACTTATGTAGACCATTCTTAATGGTCTTCCATACTCATATAAGATTTTGCTTCTACTCTTTGATTGATGATGAAAGACAATCCAAATGCCTTAACATTAGAGGATTTAGTCTCTATTTTGTTGCAAGAAGATCATTCTAGGTAGAACATGTCCATTATGCGTGTTGTAAATCAAGATTTCTTAGCGACTTAGAAGGCCAAAGGTAAATGGATCTCATGTACTTGTAAGTAGAAATCTGTTAATGTTGCACAATCAATGCAAAAAGAAAAAGACATGAAGAAAATAGAAAATAAAAAACAGTTCTGCAAATACTGTAAAGGAAATGATCATGTCATAAAGAGTTCTCCCAAATTGGTTGCAAAAGAAGCAAACAAAAAAGAGGTTAGAATGCTTGTTGTAGAGACCTCTACACTAAAACAAAGTCTGCTAATCTTGTGCAAAATGAAGAATAGGCTTTTACTACTATTTGAAGCTATGATCCATCTTCTCATGAATAGTGTATGTCTACAATAGACTCAGATGTTTGGTACTTTGATAGTGGGGCAACCAAAAATATTACCTGGTAACATAGTTTCTTCAGTTCACTTGAGCTTGCCCCTACAAGGAATATTGTCACATGTGCAAACAACTCCTCATATCCTATAATGGGAGTTGGCAAGATCATTTTGACTACTATGGAAGTGTTGATATATTTAGGTAATGATGTGTGTGAACACTCTAGGACTGTCGGGGCACTTTTTTCCCTCTTTAGGAGGTTTTTTTCCCCCGGCTTGTATGTACGCCTATTGGCCTGATGGGCTACTTATCTTTGTACATTCTCTAGTAATACATTCAGTATTGTGTGTTGTGCTCCAAGCTTCTTCTTCTTCCTTGTGCTGTTCGCATGCTTCCGCAGACGTCTAACTCCAACAATTGGTATCAGAGCAAGTCGTCGCTTCATCTAGGGCACCGTTGACACTCCTCCTTTTGTAGTCTTAGATTCGCACGAAACTTTGTGAGCATACTCCGTTGAGCTCGTTTCGGCCTCCGAACGCACTATCGCAGCGCTTGTGCAGGCTATTTCATCTTTTTGTGCCAAAGGTATATACCAGTTTCTGTTCGCCAGCATAAGCGTCTTGAAGTTTGCTACAGGTTTAGCAGAATTTGTCTGAGCAGTTTTGTTCAACTTTTTGAGATACAATCAATTTTCTGCATCAAGGTATTTTAGTCACCGGCCATGGCTGAAAGCAGTGATGTATTCCGTATGTTGGCTATTGAGGATAAGTTGGATGGTACCAACTACCTGTTATGGGCTTATATGATGCGACATGTGTTGGTTACAAAAGGACTGTGGAACATTGTACAGGGTGTCAAAAAACATCCTATCACACCTGCAATTGTTACAACTGTAGGTACTGAAGTTGATGCAGAAGGTGTCGAAGATGATGGTATTCTACATATTCCTGTTCGTGCTACAGTTTCTGCTGCACCTACTACAGAGCAGATTCGTTGGGATGGCAGAGATGCCCAGGCACATGCATTGATAGCTTTGTCTGTCAAACGTGCCATTATTCCTCATATTCTCTCTTGCAGAACAACTAAGGATGCTTGGGATACACTTACCACATTGTACCAAGCTAGGAATGAGGCTCGTGTTGCTAACCGCCGAAAACAGTTGGAGAGTGAGCACATGAATGAAGGTGATTCTATGGATAGTTTCCTAACAAAGATCAAAGACTTGAAGGAACAGTCGATTTTTGCTGATGAGGTTATACCAGATAGCTCAGTTGTGAAGACCGTTCTGAATGGTCTTCCTGATTCATATCAGAGTTTTGCTTCTACTCTTCGGTTGATGATGAAAGGCAATCCAAATGCCTTGTCATTTGAGGAGTTAGTCTCTGTTCTGTTGCAGGAAGATCAGTCTAGGCAGAACAGGTCCATTATACGTGTTGTAGATCAAGCTTTCCTGGCTAGTCAGAAGGGCAAAGGAAAATGGAGCTCTTCTACTAGTAAGCAGAAATCTGCAAATGCTGCACATTCGAAGAACCAAGACAAAGATGAGAAAAAACCAGACAAGCAAAAATTGTTTTGTAAGTACTGTAAAGGGAATGATCATATCATAAAGAACTGTCCAAAACTGGTTGCAAAAGAGGCAAAGAAGAAAGAGGCTGGAATGGTTGTTGCAAAAGCCTCTACACCAAAAACGGAGTCTGCTAATCTTGTGCAGGAAGAAGAATAGGCGTTTACTACTGTTTGTAGTTTTGACCCATCTTCTCATGAGTAGTGCATGTCTGCAGTAGACTCAGATGTTTGGTACTTTGATAGTGGGGCGACCAAACATATTACCTCGCAGCGTAGTTTCTTCTCTTCACTCGAGCCTACCCATACAAGGAATACTGTTACAAGCGCCAACAACTCCTCTTATCCTGTTATGGGAGTTGGTAAGATCATTTTGACTACTACTGATGGTAGTTCTTTCACTTTGTCAGATGCTTTATTTGTGCCAAGGATCAAGAAGAACCTGTTATCAGTTTTTGCATTAGCCAAGATTGGCTTGGTCGTGAAATTTGTTGATGACAGGTGTACAATTCATGATCTGTCAAATGGAGATGTGATTATTGCTTATGGCATTTTATGTCATGGCTTGTATAAGCTCATAGACTATGAAAGATCCGTAAATGATTTGGCATGTGTAGTAAATGATTCTCAGGCTATGTCAGATGCAAAGATTTGGCATGCATGCTTTGGTCATCTGAATTTTGCTAGTTTGCTATGCCTGTAGAAATCTGAAATGGTGTCCTCTTTGCCCAAACTTGAGGCACCTAGAAAACATGTTTGTGAAGGCTGTATTTTGGGCAAACGGCAGCTTCGTCCTTTCCAAAAGATGGTTCAGTTCGGGCTACTTAGAAATTGCAGCTTGTACATACTGATGTTTGTGGTCCTATGCAAACACCTTCTTTTGGGATTATCTTTACTTTGTGACTTTCATCGATGATTTTTCCAGGCATGCATGGGTATATCCATTGAAGGCAAAGTCCGAAGTGTTCATGTGCTTCAAACAGTTTTTGGTTTTGGCTGAAAATCTGTCAGCATGTAAAATGGGCACCCTCCGTTCAGATCGAGGGGGGGAATATATGTCTTCTGATTTTAATGCATTTCAGGCTGAAAATGGGATAAAACACCAGTGTACAGTGCCGTATACACCTCAATAGAATGGAGTTGCTGAACGAAAGAACGGGTCACTCATGGAGATGGCGAGGTGTATGGTCAAGAGTCAGACTTTACCACATAGTTTTTGGGTTGAGGCTGTCATGTGTGCAACATGTGTACTGAATAGGTGTCCCACTAAAGCACCGCAGTCTATCACTCCATATGAGGCTTGGCATGACCGCAAGCCATCTGGTGCTCATCTATGTGTTTTTGGTTGTTTGGCATATGCATTAGTGCCTGAACAACATCACAAAAAATTGGATGATAAAGCAGTAAAATGTATTTTCGTTGGGTACAGTTCTGAAAGTAAAGGCTATCGTCTGTATCATCCACAGACTAAACACATTCTGGTTAGCCGTGATGTTGTTTTTTTGGAAGATGCTATGCAGCCATTGCTTTCATGTACTAAGGAGACATCTGTTAGCTCCAAAGACATGTACGATATTTTGCTGCCTCTTTTTACAGGTGGACATTCTAGTGCTGGTCCCAATGAGGCTACTTCTCAACCTTTGCAGGTTTCATGTGATGATGCAGATAATTCCATTTCTGATGCAGATGTACATGATGCACTTATTGATGAGAGAGCTGATATTGAGCAGGCAAGAACTATGCCAAAATGGCTAGTGTAGACCTTGCGTGACAGTAAATTAGATGCACCTCTGTCATATCGTACTCAATCAAGCTCTCATAGTGCCTCTTTTGCATCAGATTGCTATGATATGGCTGCATCTAGTCTCTGTGATGAGAATGATCCTGTTTTGTTTGATGAAGCACAAAATTCAGAAAATTGGATGGCTGCTATGCAATGTGAATATGATGCAATAATGAAGAATGATACTTGGTCTTTATGTGACTTGCCTCCTGACAAGAAGGCCATTGGCACTAAGTGGGTATACAAGCTAAAGCATAAACCTGATGGTACAGTTGACAAGTATAAGGCTAGGCTTGTTTTAAAGGGTTATGCGTAGGAAAGAGGCATTGATTTTGATGAGACCTTTGCACCTACATGCCGTATGATTACTGTTCGGAGCATTTGTGCACTTGCAGCCCATCATGGTTGGAATGTACATCAGTTGGACATTAAAACAACATTTCTGAATGGTGACTTGCATGAAGAAATGTATGTTTTTCAGCCCCGTGGCTTTGTGCAGAAAGGGCATGAAAACCAGGTGTGCAGGTTAAAGAAGGCATTATATGGTTTAAAGCAAGCACCACGTGCTTGGTATGAGAAGATACATGCCTACCTGATTGCACATGGTTTTGAGAATAGTCCAACTAAAAGCACCTTATATGTTAAGCGTGCTAATGATGTGCTTCTGATCATTGTTGTCTATGTTGACGACATGCTGCTCACTGGTCCTATTGAGAAGCATATTGCTGATTTTAAGGCTGATTCGGATGCCTCATTTGAGATATCTGATTTGGGGCATTTGCATCACTATTTGGGCATTTAGTTTTTGCAAGTTGATGGTGGAATGGCTTTGTGTCAAACGAAATATATTGACACATTATTGCAACATTTTGGCCTTGAAGACTGTAAGCCTATTGCCACTCCTATGGAGACAGGTTTACGATTGAGTCTCCATGATGCTGGAGATGCATTTGATGCTGTTCTCTATCAGCAGGCTGTTGGATGCTTGATTTACTTATGCATTACTTGGCCAGATATTCAGTTTGCTGTCTCACAGATGAGCAGGTTTATGCATTGCCCAGGAGTCAAGCATTGGCAGGCGGTTAAACGCATCTTTCGCTACTTGAGTGGTACTCGGCTACTTGGGTTGTTTTATCCCAAGGGGGGATCACTACCGCTGGATTTGCATGCTTTTTCTGAATTTGATTGGGCTGGTTGCTATGACACTCGTGTGTCCACTAGTGGCTTTTGCTTCATGCTTGGTAGCTCATGTATATCTTGGTTGAGCAAGAAGCAGCCTACTATGGCCACTTCCAGTTGTGAGGCTGAGTATAGATCAGCTTTCACAGCTACTGTTGAGTGTGTGGCTCAGAAGCCTTATGGCTGATTTGGGTGTTGGTCAGTCTTCTACCGCCACCATCTTCACTGACAGTCAGAGCGCATTGGCAGTTGAGAGGAACCCTGTGTTCCATGCTCGCACTAAGCACATTGAGGTGCATTATCATTATGTCAGGGAGAGGTTCTCTGCTGGGGAGATCAGCTTGGCATATGTGCCCATGCAGGAGAACATTGTAGACCTTTTCAGAAGGCTCTGCCTAGGGAGAAGTTTGAAGCTTTCCACAAAGTTTTGGCCTTACTTCCTTTTGTGGAGTGATTTCCACATAGCTTGGCACTTCCTTATACATGAGTGCCTGCTACTTGTTCACCGCATCACTCCTAGGGGGGATTTCTTGATATATTTAGGTAGTGATGTGTGTGAACACTCTAGGACCGTCGTGGCACTTTTTTCCCTTTTTAGGAGGTTTTTTTCCCCGGCTTGTATATGCGCCTATTGCCCTAATGGGCTACTTATCTTTGTACATTCTCTAGTAATACATTCAGTATTGTGTGTTGTGCTCCAAGCTTCTTCTTCTTCCTTGTGCTGTTCGCGTGCTTCCGCAGAGATCTAACTCCAACAGGAAGGTAGTTCTTTCACATTGTCAAATGCTTTTTGTGCCATGGATCAAGAAAAATCTATTGTCACTTTCAACATTAGCCAAGATCGACTTGGTTGTCCAATTTGTTGATGACAAATATACAATTCATGATCTCTCAAATGGCATTGTTAGCTTTGCTTTGGGCATTTTATGCCGTGGGCTATATAAGCTCATAGTCTATGCAAAATTTTTCAATGACTCATCACGTGTAGTTTAAGATTCTCAAGCTATCTCAGATGCAAAGCTTTCACATGCATGCTTTGATCATCTGTTTTCCAATTTACTATGCCTACCAGAATCGAAAATGATGTCCTCTCTGCTCGAACTTGAGGAACCTTGTAAACATGTTTTTGAAGGTTGTATTTTGGGCAAAATATAGTGTTCCTTCTTCCCAAAAGATGATTTAGCTTGAGCTACTAAAAAATTGCAGCTTGTTCATGGTTATGTTTGTGGTCCTATGTAGACACCTTCTTTTGGAAACTACATTTACTTTGTGACTTTTATTAATGATTTTTCTAGGCATGCATGAGTGTATCCATTGAAAGCAAAGTCTAAAGTATTTATGCGATTCAAACAGTTTTTTGTTTTGGCTGAAAATCACTCAGCATGTAAAATTGGCACCCTCCATTTTGATCGAGGGGGGAATACATGTCTTTTTTTTAATGCATTTTGAGCTGAGCTTAAGATAAAACATCAGTGTAAAGTGCCATATACACCTCAACTAAATCGAATTGCTAAACAAAAGAAGAGGTCTCTCATGGAGATGTCAACATGTATGGTCAAAAGTCAAGCTTTACCACATAGCTTTTGGCTTGAGGTTGTTATGTGTGCAGCATATGTAGTTAATAGGTGTCCCACCAAAGCACTAAAATCTATCACTCCATATGAGGATTGGCAAGGCCCCAAGCAATCTATTGCTCATTTGTGTGTTTTTGGATGTCTGGCATATGCATTGGTGCCTAAACAAAAACACAAGAAATTGAATGACAAAGCATTCAAATGTATTCTTGTTGGGTACAATTCTAAAATCAAAGGCTATCATCTGTATCATCCACATATTAAATGCATTTTGGTTATCCGTGATGTTTTTTTTTGTTGGAGATGCAATTCAACCATTACTTTCATGTACTAAGGAGACATTACTTAGCTCCAAATATTTGTATGTCACTTTGCTTCCTCTTTTCACAAGTGGATAGTCAAGTGCTAGTCCAAATGAGACAATTTCTTAGTCTTTACAAGTTTCACATGATGATGTAGATCATTCCATTTCTGATGCAGATTTACATGATGCCCTTATCGACGAGAGGGCTGATCTAGAGGATGCAAAAACTATGCCTAAATGGTTGGTGTAGACCTTGTGACATAGAAAATTAGATGCACCTTTATCATATCATACTTGCTCAGGATCTCATAGTGCTTCTTTTGCATCAAATTGTCATGCTATGACTCCATCTAGTCTTTGTGATGAGAATGAGCATGTTTCTTTTGATGAAGTACAACATCCAAAGAATGGATGGTTGCTATGCAATCAAAATATGATGCTATCATAAAAAATGGTAACTAGTCTTTATGTGATTTGCTTCCTCACAAAAAGGCCATTCGTAGTAAATGTGTATACAAGTTGAAAAGTAAACTTGATGGAATAGTTGACATGTATAAGGTTAGGCTGATTGCAAAAGGTTATGCTCAAGAGAGAGGCATGGATTTTGATGAGAGCTTTGCACCCACATGCCGAATGACTACTATTCTCGGCATGTCCACTATTCGTAGCATATGTGCACTTGCAGCTCATCATGGTTGGAATGTACATCAGTTGGACATTATAATTGCATTTCTGAACTTACATGAAGAAGACATGTATGTATTTCAACGCCATGGTTCTGTGTAGATAGTGCATGAAAACAAAGTGTGAAAATTGAAAAATGCATTATATGGTTTGAAGCAAGCACCGCGTGCTTGGTATGAAAAGATACATGCCTACTTGATAGCACAAGGGGAGATCACTAACACCATATTTACATGGTTTTTTTTACTCTAATTGGGATGGTTGCTATGACACTCATGTGTCCAATAGTGGTTTTTGTTTCATGCTTGGTAGCTCATGCATATCTTGGTTTAACAAAAAGTAGCCTACTATGTGTCAAGAGGAAGGAGATAAGAAAGAGAGATCACTCACACACTCTTATATTCAAAGAGGAGAACACACACAGATTGATACAAGGAAGAAAGGTCTTCCTCTTCTTCTTCTTCTTACAATTACAAGAATGACCTAAAACAACAATACAACTAGTGCAATATATAAAGAACAATACATAAGGAATATCCTAATGTTCATGAATGAGTGAGATGGCAAGAAACAAATGTGCCATCACTCTCAGTCGATAAATCTAGTAAATCTCAATGAAGAATCCCCAACATATACCGACGTGACCACTATACATGTTAGAGAAACAAAAACGTGATACGTGTCATCCTGGATCATCACATGTTGAGTTTAATATCTCAACACTCCCCCTCAAGCTCAACCTCATGTCCCATAATCCAAGCACCTTGTGAAACTTCTTCAACTTCTCAAATCGAAGTGCTTTAGTGAAAATATCAACAACCTGCTCATCTATCCTCACATAAACAAGGTCAATATCAGTTGCTAACATCTTTTCCATGATGAAATGATAATGCACCTTGATATGCTTTCTTCTAGCATGAAAAATTGGTTTCTATGCTAGCTCTATGATGCTAAGATTATCACAATGGATGATGATCGGATTTTGCACTTCCACACCTAAATCTCCAAGTAGCATCTCTAGCCATGATGGTTCACATGCTACCATTGCAACACCTCTATACATAGCCTCTGTACTCGACAAAGCAATAGTGGGTTGATACTTATTGCTCCATGTAATAGTTGCACTCCCAAAGGAAAACAGAAAGCCACTAGTAGATCTTCTATCTAGAATACTACTAGCCCAATTTGCATCGGTGTATGCATGAATCTGCAAATCTACACTAGCTTCATAAAAACAATGCATAATCGAAACTAGCACTCGCATAAAATAGAGTGTGCGTTAGAGCATCTAAGTGCGATTTCCTGGGAACCTACATATATTGACTTTCAAGTCCATTCGTGTAGCTTAGATCAGGCCTTGTAATTAGGTATATCAAACTTCCCATAATTTTCCTATACATAATAGCCTTTTCTAATGCTTCAGCTGATGTAGTATCCAACTTCAAGTTATGATCTAATGGCATAGAGATTAGCTTACAATCAGACATACCATACTTTTGCAGCATACTGAAGGCATATTGCCTTTGCGACATCCATATACTTGTTTTTGTATGTATAAAATCAATGCCCAAAAAATAGTGAAGCACACCAAGATCTTTCATATCAAATTCCTGCATAAGGAGTTGCTTTACCTCTTCAATGCTTTCTTTATTATCACCTCCTACAATCAAGTCATCAATATGAATAGCCACAATGATGCCATCATCACCCTTCTTTGCATATAATGAATGATTTGAATCACACATAGAAAACCCAATAGTGGTCAAGTAGTTAGCAATCCTTGCATCCCAAGCACGAGGGGCTTGTTTAAGCCCATATGAAGCCTCTTGCAACCTGCAAACATATTCTCTATGCTTTGAATCTTCATATCCTTGTGGCTGGTCCATGTATACTTCTTCCTAAAACATATTCTCTATGCTTTGAATCTTCATATCCTTGTGGCTGGTCCATGTATACTTGTTTAAGCCCATATGAAGCCTCTTGCAACCTGCAAACATATTCTCTATGCTTTGAATCTTCATATCCTTGTGGCTGGTCCATGTATACTTCTTCATATCCTTGTGGCTGGTCCATGTATACTTCTTCACCGTGTAAGAAGGCATTCTTCACATCCATTTGATGCAAAGTCCATCCTTTTGCTATAGCTCATGCAAGAAGTGTTCTGACAGTATACATTTTAACTACAAGGCCGAATGTTTCCTCATAACCAATGACATATGCATGTGCATATCCTTTTGCTACCAATCCTGCTTTATACCTACTTATGCTACCATCAACATTGTGCTTTACCTTGTAAACCCACTTGCAGCCTATGGGTTTCTTTCCTTGTGGTAATGGAACCAGCTTCCATGTTTCATTTCCATAAAGTGCAACCATCTCCTCATCCATAACTTTCTCCCAATCTGCATTTCCAATTGCATCTTCAAAACAAGAGGGTTCAACATCTTGTATTACCCTGGTCATGTAGGCACAATGAGCAGTCAAAGCTGTCATACATCAATTGTTACATTGAATTCCACATCCTCCCAGATCTTCTTGGTCCTAGGTCACTTCTCCTTATATCATCTGCATGTGCATTTCTTACTCCTAGATTCTTCACAGAGGGAAATCCAAGTTCCTCATCAAGACTCTTTTCTAAACTGCTTGAATCTCCATCAATGTCTTCAAAACCTATAGATGTTTTACTACCAGCAAAAAGGTTTTCTTTTACCTTTCTTGTTTGTAGTTGATGAATTTGCTAGACTAAAATTTCCATGCAATCTTCCGCTCCATGGATTTGAGTTGGAACTATTGCATGGTGACACATCAGGTCCACTCAAAACTTGAGATTATGCACTTGATTTTTAGCATTTTGTTTTTCATTTGGTTCAAGATTAAGTCCTTCTTGAGCATTTGCATAGAAGGTTGACATTTCATCAAACACCACATCTTTGCTTACCTTCACCTGTCATGTGAGTGGGTTATAACACTTATATCCCCTCTGCTTAAAAGAGTACCCAATGAAGATACATTTTTGTGCTTTTGGATCAAGCTTCATGCTTAAGTCATCTCGAACATGTACATATTCAATACAACCAAAAACTTTCATATTTGATAAGGTTGGCTTTTACTTGTGAACATCTCTTCAGGTGTAACTTGATATACAATAACATTCGGAGTTCTGTTCATGATGTATATAGTAGTGTGCATATCTTCTTCCAAATTGTATAGTAGTCGGAGTTTTGTTCATGATCTATATAGTAGTGTGCATAGCTTCTTCCCAATAACAATGAGGCATATTCTTCTAAGCCATTAAGGCTCTTGCTATTTCTACAATATGTCTATTTTTGCATTCAGCAATGCCATTCTGTTGTGGTGTGTACCTACATGAAAATTGATGACGAATTCCATGAATTTTTAGAAAGTTGCTGAGCTCATTTGACATGTATTCACCTCCTCCATCAGATCTTAATGTCTGAATATACTTCCCTGTCTACTTTTCGACCATAACTTTATAATTATGGAAGTGAACACCTCACTCTTCTCTTTCATGAAATATATCCATGCTTTTCATGTATCGTCATGAATGAAGGTAATGTAGAACTTGTAGCTACCCATAGATGTAGTCTTTGCAGGTCCCCTAACATTTGTGTGTACTGTTTCTAGCACATTCTCACTAACCTGTTTGTCATGCAAAAATGATGCTCTTGATTGTTTACCAAATTGACATGTTGCACATACCTTTTGCATCTCTCTAACTTTGAAATTTGGTAATCCATTGACAATCTCCTTTGATTGGATCAATTTTGGACTCTACAAATTTGCATGTCCAATTTGTTTGTGCCAGATCTCTATATCAACAATAGATCCTGCACCTTTTGCATTAAAAATTCATCATTATGAATCTCCAAGCATGGAAGTTATTCTTGTCGAGCTTATCACTCATAAGATGACTCATTCCATTCGCACTTGCTATTTCTACAGTAATTTGCAACACTACAAAAACACTAGAAGCAGTACCTCTGCTTGAATACTATCACACTGGGATGTGACGATTCGATCTCAAGAAAACGAATTTGTTGTGTATCAACTGTACACGAAATTGCTTGAAATTATGGATGTGGACTATTTGAGTGTTGTCAAACAGAATGCAAGTTATAGTTTACAAATTGAAACGGAGGTCGAGATGCCTTTACCTTCACACCAATTTTGTCCATGCCATGTCACGAGGAAGGAGATAAGGAAGAGAGCTCACTCACACACTCTCACACTCAAAGAGGAGCACACACACATATTGAGACAAGGAAAAATGATATTCTTCTTCTTCTTCTATTACATAAAAGGAATATACAAGAATGACCTAAAACAACAATACAACTAGTGCAATATCTAAATAATAGTACATAAGGAAAATCCTAATGTCCGTGAATGAGTGAGCTGGTGTTGCTCTAGCACAATGGTAAGTACCACGTTAAGAAGCTTCACCTCCTTAATGTCAATCCGTGGGAGAGGTAGGAGTGATATGAAGATCGTGAACGTGAGATGAGGTGAGAGTGAAGGTGAGAAGCACAAAGATGCACACACACATACACACACACAATGAAGAGACAAGCAAGACACAATGGAAGGTGGGAAATTAGTTCTATTACTCAAGAATACTCTTACAAGCTCAAACTAGCTCTAAGCTCACATTAACCAAAATGAACCAACCTCAAAAATGAGCTCTCTAGCTCTTTTTATAGTTTCTAGACTAGTTTTGACCGGTTTCACATCTAGTGACCGGCATAGTTAAAAAATAGGTCCTAGAGGCTATTTGGAAGGGTAAACGATGTCTAAAAATAACGAAAATTGGTACGCGCATTCTACCTAAGCTCCTCAAGCTCGAGGACTCCTCGGCTTGCACAAAATGGAGCTATGGATTACAAAATGGGGTTTTGTCTATATTACATATGTTACAAGAGTGATGAAAATCACTGTTGGATGTTTGAAGAAGTAATAAAAATATAATTGTTTTGAAAAAATGATCCGACTGGCTCCCTGCTCCGTCTTTACATGCTTCCATGTCGTCTGTGCCTCTGACTGTGCCTCTGACTGCTTCCAACACCCCCCTCCCTCTCGCTTCTGTCGTCCTCGACAGAACCTTGTTGTGCGGTCTGCCGGATGTAGTTTTGTAGGAGGTCGTGAGCGAGGGTGTGCTCAGAGACTCGAATGCCTCGGGCCAGATCAGCCTCGAGCTTCTCCCAGTCGATCGGTTGCGGTTCGTCGGGTGGCGGGAGTTGATAATGCGTGGAATAAACCATTCGTTCACAGGCAAAAAGTTGCAATAAATGTGTGGGCCTGCTGATGAATACCTCGGAATGGTATTCCCAAAACCCGGTGGTGAACATCTCTTCAAAGGTTTGTTTGTAGCATGCCGGGAGGTATTTTATCCTACAGTGCCAGGCATAACACACCCGGAGCGATGGCGTTGTGCTCATGTCATATACTAGATCAAAGTTACCATGCTCAAATCCCGGGGTGTTTACATGCGGTGCTTTGACTCTCCGGAAGACTTTAAATATCATTTGCATCATGTCAAAAATTTTGACAGTCATATGCGCTGCGATATCATCCATATGCTTCAGGCGAGGGAGCCAGTGACGGATTGTAGCCATCATATAGCCAACAGTGGGCAACTCGGTAGGTGGCTTGAAGTAGGGGTAATTCAGCCAATCCTGACACTGCCTATTGTTTTGTACTTTGATAGCGAATGCAGTCCAGGAGCGGCGTCGTGGTACTGGTCCCCAGCAAGGATTATACTTTAAATGTAAGGGCGCTTTCACCCATGTGCTCATCATTTCTGGGTACTTCTGGAGTAGGTCTTTGCGCCAATCAGGTTGATGGATCTCTCCTCTTTGCGCATTTGGTGGCAAGTCCGCCGGCTCGAATTGTGTAGCATGCGTGGGTTTCATGCCGGTTTCTTTCTCTATAGCTAGCTGATATTCAGCCATTAACATGAAGTATGGCTTATACTGCAGCTCATGCCCAGATATATAGCGTCGGGGGGCCAAATGAGCAAAGAAGGGGGATTGTAAGATTCTCTCTTCAATCATGGCCATGGCATGTAACTGTGCCTCTACTCTGGCCGAATGTGTCGTTCCAAGTTCTTCGATCGTTTTCATCCACGCGGGGGTAGGAAGTTCATAGGTCATCTGGCCTTCAGCCGTGACTTGTCCGCCTGGGATGGGTATGGGCTCGTATGCTTCTTCAAACGTTTCCTCCACCGGAATGGTTATGTTCTCGTCGTCAGCTCGGATCTCCGGTGGGGAATCAGGCCGTGGTGGTGCTTCGTATACATCAATTCTTGACTGGAGAGTGATTACCTGGGCCCGTAATGCGTTTAGTTCCTCTATGAGCTCAGGAGAAGGGTCCACAGGTTCTGGTACTTCTGCTGCCACTGGTAGTTGTTGTGGTGCCGGTTCTCTGAGCTGCAGTAACTTGTGATCTTCTTTTAGCTTCTGATGTTCTTCGTTCATTCGATCATAGTCCTCTAGCAGTCGAACGTGGTCATCTAGCAACATCCGCATCGATTCAGATGGGATTGCCTTGAATCTGCTCGGACTTAATGGTTGTTCAGGGTGGTCCAGTGCCGCTTCCAAATTTTCTCTATTCTGCGCTTGGAGTCTCACGTTCTCCTCCTGGGCTGCGGCTAGGTGCCTCCTGAGTAGGCCCATATTTCTGGTCAGCGTCGCGTTCCTAATTGTTTGGGCTCGAAGCAGGTTGTCCAGATCAGCAGTGGCTTCTTTTGTCTTCTCTTCACTTTCTAGCTCTAGCTTATGATATGCCTCTCTTAGTTCTTGGTGTCGCGTATTTAACGAGGCATTCTCGATCGATAATGAATTAAGCTGCGACTGTAATTCATTTGTCGTCCTCTGCAGCTGTTGATAGTTGTTGCCAAGAGATGCAAACTCATCTCGTACTTGTGTCATGCATGTGAACATTTGTTGAAGTGCAGTGTCTATGGTGGGCGATAATAGTAATGAAGTGTTAAGTGAGGATGCAGTGGAAGTAGATGCAACGGGAATGGGGAATGGGGTTGGGAAGGTGGATGCAGTGGTGATCGTGGAAAATTGTGACGTACCTAAATATGATGGTGCTGTGAGTGGAGTGGGTGCTGGTGAGGTGGATGGTGATATGTCCATGTCATTGGACGTGTCAAGTGCGGTGACTGTGAAAAGCGGTGTGTAAGTGGGTGGTTGTGTAGGTGTGAAGATGGGATTTACAAATGTAGAGTAATTTACAGGGGGAATGGCTGGAGCAGCTTGATGAAAAGGGGAAATAGGGGTTATGGTGGGTTGAGGAGGTGAAACTGGTGAGAAGGTTAGTGGGGTTAGAAAGGTGAAAGGGGGTCTTAAAGGTGGGGGAAAGGATGGGAAGGATGAAGGGGTGAAGGGGTTAACATGTAGACGAGGTGGGGTGGGTACGGGCATGGTGGCATGAATGGGCGGAGTAAAGGCTGTGGCTATGTTGCCATGGACTGGTGTGGATGTGGGAGGAGCAGGTGGGCGTGTTGGGGATACAGGATGGGTTGGTGAAACATGAGGTGAGAGAGGAGTAGATGGTGTGGATGTTATTTCAAGGATAGTGGTAGTATGTACAACGGTAGTACGTGGCGGGGAGTCGACTAGGATGGCTTCTTCGGTGAAGGATCTTTCCGGCCGTAGGCGTGCATCTTGTGCCTGGTGGGATGATTGAGCACCTACCGGAACTCGAATATATTCACCGGGCTTCGATAGCAGGCGAACTCTGCGAGGGTCATATTGGGGGAGTGGCTTCCTTTGTAAATATCTCAGTGCTTCGACCGGGCCGATGGATTGGACCAGTTCTCTGAACCCTCTTATGTAGACTTCTTCAAATCCTCCGGAGACTAGTTCTTGTTCGATTAGAGCCTGGCTCTCTTCTTCAGTTAATTTCTTCCGTGCCCAGACTTTCTCCATCGTACGATATAATTTCTTGATTGCCAGCGTGTAAGCTGCTGCTTCGAAAGTCTCCTCTTCATGCGTGCTGGTGTCACCGTGTGCATTAGTTTGTTGGCCTTGGCCGTCTGTCTGTCCTTGTTCTTGGGAATCATGCGTGCCCTGGCTGGCTTCATCGTGGCAAATCATAGGCCAAGCACATATAAACAATTCTTGTGAGCGCACAACATCCATTAAGCACTTTCTTTCGTTCCCATCTGTGTTGTGCCAAATACATTTGATCAATGATCCAGCTCGCCAGATCAACAGTCTGAGGTCCGGTACACGCTAAGTACAATCCAAACCATATTCTTTTATGTGGCATGGTAAATCTGTCCTGAGCGGGGAATGCGAAGTGTTGCATGCATATCCGTAGCGGCTTTGACAGCTCAGGTGTAATTGCTGAGATTTCCTCCCACTTAGTGACATCCCCACGTTTCATAGGGTCTGGAATTAATCTTTCTGGATCTGTGGGCGTGTGGGTGCCATGAATTTTGATGGCAGCTCTGATTAAATCCTTTGAGAGGTAAAACCTTTTGTAAGGTGGATCATCCACTAAAGAGGGCAAAATAAAAGTTCCTGGGATGTCCTTATTCTCTGAGGCCAGCAAAGTAGTGATTAAATAATAACACCTGTAAAAGTCAGGTTTGGGTAGAGGATCACTGAAATACTCCGTGAAGCCTGCTCTGGCCCAAACGTGAGTTAAATCCTGGGTGTTCTGTAGGGCTTCGAACTCTCTGGAGAAGAATTGGTATTTTCCCCAAGTGCGGTCATCAAATGTCAAAGTAGATTCAAATATGAAATCCGCGTCCGCTAAGGGTCCTGCAAGTCCCTGAAACCAGTGAGAGTTACGGTGTATCTTTTCTGTGTAGCCCATAGGTGGGTTGTCGATCGGCATGGGCCCTGGAAATCCTTGGAATTCTGGCGGTGGAGCAGTCGGGTGGGATTCTGGTCGTAACACGTTGAGGGGCACTGCAGCTACACTGGGGCCTGCTCCTGATGGTCCTTCGTCGGTTTGCATGATGACTGGTGTGTTAATGAGAAAGATCTGCTACAAAAGATTAACACATTAGCATGGAAATTAATTATGATCCCATTAAAGTGAGACCGCAATCCCTTTCCATAACTGATGCGTAACCCGTGTAGCCAAGTGCTGTGATGTGATGGATGCAATGCCTCTTGCAGCACTAGTGCAGGTCTCTAGACACCTACACATTTCAGATCATGCATACATTTCTTGATGAGACGAGATTATGAGTGATGTGTGGTGATGGTGGGTGAATTTTTACAAGGTTTAAAGGTTAGTGATTTAGTACAAGGTTGTATGTTAGTCGGGGGGGTAGTTTTGTTAGACAATGGGTTAGGGGAAGACGGTTGGACACGCTTCGGTATCCATTTCCTAAGAGTCTTTGAGTGGGTGGTGGGTTTCTGTTGAGGGGCAAAAGGTAGTATCGGGTGTGGTGGTATTGAGGGATGGAAAGATTTGTGAGGGGTATATATTACATGGCTTAAGGGTTGAGCTACGATACATGGTTTGGGTACCCAAATCTGCGTGGGTGTGGGTCTATGGATAAGGTATTTCTTGGCGATCCAAATTTGTCGAATGCTCAGACCTGTAGAAGAAGGTCGAGGGGATGGTGGGTACTGATTCTGTTTCTGCACTGCCTTTTTCTTGTTGATCTCTGCTTGGTTGGAGTTCTTCGGTGCCTTTTGTCCTTTTGGCACCCATATTTGTCTGATGCCGCTTCCTTTGGGTGGCCTAAACTGCTTCTCTTGTTGTGTCTTCTGATATTGCCGTCGGTCTGGGTTCCTTCGTCGTGGTTGACTCTGTTGTGGTAGAGGTTGAGAGGTCGAATGGACGCTCTGCTTTGGAAAAGAAGGGAGATCCAACACTTGCGTGACCTGCCCATTAGGAAGTGATGCATTCTTTAACTTTAATCTAGGCCAGTCCGCAACAAGTTTGGAAGGATGAGCACCGCAGGGTGTCGTGCTCATTTGGCCGCTGATGCAACCCACCTGACCGCTGATTGTGTCCATCTGCCCTTGCGGTTGGGTAACTGCCTCTTCTAGTTTGCAGGAAGTCCCAGGGAAGATCTCCTGTCGTCCTTCTGATTGACAACTGTCTATTGCCAAGCCCGAGTGGGTTGGTGTAGACGTAGCGTGATTGAGCTGATCAAAGATCTTCCGGTCTTCCGTCGCATGTGTTTCATAGGGTCTAGGGTTACAACCGTCAGGCGGAATGCCGTTAGGGAAGTCAAGCGGTATCACTCGCTTCTGCTCTAAGGTTCCAATCTGTAAGGAGCCTTGTCTAAGATTTAGGTCCACTGAGTGATCGTATAGCCAATCTTGGCCAAGGATTAGGGGTTCTATCAGGTCGTCATCATGGCACACTAGTAGCTTCGCTGTCATGGTCACATCCTTAATGAGGATAGGAAGTTCCACCTCACCCATGCAAGGGGTTTCCATACCTCCTAGGCCTATGAGGTATGCCTCAATTGGCCGCATTTCTATTCCTGAATCCTTATAGTGGGACCATCTAATCGCACTAGTCGCAGCACCTGAGTCAATTAAAGCCCTGAGTTCTTGGCAATAGTTGCCGTGTTCTAGCCTAACTGTAATGAATGGTCTCCTGTCCACTATGCTAAGATGAGTGGTTGACTTTACTTGACACATGGCCATGGGATATCTGGGGGATGTTTCCAGATGGTTATAATGTTCTCTCCCTAGTCCTTGTCTTCTTAGCTTCATGCGCTTAATGCGTTCTATGGCTTCTGCCTGAGCTTCAGCTCGTATTCTATTTTCTTCCTCCTTACGCTTCTTTGCCAATGTGAGTCGTCTAAGCATATCCTCAGTAAGAGGTTCTTGATATAACCTGACTCTACAGCCACTAATGTAATTAGGCATTATATCTCCTTCTAAGGTGGCTAACTGTACTGCTCCACTAGTCGAAAGTCTGTTAATGATCATAGGTCCATAACCTCGCTTTTCTAACTTCCGTGCGTGCTGTTTCAGCGTATACACTAGAACTAAATCTCCTTCTTTTAGGCCTTTATCTTTCACATGTGCATCAAAATATGCTTTCTGTCGCTTCTTTCCTGCGTATATTCCTGCTGCTACTTTCAGCCTGGTTTCTCCTAATCGTTCCAAGTCCATTATTCTCGCTGATAATTCATGGCCGGTCCACTGATGTTCTTGTGCAACCTTAAGGGTCGGTATCAAGAAGTTCAAAGGAAGCACAGCATTCTGACCAAAAACCATTTGAAAGGGAGTTGCATTGAGTACGGTCTTGTAGGCCACTCGATATGCCCAAACAGCGTGGTGTAGCTGTTTGTCCCAATCTGAACGTTTGTTGTTCACGAGTTTCGTCAGTACGTTACAAAGTATCTTGTTAGTGCTTTCAGCCTGACCATTGGCCTGAGGATGATATGGTGCAGATTTCTTGTGAATCACCATAAAATCCTGTAACAAATATTCAATGACTTGGTTTAGAAAGTGAGTGCCTCGATCGCTCACTAACTCTATAGGCAATCCATATCTTGTAAAGACATTTTCAAATAAGAATTTTGCAGTCGTGTGAGCATCATTCTTTTTTGTGGCTTTTGCCTCTACCCATTTCGTAAGATAATCTGTAGCAACAATAATGTATTCAGCATGTGTACCTTTTGCAGGGGGGTTAATGGGTCCTACAAAGTCTATACCCCACTTAGAAAATGCACGTCCGCCCATCATGGGTTTCAATGGCATTTCATCTCTGCGAGTAGGAAACTGAGTTCTTTGGCACACATCACATCTCTTTACATAGGTATGAGCATCCATGTGAAGAGTGGGCCACCATAATCCTGCAAAGAGAATGGCTTTGATTATCCTATCTGGTCCAAAATGACCTCCTGCAACACCTTGGTGTGCAGTCTCTAGTATGCTCAGATAATCGCTTTCATGAACACATTGTCTTAAATATCCATCTCGTCCTCTTTTGTATAAATTATCGCCAATGAGTGAATAGTCTTGAGCTTCCTGCTCTATACTGCGTTGTCGAGCTAAGGTCATGCCTTGAGGGAATGTGTTCGTCCTCAAGTATGTCACCAAAGGTTCACTCCAGTCTGGTGTGAGAGACACGTGATAGAGTGTAGCATGTTCTACTGGTGGTCTTTCACAACAAACATTGCATTCCTTACACAACCCGTAGACATCTGCTTCCATCGTAGGCCAATATACTCCTAATCTATGCAGAGTCTGTAATGTTCGATGTTTTGAATGGTGTTGCTTTAGTGCACCTATGTGTGCTAATTGCAACCAATTCGCATGTTCTGATTCATCTACACAACAAGCAAGAATCTTTTGATTATCCTGTTTATATATGCTTCCTGCCATTATTTGATATTTCTGAGACTTGGTAATCTCTCCTTCTTTGATCTTTATCCTAGGATTCTTGGGTCCGTATGTCAGAATAGGGACTATAGGCTTAGCCCATTCTGGTGCTATCTCAAGGTTAAATAAGTATGCATCTGGTAATTCATCCGCTACTCCTTGAGGAGCTTCTCCTGAGGTTAATCTTGAAAGGTGGTCGGCTCTAAGATGCGTCTTTCCTTTCCTGACTACTACTTCAAAATCATACTCCATGAGTAATAGAAACCAACGTATCAATCGTCCTGTGTTACATGGTTTGTTGACTAAGTACAATAGGGCTTGATGATCTGTAAAGAACTTGAATTTGTTGGCCAACAAGTAGTGCCTAAACTTCTTTACAGCGTAGATCATCCCTAATCCTTCTCGTTCCGTCGTGGTGTAATTTCTTTCTGCTGCGTTCAATTGTCTGCTCGCGTAAGCTATGGGGAGATCTATGTTACCTTCATTCGTGGGTTGTGCTAACACACATCCTATGGCGTAATTGGATGCATCCACATGTACATGGAATGGCTTACTCCAATCTGGGGTAGTCAATATAGGTGCTGAGCACAAGCGTCGTTTAAGTTCATTGAATGAATTTTCACATTCATCTGTCCACTCAAAATTGGTCAAAAGAGAGTACAGAGGCTTGGCTATGATTGCATACATGTGTATGAATCTCCTATAATAACCGCAATGGCCCATAAATGCCTGTACCTCTTTCACATTAGTTGGTCTAGGTAATTATGCAATTACCTTCACCTTTTCCTCGTCCGTAGAGATTCCATTTTTTGACACAATGTGTCCTAGAATTTTGCCTTGTCTGACCATGAAAACGCATTTTTCTGGGTTCAAACAAACCTGATATTCTCGACATTTGTCAAATATTTGTCTTAACTCTGGAATATGTGTCTGTCTTACATTTGAATGTGCACATAAGTCATCGACATAAACTTCCAAGCTCTTGCGTAAGAATTCCTTGAAAACATGACACATGAGTCGCTGGAAAGTGGCGGGTGCATTTGTCAAGCCAAATGGCATTACACGAAATGCAAATATGCCCCATTCAATGGCAAAAGCCGTCTTGTGTTGGTCTTCTGGAGCAATGGCTACTTGATTATAGCCTGAGAATCCATCAAGAAAGCTGTAAACTTCCTTGCCCGCAACTCTCTCCAATAAATGTTCCGTGATAGGAAGAGGATAACTATCTCTAATCGTTGCGGCATTAACTTTTTTAAGGTTAATACACACACGCAATTTTCCATTCTTCTTGGGCACAACCACAATGGGAGATACCCATTCGGTATGCTCAATTTCGTAAATGAATCCTGCTTCTATCAAGCGATCTATCTCCTCTTTAATCTTCGCAGCGTAGTTATCATTGTACGTGTAAGGTTTCTGTTTTGTCGGTTTTGCATCTGGAGTCATAGGGATTCTATGAGAACATATATCTGGATCTACTCCCTTCAAATCTTTGTAACTCCAAGCAAAAACATCTCTATATTTCCGCAATAGAGCAACTAACTCTTCTTCTTCTTCAGTCGTCAAATCATGCCCTATGTATGTGCATTTTTCTTCTTCTCCTTTATGGCAACTATTACTTTCTTGGTTTTCTCTCGGTTATCATATACTTGTCCGTCATTCGCCTTTCTATTGGGCATTCGTACCATGATTCTTCTATCTTCGATTTCGTATTTCTTGAAATTCTCGGGTACTTCAAACAAAGATTCTTCTTTTTCTGACATGGTTTCTTTCTTCTTTCTTTTCTTACCTTCACTCTTGGTGGTCACTTGAGTGGCTAACCTTACCTCATTCGTTATGTCCTCGTGTCTCTGAGTGTGAGTCTCTACTTCGTAGAAATATTCTTCCTCTGATGCGAATGGAGAGTCCATAATAATTGATTCCAAATCAACATCGCTTGCATCCTCAAATGCATCAGTGTTCGGTTCACACTCTTCTAAAATTGCATCGCCCATGATTGGCTCTATCGTGAAAACTGAAATGTCATAGCCATCCTCGTCACAGTGGGGTGTCCATTGTTCTTCATTGATGGCTACATCCATGGTTGCTAGTATTTCCGCCCAACCATGGGGTTCAAACTCTTCGTCTGGGAATACTACAGGTGCATATGCTGGATCTTGAAGGGTTCGTGGATGTTGTTCTGCACCTAAGGTCCTTGTTTCTAATCGTTCTTCCTCTTGTTTGGCTACTTTACACATCCATAAATGAGTATCCTCATGCAACCAAGAAGGATCTGATTCTAATGAGTGCACGGATTCCGTCTCTACTGGTGTCTTATGGATAGTGTTCCATTGTATTGGGGGTACATCTCTATGTGAATAGTCCTTAAGATTGACTTTGGTAGTCACTCCTAAATGTTGCAAGTACAAAGAATTAGTTCCCCAATCTTGTACAATTTGCAACTGACGCATGAATGGTCGTCCCAATATCATCTCATAAGCACGATTTTTTGCAAAGTCACAAATGGCGAAAGTATGCTCAAACTCTACACCACAAGTGGTGAGAGATATGCCTTATAGTAAGCCTAATGGTTTTTCTATGTGTCCATCAGCCATTTGTAGTTTCATCCTGGTGGGTCTGAGTGCTGGCTTACCCCAACGTTTCCATAAAGCGGTGGTAGCGATGGCTACTCCGGCTCCTGAATCTAAGATGGCTTTCGTGGTGTAGCCCTGATGGGTTATTGGAAGATATGTGTTACCTTCCTCTCCTTCGCTTACGTCTCCAATCTTTTCCACGGGTATCTTGTGACCCTATCTGAGAGGGTGTGGTAGCTAGCTTAGGGAATTGATTTGCTACATGCTTCCACAATTCTGGTTTTACCTTTAACAATTCCTCCAGAGTGAGATTACACTGTACTTTCGTATTCTTGATCACTTCCGTGTTCCTAGGGATCACTGATTCTTCATTCCTCACTATTATCGTGGGTGCTCTCATACTAATAGACTTTGCTTCCCAAGGTCCTGTGAACTGAGGTAATTCTTGTAAAGAATTAGATTCAAATCCTGTGGGTTCACTCAGTTGTTCCACCTCTACATCATCATATATAGAGGGGATGTCTTGGGGAAATTGTTCCTGCAAATCGTCTATTTCTTGAATAGGAGGATGAGTTCCCTGTTCTTTTCTCCATTTCTCTTCTTGGATTTCTCTCAAAAATTCATGTGAGTACCTATGTATGGAAGACAAATTGTCTTGACTTTCTGTATTGGGTACTTGAGACAGGGATGGTGCATTCCTTTCTTGCGTTTCTGTGATAATAGGGTTCCTATGCTGATCCTTTTTCTCTTTGCTTTCTATCAAGTGTTCTAGCCTCTCCATTAGTCCTTGAAAGTGTAGTTCTGGTTTTGCCATGTTATTCCAATTAAGATATCTAGAGGCTTCAAACAAAGCTTGTGCTAACTCTACCATCTTCATGCACAGTTTAGTTCTCTCAATTTCTAGATCAGCTCGAGGGTAGTTTTTACTCATTTCCGTTACTTGAGGTCCCTCTTTTAATCTAGCCTGATATGCACGAAACATCATGTCTAGATCTTCGGGTATGGGTTCCGCCAAAACTGATCCTGATTTCTGAGCTGGGATTTCTTGGTTTAATTCTTGTGAAGTCAATTCTTGGATTTTGGCTCTAGATTCCTTCAAACTTCCTTCCAACTCACTTATCTTTTTACTCCACTTTCTCTTGATTCTTTCCCTAGAATCTTTCCAAGATTTTGTCTTTTTACTACTAGATTCTGCAACTTCACTAGTTCCGGCTACTTTCTCTTGATTAAGCTGTTGGTTTTGTAAGAGCGCCTGGGCTCTGGTTATTGCTTGGATAGGCACGTATGTAGGGTTGGATCCATCTGCGGTGTTTACAATACCTATCACGTTGATCGGTGTTACATTCGAAGCGTTAACTGGGTTCTTAGGACAATCTTTAATTATATGCTCTTTGCCACAATCGGCACAAAAGCCTTGTATGTTATAGTACTGTGATTGCCTTGCTATTGGGGGATGTGGACAATCCTTTATGAAGTGATCTCCTTGGCACCTAAAGCATGGTCCTCTAGGGCCCTGTGGTCTCTGTTGTCTCAATTGGGGCCGTGGGTTTGGGTTTGCGTACATCACATTAGCATAGTCTGGCTCCCAACTAGGTTCCATTGGTGGGCTATCATAATGATATGTCTCCACATGTTCTGGTGACTCCGTGTAATAAGCGGGTGGACTAGTTACATGAGTAGAGTCAAAACTGTTTGAGTTTGGGTCACTTTCTATGATCAAGGGTGAAGAAGGCACTAAGGCCCTACTTAGGTTCTCTTCTGCAGCAGCGTATTTGACTGAGATGACATTCGCTGGTGGGGGCGGCTGCTGAGCTAAGACGGGTTGAGGTCTCTGTTGAGCCTGGTATGGGTAGTTCTGAGGAGGCCTATAGTAATAAGGCTGAGCATTGTATTGGCCTTGATACCTACCTGGCTGCTGGTATGTTTGCGGGTAGTTCTGTCTCACGGTTTGTTTGTTGTATGGGCAGTCCTGAGCCGTATGATTCGTGTATCTTCTCTCAATTGTGCAATATTGGCCACTAGGGTTGGCTTGAGGTTGTAGTGCGTTGGGACACACGTTTGCCAAATGATTTCCACCACAAGTGTAACAACGTACGTTTGTTGGTAGCTTGGGCACCTGTTTACTAGAAACTCCTAGTTTTTGGGCCACTTTTTCTGCTAGGTCCTCTATCGAATTAGACAATTTTGTGGATGCTAAAGAAGAACAATCTGAGTCTTTATAGACCTTTGAGAGTTCCAATTCATCTCCTAGGTTGTCCTCGATGTCTATACATATTCTTACACACTCCTCTAGCATTCTGGGTTCCTTTAGGTACACATAAGAGCGTAGTTTAGCGCTCAACAAGCCATCTAAGAACAGTGATACTTGTTTGGCTTGTGAGGGTAGCTCTTGCATTGGACATCGTTCGACATATTGTCTGAATCTACGTCCTGCCAGTCTAACTGTTTCCTGAGGGGTCTGTTTAAAGCTATGAATCAACGAAGACGTGTCGTGTCTAATCCCACTTTTAGAGAATTCAGTGATGAATGACTCTAAAAAGTGATGGATGTCTCTAAATTGCCTTTGTTGCAATGGTTGGAACCAAGTTAAAGCGGTATTCTTTAACGTTAGCCCAAATGCGTTGTATTGCGTGAACATGTCCTCGACTTGTTCTGCTCTTAGTACTTGCTTGAATTCTGCGACATGGTCATAGGGATCTCCTGTCCCATCAAAATAATTTTTCATTGATTTTACTAATTGAGTGGGTCTCAATACTCTTGCGTGTTCGCGTGGTCTAGGTAGAGGGAAATCATCTCTACCGCCTGGTATTCCATGATCTCTTTGTCTATCCGCTCTATTAGTGTTCGTGGTTGTTCTATCTCTCCCTATGGGGTGAGTGAAGCTTACTTCCGGTCTCTCGTTATTTCCTTCTCTTTGATTTCCATGGGCTGAGGAGGTTCCTGCCCCTTGTTGACTTGTATTCATGTTCGTTCTAGATGGAGGGAATATCAATTCACCTCTCCATGTGTATGTGTTTTTAGCGCGGTCAGGCACCACAAAGACTCTTTCTGAAGTCTCATCCAGGTATACAACCTTTCCAGGTGTATCTGGGTCCTTGAATTCATAGATTGTAATGATGCCTATCTCACCAGGGTGTTCCTTTCTGTACCTCCAAAAGGCTTCATCTGTCTCTTTATTTACAAACAACTCGGTGCTCCTGTTATCTTGAGGGATCCATTCTGGGATGAGTACTCTTGTTAATACGGATTTCCCTCTAGGTGTTCTAGGTTCTTCTAACGGTTCTTTTCCTTGAAATTTCGCTTCCGTCTCTAATTGAACTGTGCCAAACTCATTAGTATCGTTTGGCTGCGTACTTAGAACGTACATGGTTCCTTCCTTGTCTATGTAAGCGTCTCTCTCAAATTTCACCACTGGTCTTTCCAATCCAATGGGTTGATCAGGGTTGTGCAGTTGCACCGCTTGCCTTTGCAAACCATCCTCATAGATGCGAGCACCTAGTCGGTTGGTTCGGAGAAACTCTAGCTGCGTTCTATAGGGTCCTTCTGGTTTTTCTAGGTATGCTACATGAGACCCTCCTTCTGGTCTGTCTCTGCTAAATGCCATTTCTGAATCACTTGATTCTGAGCTCAACTCGTAGGGATAACTACTATTCAATTGCTGAGCCCAAGATCGAGCAGTAGTTCTTACACTAGCCTCTGATGATCTAAGGCTTCGTCGGTCCGACTTACCTATGTGTCTCCCTGATCTAAGGTTCATTAATTTTCTTCCTTGCACACTAAGTCACACACTTAGATCGTCAATGGTTCTTTGTTATTACTTTCTTGATTCTTTTTAATTTTCTTTAGATTCTTGTCTTAATTATGCGTCAGGAATTCGACCTTCCGTTATAATTTCGAGTTCTCGTTCCGTCAGACTTAGGTTCTTTTCTTTAGGTTTTCGACACACACACCTTTACTTGTAGTCTTAAACTTGAAAGAATTAAGTATCTTGAACTTGATGCGTTCCTATCGTCTTAAATCCACAATGCTATCGTTTAGCCTAAGCTAAGAATTGACTGAGGGGGTTGAGTAATCTTCCAACCTTGAGTCGGCTTTTCTGGTTGCGCTGATGCCCTGTTGCCCAAGAAGCCGTGCTTCCCAAGCTTTGTTGTCTTCACTGCCTTGCTTGCTTGCTTTTGATTGCCCTTGCTAGACCTGGAAAAATCCAATATTAGACCAATTCACAATTGAATGATCAAACACTTGAGCATATACACCTTTTAGTCCCTTCCCTTTTGCCCAAAATTTCAATCCTTGCCCCCTGGCTTCCTAGTCCCAAACTAGGTGAACCTCAAAATAGTTTATCTAAAAATAGATGTATCCTTTAAGAAAAAAACAGTTGAGGTCACTTAGTACTCGTGGAGAGCTTTCTAACGAGCTATTAAGCTCAAAAAACGGACTTCGGATGAAAAAGTTATGAGCGTTCAGGCCCTGGGGGGTAAAAACTGACAATCAAGTTTTCCTTCAAATATGAGCTAAGGGGTCTCCTATGAGTCTAATGGTCCAAAAATTTCTCAAAAATACCCTCAAAATTGGTCAAAAATTGGAGCCCAAAATTTGCGATGGGGGTGCACAATCGCGATGGTCTGGGACCGCCGCGATGGTCCGAGCGAACCGTCGCGATGGCGTGGAATTTGGACAATCGCGATGGTCCGAAAAAGTGAACCGTCGCGATGGCCCGAAGTGAACGATCGCGATGGCGTGAGATCGACCCGTCGCGATGGCCCGAAGTGAACGATCGCGATGGCGTGGAAATGGACCGTCGCGATGGTCCGAAAAATGAAACGTCGCGATGGCGTGATCAAGTGGACAATCGCGATGGCGCGGTCAACGGTCAAAGGTGGACAATCGCGATGGTCCGAAGTGAACCATCGCGATGGTCACAAGTGCGATGGCGTGAGCCAATCGCGATGGTCCGATTTTGGGCTGTCGCGATGGTCCGAAAAATGAACCGTCGCGATGGTCTATCGTGACACGTGGCACTGTCGTGGCGATGGCATGAGCCAATCGCGATGGTCCGGGGTCAGCTGAACAATCGCGATGGTCCAAGTGGACCGTCGCGATGGCTCAAGTGAACCGTCGCGATGGTCCGAAAAAGCGAACCGTCGCGATGGTCCGGCCGAGCCGTCGCGATGGCTTGAGCCTATCGCGATGGTGCGACACAATCGCGATGGTCCGAGCCAATCGCGATGGTCCACCAAACTGATGATTTTTGAGATGCGCCTGTGGATTCGTGCAAGCACAAGGGTCGCCTACCTCGTGGTGTGGTCGCCTACCAAAAATTCCGAAAGTTGCAGACCATCGCGATGGTCCGCCACACTCGGCAGATCTTTGACAGAGAGTAAATTTTTACCTTTTCCAAGCTTTCCTGATGCACTGGAGCTCTGTACCTGCAAGAAAACTCAAGAAAACGCAAGCACCCACAAGCACAAAAGTTCTCTCTCGCTCTCTCGCATGCACAAATGAGGGGAAATGAGGTGAATGGGTGGATATGGTGAATTTTCTGATTTTTTTGGAGATGAAGATGATGATGCGATGATGAAGATGGAATATGGGGAAGGTGAAAAACACTAAAAACTAAGTAAAAACAACAACAAAAACTGAAATTTTTACCTTCCAACGCCACTTCTTGCTATACTCTTACCTTCACACATTCGTCCTAGACTCGATCCCCGGCAACGGCGCCAAATTTGGTGTTGCTCTAGCACAATGGTAAGTACCACGTTAAGAAGCTTCACCTCCTTAATGTCAATCCGTGGGAGAGGTAGGAGTGATATGAAGATCGTGAACGTGAGATGAGGTGAGAGTGAAGGTGAGAAGCACAAAGATGCACACACATACACACACACAATGAAGAGACAAGCAAGACACAATGGAAGGTGGGAAATTAGTTCTATTACTCAAGAATACTCTTACAAGCTCAAACTAGCTCTAAGCTCACATTAACCAAAATGAACCAACCTCAAAAATGAGCTCTCTAGCTCTTTTTATAGTTTCTAGACTAGTTTTGACCGGTTTCACATCTAGTGACCGGCATAGTTAAAAAATAGGTCCTAGAGGCTATTTGGAAGGGTAAACGATGTCTAAAAATAATGAAAATTGGTACGCGCATTCTACCTAAGCTCCTCAAGCTCGAGGACTCCTCGGCTTGCACAAAATGGAGCTATGGATTACAAAATGGGGTTTTGTCTATATTACATCTGTTACAAGAGTGATGAAAATCACTGTTGGATGTTTGAAGAAGTAATAAAAATATAATTGTTTTGAAAAAATGATCCGACTAGCTCCCTGCTCCGTCTTTACATGCTTCCATGTTGTCTGTGCCTCTGACTGTGCCTCTGACTGCTTCCAACACCTGGCAAGAAAAAATGTGCCATCACTCTTGGTAGATAAATCTAGTAAATCTCAATGAAATATCCCTGACATATACCAGCATGACCACTATATGTATTAGAGAAATGAAAAAGTGATATGTGTTATTCAAGATCATCACATGTTGAGCTTGATATCTCAACACTATGGCCACTTCTAGTTGTCAGGTTGAGTATAGGGAAGCTTTCATAGTGATTGTTGAGCATGTGTGGCTTAGACGCCCTTTGGCTGATTTGGGTGTTGGTCAGTCTTCTGCCACCACTTTGTTATTTTGCCATTGGCCCACTGATGTATATATGTCATGTGCTTTTGGTTTTTATGATGGGCCCCCACCCTCTTCAGGAATCGTTGTATAATCTCACTTTTATCTTTAATAGAATACCACTTTTTGAATTGATTTAGATCCAAATTGTCACATCTGATGGATGCACATGTTTAAGAGAAATAGATGTCTTGGAATCATGACAAAAGCATCAAATCGTAAATCAGTTTATGATGAGTTACTTTGATATAATTGTTGTTTGCATTAGTAGACTTGGTAGATGGCAATGAATCAACAAAAGGACAAGTAATTGTTCCATAGCATTCTTCCATGAGGGGTTCTATCCACACAGTTGATCTTGGTGATTTATGTCCTTGAAGGTGTTGTCCAATGCATATTGGCATCTGCCAAAAGCATGTATTTACACACACACACACACACACACACACACACACACACACACACACACACATATATATATATATATATATATATATATATATATATATATATATATATATATATATATATATATATATATATAGAGGCATTGGTGTATGATTGGATCGACTTTCATATGTATGATTGGATCATTGGTTTGCTTCCTTCATAGGCATGTATACCTACAAAAGATTTAGTAATGTGTGTACATATAGGTGTGCACGTTTTGTGTGAGCATTTAGATTCATGAGAATGTTTATGTGATGTATCCTAACACATGCAGTCAATAATTCTGTGATTGAGTGCATAAGTGTGTTTACATCCACTCAAGGATATATGGATGCATGTGGAAAGATGTATGTTTGATATAAATGGTTGGTTTATGAATCCAAATGTGCACATAAATAATGATATTATGTGTGTGTGCGTGCATTTGATATACATGAAAAAAATAGGTGACTTTTGTGTGTGATATATCGTGTATAGGAATCATGTGAGATATGGGATATGATATGTATATGTGTGTAAGTGTTGTGAATATGAGTGTGCCCAAATAATTGTTTAAGGGTATTAAGGGTGCTTGTTATTGTGCCTTAAGTGGATATGTGTATGTGTACGAGCTCATGTGTTCATACATATATATAATTTGTATGTGTTATTTTGTGTTGTGTGAGTATATATGTGTATGATCATGTGTGCTATATGTCATGATTGTGTGTATGTATAAATCTGTTTGTGTTCTTCTGCATTGTGTGTATGTGACTCACTGTGTTGTGTATTTATTTCGTACGTTGATTGCGTGTATGTATAAATCTGTTAGTGTTCTTCTGCATTGTGTGTATGTGACTCACTGTGAGTGAATTACTGTGTTGTGTATATATTTTGTATGATATGTCTGATACCTATATATATATTTGTATATATATTTTGTATGATATGTCTGTATTATAAGTGTTGAGTATATGATGATTGTGTGTGTGGAAGTAGCGATGTGTATATAAGAACGTGTAAATATATATGTCCTAAGATGTGTTGTGTGTGAATGTCTGTGTTATGAATGTGTGTACATGAATGAATGTATGTGTTTTGCATATCAGTGCGTCCACTTTTGTATAATATATATTGTGCTTTTACATATATATATATATATATATATATATATATATATATATATATATAGAGAGAGAGAGAGAGAGAGAGAGAGAGAGAGAGAGAGAGAGAGAGAGAGAGAGAGAGACGGGTGTGTATTTATTATATATATAAACGTAATAAAAATATGATGTATAGTATATATATTAGAAAAGGAAAACGCGTGAAAATGCAGAGGTAAGTGCGTACATGGAGTGGGAATGTAAGGTAGCTGACGGCTAGAAGAGGGATGATGAGGGGAGTTATATGTGTGTGGTTGGGGAGGTACTGTATGGGTAGTAGGTGGGTGTGTTTGTATGTGTGAGTACGAAGCATCTAAAGGTGTGTAGGTCATGGGTAGTGTGTGTATTGCATACTTTGTGTGTTTCATGTCTATGTGAAGGGGAAAGGAGATGAGGGCGTCGACAAGAAAAAGCTGGTGCAGGCGACTTCACAAGAGGTCGAACGAGAGATGGACTGGCTGCGGGGAGTAAGGAGCCAAAGGACTGCATATTCTCATGGACATGGCGCTCATGACAGAAGGGTCGAAGATGATGCTGTACCGGAAGCGTAACTGCCAAGTGATGTCTATGCGAAAGGATGGATATGTTAACTTTTCTGCTGAAGTAATTGAACCCACCGTTATGTTCTTGAGAGAAGTTCTGCTCACCACACCACTAGCTCATGCATGAAACGAAGAGGAATTTGCGCGAATAATATGTTGCTGTACAAACTTGAATAGTTGCCAAAAATTAGTTTGCATCAACCATCAGCAACAACCGCGCAAGGCATACGTAAACTCGTTGTTCGGATTCAGTAGCTAAAGCTGCACCAATCACGAGATGGAATACAGAGCTTTGAATTGATCTTCAAAAAATAAATGTCTGTGAAGACATGGAATGCTGACGAGAAATTGATGTGTGCCATGCCTGGAGAGAGACAGAAGACATGGAATCCTGACGAGAAATTGATGTGTGCCATGCCGAGAGAGAGAGAGAGAGAGAGAGAGAGAGAGAGAGAGAGAGAGAGAGAGAGAGTAGCGCAAAAGGAATCTTCTTAAAAGAGTGAAGGGTAATATGTCGTGAAGGGTAATATGTCCTGTAATATGGACAAAAAGAATGTGTGTGCTATGTGAGGATGATAGGTTGCAATTTTTGAGCTACTTGCAAGTTCAATCATCCAACATGGATATCAACTGTAATGTGCAAGTCTATATGTGTGACTAAAGGATTAGCTACCACATACTTCTACATATATATGTGTATTGTGCATTTATTTACTGGTTTGATGCTTGAATATGTGAAGTGTCTTCCCGTGCATGTGTCTAAATATGATAATGCATTTCACATATGTGTGAGCGCAAACATACATGTATGTACATTTATCACGTTTGATGATAAATGTACATACATGTTGTGTGCGTGTGTGCTTGTGTGAATATATGTTGTGTGCGTGTGTGATTAGCAAGAGTGATAAAATGTGAATGTGCACCATTTGACTGCATGTGATTCCTTACGTTGTGAAAGTGAAAGGGATCATGTGAATGCTGCGAATGATGATAAGCAGAGAAAGAGAGTGACTATAGGGGAAACGGAAAAGAACGAGAGAGCAACATAGTTATGAATGAATGGTAGTTTCAAAGTTATATGAAGTATATGATTATTTTCAAGACATGTGTACGAAAGTACATGAACAAACATCCTATGAGATTTGACGTAACTGAGTGTCTTATATGTTTAGTTGTGTGTATATATATATATATATATATATATATATATATATATATATATATATATATATATATATATATATATATATATATATATATGTGTGTGTGTGTGTGTGTGTGTGTGTGTTATGATGCTTGCTCAAATGAATGAATGAAAGATATGCAAAAACACTCCATATGAGGGATGTTATGGAAAGAATTCCGAGGCAGACACTCAAAGAGGTTTTATTTGCATGTACAAGCATGCTTCATTACAAGTTATTTTGATGTGAATGAATGATTACCCAAGGAATGTTTTTATTTAAGTTTGAGTCTCATCTATGTGCGTGCATACATTTACGTGATGACTGATTCCGTTTTTGAGTTTTCAACATCATGAAAAGGCATTAGTGGCATTAGTTATGATCAAGAACCACAACGAATTGTGAGCCAATTCATCAATTGAATAACTGATGAAAAATGGGAAGCCTTCACTATAGCTATGGACCTCTACATGGACATGCAAGTACTTGACTTCAACACACTCATGGGCCAATTATTCACAAATGAAGAGAAGCGCATGAAGAATGGTGAAAACCAGAAAGATAATCAATCCTCTATTCTTTATATAGAGAAGAACAAAATCAAGGATAACAAAGGGAAAGGTAAGAAATATGATGATGAAGGAAGCACCTCTCAAGCAAACTTTGGAGGTAGAGGCTCAAGAGGAGAGGTAGAGGAGGTAGAAAATGGTAGGGGGAGAGCTCAAAGATCATCACTCTGTGCTATATGTGGTCTAACAAATCAAGTTACTAAGAATTGTTTCAAGAACCCAAGGAATCAAAGAGGAAGAGGATACAATAGAGGAGGCTATGGAGATTCAAGAGGAATATTCAAAAACTCCTATGGATATACCACCAACTCATACACCAACAATTACCAAGGTGGATACAAAGGAAAGAGAGACTACAACAAATATATAGATGATCAAGCTCAAGAAGATTCACTCCTTCTCATGAATATGACAATGAAGGATGGTAAGTCTGATGAGCATGTGTTCTATCTAGATTGAAGATGCTCAAACCATGTGGCAGTAAATCTGTCTCTACTCTCAGACTCGGAAGAACCAAAGACTAGACATGAAGTACAAACAAGAGATGAAACAAGACATCCAACTGAGAAGATAGGTAATGTGAAGACTTCAAATGGTAACATGAAGTTACTAAGTAGAGTATTCAATGTTCCTACCATCACCAAAAACCTTATGAGTGTAGTTTAGATTGTTGAGAAAGGCTTGCATGTGAGGTTCACCAAGCATGGAGCATATGTTTAAGACCCACATCATGGATTCAAGAAGATAGCAAAAGGAGAGAAGACAAGTAGGTTGTTCACTTTTGGACTCCAAGACACTATGAATATTGCATTGTTCATCTATGACACCCAAACTCTATCAGAGTTAGAGATTTGGCACAAGATCTTAGCTCACATTGGAGAAAGAGCTCTCAAACAAATTGGTAGAGATCAGAGTGCAATTGGAATACCCAATATATCAAAACAACACATGATATATAAATGTAGTGCTTGTCAGTTTGGTAAGTGTCACTCTAGCACAATGGTGAGTACCAATGTGAGAAGATCCACCTCATAATTGTCAATCCGTGGAGACGTGAGGACTAGTATGAAGACTATGAGCAAGTGATGGCACAAGTGTGTGAGTGAGAAGCACACAAACATGCACACACATACACACACACACACACGTGCACACAAGGCAAGATCAAGGAGAGGAATAATGGAGTTCTTTGCATTAGTCAAAAAGTCTCTTACATAAGCTCAATTCATAAACAATCTAACCCCAAAAATGAGCTCTCTAGCTCTT
Organism: Ceratopteris richardii; assembly: GCA_020310875.1. Taxonomy (NCBI): domain Eukaryota; kingdom Viridiplantae; phylum Streptophyta; class Polypodiopsida; order Polypodiales; family Pteridaceae; genus Ceratopteris; species Ceratopteris richardii. Next base: position 147,543,573 of record CM035418.1, on the reverse strand, counting down.
TTTATAGTTTTCTGACTAGCTTTGGCCTTGTCCAGTCCTAGTGTCTGGCCTAGTTAAAAATTAGGTTCTAGAGCCTATTTGAGGGCTCAAATGGAGTCTAAAAATTATGAAAATTGGTATGTAGCTAATTCTAATACTCCTCAGAAGCTTGAGGACTCCTCGGCTTGAACAAAATGGAGACTATTCTACCAAAAAACGGGATCTACAATGTGTGTGTAGTGATGAAAATCACTTGAATTGGAAATACTTTATGGAAAAGAAAAAAATATGATTGGGCCTTGTTGCCGTAGTGTGCATGACTGCTCCGTTGTGCCTGTATGCTCTTCATATGACTTGTATGCCAACATTCCCCCCTTCCTAGTGTCTGTCGCCCCTGACAGACCTCTGTTCTATAGGATGGTCAATATAGTATTGGATGATGTTGGTGGCTAGTTCATGTTTTCCTATCCTTAATCCTCTTGTTAGGTCAGCTTCCAATGCATCCCAATTTATTGCACCTGGAACCTCTGGTTGCGGTGTAGTGTAGTACTCGGAGTACATAGCTTGTTCGCATGCAAAAAGATGAAGTAGGTGTGTAGGTTTCGGTGCGAAGACCTCCGAGTGATACTCCCAGAACGTGATCTGAACATTTCTTCGAATGTCTGTTTATAGCATGCAGGGAGGTATTTGATGCATGCATGCCAAGCGTAAGTCACACGAATGCTGGGGGTGGTGCTCATGTCATACACCAAATCGTAATTTCCATTGGTAAACCCTGGTAGACGTACCTATGGTGTTACTGCATTTCTAAAGGTTTTCAATACTACTTGCATCATATCTAAAATCTTAAGCATCATTTGGGCCGCCACATCTTGCATGGGCTTCAGTCGAGGCATCCAATGTCGAATTGTGGCCATCATGTATGCTATCGATGGTGGTCCCTGTGGTGGCGCCATGTATGGATAATTGAGCCACTCCTTACATTGAGCATTGTTCTGTACCTTTATGTTGAATGCTTTCCATGATCGGCGTCGTGGAACAGGGCCATAGCATGGATTGTAAAGTAGATGTAATGGCGCATTGTTCCAGGTGCGCAACATTTCAGGATATGTTTCAAGAAGTTTCTGTCGCCATGTCGGTTGATGGATTTTGCCTTTTTGCACCTCTGGAGGAAGGTCTTCGGGTTGAAATTGGGTTGCGAAGGAAGGCATCTTTCCTGTGACTCTCTGTATTTCTGCGTTATAATCTGCCAAAATGATATAGTAAGGCCTGTATTGGAGTTCTGAGGAGAGGATAAGGCATCGAGATGACAAGTTCTTGAAGTAATTGGATTGTAATACAGTGTCTTCTATGACTCTCATGGCCTGATTTTGCACTACTCTTCGCTCTTCATGTGAACTGCCGATTTCGTCCACTTGTCGTAGCCATGTGGGTCACAGTGCTTCGAACGTATCCTGACCTTCTTCCTGGGAAGGGTTGTGGGTCATATTCTTCTTCAAATGTTTGTTCCACAGGAATTTGCACTGTTTCTTCGTCGGTGGGAGCCTCTAGTGGGGAAGGTGGTCTTTCATATTGTAGTAGGCATGCTTGCAATTCTCTGACCTTTCTCTGTAAGTCCTATAGACTGCTGAGTCAGTGATAAGAGACGAGGTTGAAGCACTGACTTGAGGCAAAGTTGTCGCGTCCTTCTGTCGTTGTTGCTTCAATTGATCCAATTCTTCTGACAACTGATCATGTGCTTCGAGTAGAGTAGCGTAGTCTTCCAAGATGATCTTGATATTGTCGGGGGTCACAGCTTGAAACTTTGAGGGACTGATGGGTGCCCCAGGTGTGCTTTCGATAGCTACTTTTAGATTTTCCTAATTTTGTAGTTGCAGGCGTCGATTCTCTTCATGAGCGGCTGCAAGGTGTCGCTTGAGTAGGGCCATATTTTGCTGAAGCTTTGAATTGCGTTCTAGCTGTGTCTGTAGATGACCTTCTACCACTTGTATTGCTTGCTGGTCTGTGTTCTGTAATTGTACTTCCAATATGCTATGAGCCTCTTGTAAAGTTTGGAATTGTGTATGGAGGCGAGCATTCTCCTCTTCTAGTGCAGCAAGATGATGTTGCAGCACCTCAGAGTGCTCTTGCAGTCGTGCGTTATGTTGCTGGAGCTGATTGTACTCTCTCCTTAACTGTGATATACATGCGAGCATGGTGTCCAATGCATTGCCTATGGATGAGGGTGTGGTTTGTACAATGGAAGATGCACGGGGAGGGGATTGGGGAATGGGAAGAGTGAATGATGTGTCTATTGGAGATGTGTGTGTGGGTGAAATTGGTGGAGGGGGAATGGGAGAAGGTGGAAGTGTGGGGGGTGGGGGAGGTGCTGTGGGTGGCAAAATGTCCATACTTTCAGGTGTGGATGCAGGTGTGGTGTCTACCATGTATATTGGAATGGTAGGTGGTGTGTGTGTGAGAGTAGTGAATAAGTGTTGTGTGGATGGTGGGGATGGGACTGATGAGGAGGGTTGGGTGGTGGCTTGATACATTCTACAAAAGTAGTCATGGGCGGGTTGAAGGAATGGTGGAATGGGGGGTGGAAAATGAGAACTTGGAGGCGGAAAAGCCATAAAAGGGGATGTGGTGGCTGGGAATCCAAAGAAAATGGATCTAGAGTCCAGATGGCCTATGGCTGAGGGTATGGTTGTCCTAGGGTAGGCTCTATGAGGGACTCAGTTAAGATGGTGGTGGTATTATATAGGGGGTTTTCGAAGGAGGAAAACAAAGTAGAACTAGAGGTTGGACTACGAAAGAGGAAGGCTTGTTCTGTGGGTTGGATAGTCGAGGTGATATTTACAGCTTCCGTTCGAGGAGGGGATGGGGGAGGTGTCGTGGTTCAATTGACTCATCCTGGGTGATGGGGATCTCTTGGCCAAGGGTTCCTGCTGTTTGGTAGGTTGTCTCAATGGGTTTGGATGTAATAGTTGGTCCTTCCCCTGTAGTAATGGGAGTCTGGATGTTTTTACCTGACCGTGATTGGGTTTGAAATCTTCGTGGATCATATTGAACTAGGGGCCTCTTAATCGCTGCTCGGACTGCTTCCATTACTCCATATGTTTCTGCTACCAATAATAGGCCTTTGCTATATTCGGAGTCAACTCCAGCTTCTTCTAATAGCTGAGCCATGAGCACCCTACTGCTCTGTTCGGTAAGCAGCTGTTGCGATCGCACTCGTTCCATGATTTGATACAGCCTTCGGAGTTCTGCTGTATATGCGGGGGTTCCAGTGGTTTCTCGTACTTCTTCTTCTTCTCCTCCCTCATCTTCTCCCTCTGAGTGTTCTAGTTGTTGAGATAAAGTTCTTTGCTGATCATCATCCCAATGTACATGACGGCCTTCTGTGGATTTTCTCCTTCTTTGGGAAGATGTGCCCTGTTCTTCTATATCTGAATAGAACTCTACATCAGAGAGTTGTTTATTCTACAAGAATGATTCAAAGTCAAAGGCACTCATCCCTTCAGCGTCTCCAGTCGCAGAAAATTCGAATTCAGGAGGGACAGGAGGAGCCAAGGGGGCAGCTTGTGATGTGCCTTCAGATCCAGATCTTGGTATGCGAATGGTAAAGGGAGCACAGTGGAATCCCCTCGTGGTGAGACTTCTGTGGTCATCAAAACTTCGCGTGTTTGGACACAAGGAATAGAGCCCCTCACGCGCTTGGATTGATGTGTGGCGGATTTGAGTCTCTTGAACATTTGTAGTTGTGACCATGTTAAAGCACGTTCAACAGGTACATCGTACGCTAAGCACTTGTAGATGATGCACGTGATTGCACAACATCCATTCACCACTAGCTTCCTATGTGCCCTTTTATTTGCTTCATACAGCTGCTCTATAATCCATACAAGAAGCTTAATCGGTAATGCACCTGTCTCTGCCAAGTAAAGAGCGAACCAAATCTGCTTGTGGGGTTGCATGAACCGATCTTGACCGAGAAACACGAAATGTCGCATGCACATGCGAAGAGGGATTGACACATTTGGTGTGAGTGCCGCCATATCTTTCAACTTTTGTAGCTTCCGATTCTTCATGTTAGGGGGAATAAGAGGATCCTTCTCAGAGGGCACATGCATGCCGTGCATGTTGAATGTAGAGCTCACCAATTCCAAAGTGAGTTCGAATCTTTTCAACTCATTGTTGTCCAATAAGGAAGGAATGACAAATGATCCTGGTTTATCTTTTTCTTCATGCACCTGTAATGTTGAGACCAAGTAGTAACATCGTAGGAGATCTGGTTTGGGTAAAGGTTCTGCAAAGTATTCGGCCAGCTCTGCACGCTCCCATATGGTCTGCAGATCTTGTGTGTTGTGTTACGGTGTTCCCTCCACAATACTAACATGACATTTCAAGTGGTTAGAGGTTAGTGGGTGGAGTGTTTGGTGATGTGTGAGAATGTGGGTTAGTGTTCATCCTAAATGCATACTTTGGATGTGCAATGTACTCAGAATGCACCTACATTAGAGGGGACTGATTTGGGTCAGGCGGTTTGATATGAGGTTTAAGTCTCCAAATTTTGATTGTGGGAGTGTAGCTTTTAGTGAAGATGACATGTGAAGGTTTGTGGACAGGATTGTGTTGGATTTTGGGACCTTTTGGGTACCCAGTTCCTGACATTCTTGGGTGTGACCGAAGAGTTAGAGGTGTGGAGTGTAGATGTTTGCACTGGGATATGTGCCAGGGGTGCTTGTCAGTGTTGATTCAATCTTGTGAATGGAAGTGATGCTATTTGAGCTCGTAAGCAGGTCTTGGGCACCCATATCCATCCATCATTTGGAATAGCCTTGATTGACCGCTTTGGGACCCAAATAGAAATGGTTTGTCTAGATGGATGCCTAGGATACTCCTGTGTTGTAATCCTCGACATTGTAGCTTGTTTGGTGCATCTTTGGGATCCAGTCTTCAAAGCTGAGGGTTGTTCACCCTTTCATACCCAGATCTGCTTCATGCCATGAGGTACTCTAGATTGTACAGGTTGGTGCTCGCGCCCCTTGATCATTGGCCTCCCCTGTGTCGTGTGTTGCCCGGCTTGCTTTCCTCGAATCCTCTTTGGAAGAGAAGGGAACTCCTCTTTGATTGCTGCACTTTTGTCAAGAGTGACAATCTTCTGCACCATAGAACTTTGGACAAGAATAGCATCTTTATCGTCATGTGTGTTCCTAGAGGAACCAGAATTTGGTGCCTGTTCTAGTGGCCTAAGTGCTTGATTTTCTAATTCAATAGTGATGCGGTTTTGGCCTACCCCAGCCTGAAGAAGTCCACTTCTTAGGTTGAGGTTGACTGCGTGATCATAGATCTAGTCTTGGACCAAGACAAGAGGTTCAGTAAGATCCTCATCTTCACATACTAGCACTTTGACTGCCATTTGAACCTCTCGAATGTAGAGGGGCAATTCCACCTCACCCATGCAAGGGGTTTCCACACCTCCCAATCCTATGAGATATGCCTCTATAGGATTGACCTTCAATTGCAATTTTTGGCAGTAAGAAAGTGGAACTGCACTAGTTGCTGCTCTAGAGTCAATTAAGGCTCTCACGATCCTTGCACTCTCTCCTTGTCCTACTTCTAGGATCACAAAAGGTCGTCGATCAATTATCCTATGGGAACGTTCACCTGAAGCCTCGCACATGGCCATGTGATAGCCTAGAGATTCTTGAGTGTCAAGCATAGGCTGATCTCTACCTTGCCTCCTCAATTTCATTCGTCGGATGCATTCTAAAGCTTCTACCTGTGCTTCTTCTCGAATTCGTTTTTCCTCTTCTTTACGTTTCTTGGCAGTGTTGAGCCGATTTAGCATCTCTTCAGTTAGGGGTTCTTGATATAACTTGACTCTACATACACTTATGTAGCTAGGGAGAATATCGCCTTCTAAAGTGGCCAATTGTCCTGCTACACTAGTTCAAATCCTATTTATGATCATAGGTCCATAGCCACGCTTCTCTAATTTTCTCGCATGTTGCTTCAAAGTGTAGACTAAAACTAGGTCTCCCGCTTTCAAGCCCTTATCCTTTACGTGGGCATCGAAGTATGCCTTCTGTCTTTTCTTAGCTGCATATATCCCTGCGGCAGCTCTTAGTCTTGTTTCACCTAGTCGTTCTAGGTCAAAAATTCTTGAAGAGAGTTCATGACCCGTCCACTCATGCTCCTGTGCTACCCTTAGAGTTGGTATCAAGAAGTCTAATGGAAGCACTGCATTTTGACCAAACACCATCTGAAAGGGTGTGGCTTGGAGTACCGTTTTATAGGCAACCCGGTATGCCCAAACAGCATGGTGTAGCTGTTTGTCCCAATCAAAGCGTTTATTATTCACCAATTTAGTCAGCACATTGCATAGGATCTTATTTGTGCTTTCGGCTTGGCCATTGGCTTGTGGGTGATAGGGGGCAGACTTCTTATGTACTACCAAGAATTCTTGGAGAAGATTTTCAATGACTTCATTCAAGAAGTGAGTGCCTCTATCACTGACTAGCTCTATTGGTACCCTGTACCTTGTGAACACATTCTCAAATAAGAACTTTGCTGTTGTTTGAGCATCATTATTCATTGTGGCTTTTACTTCTACCCACTTGGTTAGATAGTCTATGGCCACAATGATGTATTCAGCATGTGAACGCTTAGCTGGGGGGTTAATAGGACCTACGAAGTCTATTCCCCACTTAGAGAATGCCCGTCCACCCATCATAGGTTTCAATGGCATCTCATCTTTGTGTATAGGATACTGAGTTCGCTGACAAACATCACACCTCTTCACGTAGGTATGTGCATCCATGTGAAGTATGGGCCACCAAAGACCTGCAAATAGTATTTTCTTGATCACCCGTTCTGGTCCAAAGTGTCCTCCTGCTACACCTTGGTGAGTAGTCTCCAAGATCTTTAGATATTCACTCTCGTGGACACACACTCTAAGATACCCATCTTTTCCTTGTCTGTATAGATTATCTCCAATGAGAGTATAATCTAAAGCTTCTTGCTCTAAGCTCCTTTGTCTGGCCATTGTCATCTCCTGAGGGAATGTTTTTGTTCTGAGGAAGGCAACTAACAGTTCACTCCAATCTGGCACTAAAGACACTTGATAAAGAGTGGCATGTTCCACAGGCGGTCTAGTGCTGCAGATTGGGCATTCCTTGCACATTCTATGAACATCTGCTTCCATAGTTGGCCAGTGCACTCATAGTCTCTTTAATGTTTGTAAAGTTCTTTGTCTCGAGTAGTGTTGCTCTAATGCACCAACATGTGCTAATTGCAACCATTTCGCGTACTCATCCTCTTCCACACAACAAGATAATATTCCTTGATCCGTGTACTTGTACATACTTCCTGCCATGATATGGTACTTTTGGGCTTTTACTACCTCCCTATCTTGAGTGTTGACTAGTGGATGTTTTGGCCCATATGTTAGTACTAGCACTAAGGTCTTGGCCCACTATGGTACAACTTCTAAATTAAATAAGTAAGCATCTGGAAGGTCATCTGATACTCTTGGTGGGGCCTCTCCAGATGTGAGTCTTGAGAGGTGGTCCGCTCTCAAGTGAGTTTCGCCTTTCCTCACCACAACCTCAAAGTTGTACTCCATTAGCAAGAGGAACCATCTCACCAATCTGCCTGTATTGCACGGTTTGTTTACCAAGTACAACAGTGCTTGATGATCAGTAAAAAATTTAAACTTATTTGCAAGCAATTAATGTCTAAACTTTTTAACTGCATACACCATGCCTAATGCCTCTCGTTCGGTAGTTGTATAGTTTCTCTCAGCTACATTCAACTGTCTACTCGCATAGGCAATTGGAAGATCCATATTACCTTCACAAGTAGGTATTCACCCCCCTTCTCCCAGAACAACATCCTCTTTCTCCGGTGGAGTAGCAGAAGTCTCCCTAACACATCCACCTTTCTATCCAACCCATTTCTCCATCCATCTTTTCCATCCTTCCCCACACCTCCATGACCCTTTTTCCCATTCCCACCTCCATTAACCTTCTCCCCAGTCTCACCTCCCCGACCCACCGTAACCCCTCTTTCCCCTTTCCACCAAGCCATACAAGACAACCCCTCTGTAAATTACTCCTCAACCTTTGTAAATCCTGTATTTACACCCACACACTTACCCACGATCACACCACTATTCACAGTCACCGCACTCGACACCACATCCAGCGATATGGATATATCACCACCCACCGCACCACCACTCACTTCATTCGCGGCACAACCATACATAAGCACACCACAATTTTCCACAATCACCACAGCATCCACTTTCCCACCCCCTTTTCCCTTACCCCTTGCATCAACACCCACTCACACTGCAACTGCATCTGCACTTAGCACATCACTAATCTTATCACCCACCATCGATGCGGCATTTCAACAAATGTTTACATGTATGACTCAAGTGCGCAATGAGTTTACATCTTTAGGAACGAATTATCAAGCGCTGCAAAAGACAACGAATGATCTACAATCGCAGCTTAACTCATTGTCTATTGAGAATGCCTCACTGAACACCCGATATCAAGAACTACGCAAGGCTTATCACAAGCTGGAACTAGAAAGTGAAGAGAAAGCCGAAGAGGCCACTGTTGATCTTGACAATTTGTTAAAGGCCCAGACAGTTCGCAATGTGACGCTTACACGGAACATGGGCTTACTTAGAAGACACCTAGCAGCAGCAAAGGAAGAGAACCAGCGGCTACAAGAGCAGAACAGAGAAAATTTAGAAGCTGCTCTCGATCACCCAGACCAACCATTAAGTCCTAGCCGGTTCAAAGCAGTGCCCTCCGAATCAATGAAAATGTTGCTCGATGATCACATCAGATTGCTCGATGAATACGATCGAATGAACGAAGAATATCAGAAGCTGAAAGAAGATCATAAGCTACTCCAGCTCAGAGCACCTGCAACACAAGCAACATTACGGGCCCAGGTATCAACTCTTGAATCAAGGATAGCTATATACGAAGCACCACCAAGGCCGGATTCCCCACCAGAGCTCCCAGCCGATGAAGAAAATGTAACCATTCCGGTGGAGGAAACCTTTGAGAAGCCTATGAACCACAACCCATCCCAAGCGAACGAGTCACGGCTCAAGGCTAGATGACTTATGAGCTTCCAACCCCCGCATGGATGAAGACAGTTGAAGAGCTTGGAACCACCCACTCAGCACAAGTAGAGGCGCAGCTGCACGCAATGGCAATGATTGAGGAAAGAATTTTACAGTCGCCCTACTTCGCTCACTTGGCCCCTCGCAGATACATATCAGGGCATGCGCTACAGTACAAACCGTATTTTATGCTAATGACCGAGTATCAGTTGGCCATAGAGAAAGAAACAGGCAAGAAACCATCTCACGCTACTCAGTTTGAGCCTGATGATTTGCCACTGGATGCGCAGCAAGGCGAGATTTATCAACCAGAGTGGCGTAAAGATCTTTTACAAGAATATCTTGAGATGATGAGTACTTGGGTAAAGGCACCACTACATTTGAAATACAACCCATGTTGGGGACCAGTGCCACATCGTCGCTCCTGGACAGCATTTGCTATTAAAGTACAGAACAACAAGCAGTGCCAGGATTGGTTAAATTACCCATATTTCAAGCCACCCATAGAACTACCGACAGTGGGATATATGATGGCCATGATTCGTCACTGGCTCCCTCATTTGAAACACATGGACGATATAGCAGCGCACATGATTGTCAAGATATTTGACATGATGCAGATGGTTTTTAAAGTCTTCAGACGTGTCAAAGCACCTCATGTAAACACCCCGGGCTTCGAGCATGGCAATCTAGACCTTGCATATGATATGAGTACAACGCCATCGCTACGGGTGTGTTATGCCTGGCATTGCAGAATTAAATATTTATGGGCATGCTACAAGCAGACTTTCGAAGAGATGTTCACAACCGATTTCTGGGAATACCATTCGAAAGTGTTCATCAACACGCCTACACACCTCTTGCACTTATTTGCCTGTGAACAGCTGGTATATTCCACGCATTATCGACTCCCACCAGTAGATGAACCGCAACCAATTGATTGGGAAAAACTCGAGGCAGATTTGGCCCGAGGCATTCGAATATCAGAACACACCTTCGCTCAGGAACTACTACAGAACTACATCTGACAAACCGCACAACAAGGTTCTGTCGAGGACGACAGAAGCGAGAGGGAGGGGGGTGTTGGCAGTAGCCAGAGGCATAGAAGACGCGGAAGCATGTAAAGGCAGAGCAGGGAGTCAGTCGAATCAATTTTTTCAAAGAATTATGTTTTAAAATACTTTTCAAAAACCTCAAACAGTGATTTTTATCACTATTGTAACATATGTAATATAGAAAAACCCTTTTCTTAATTTCTTGCTCCATTTTGTGCAAGCCGAGGAGTCCTCGAACTTGAGGAGCTTAGGTAGAAGGAGCATATCAATTTTGGTTATTTTTAGACACCGTTTACCCTCTCAAATAGTGCATAGGACCTATTTTTTAACTATGCCGGTCACTAGATGTGAAACCGGTCAAAACTAGTCTAGAATCTATAAAAAGAGCTAGAGAGCTCATTTTTGAGGTTGGTTAGTGTGAGCTTAGAGCTATTTTGAGCTTGTAATTGAGACCTTGAGCAATAGAGTTGTTTCTCACGTTCCATTGTGTCTTGCTTGTCTCTTCGTAGTGTGTGTGTATGTGTGTGTGCATCTCTATGCTTCTCACCTTCACTCTCACTTCATCTCACATTCACGATCTTCATATCACTCCTATCTCTTCCGCGGATTGACATTAAGGAGGTGGAGCTTCTTAACGTGGTTCTCACCATTGTGCTAGAGCAACAACCTTCCATTCCTCCACCCTCGAATCCACCACACGTAACCCACCCACCACCCTGAGTAGGATCAATCTTTGCAGATCCCACTCCCGAGGACATAGATATGATGCTTAGGGCATATCAGGCCAGAATCCAGGCAGGGCCAAATGTAACGGATCATGAAAGATGTTACCCTAGAGCTGACCTAGAGCTTGAACGAACCAAGTTGTGTGCCAAGATGGTGGAATTGGCTCAATCCATGTTTGAGGCCAGTCGCCTCTTCAATTGCTCTAGCTCCACTAGGACACCATTGCATTTTGATGGTCTAGTGGATAGATTGGAGACGATAATTGCAAATTCTGGAAAAGAAGCCAACTCCCAGGTGAAGGAGAGGACAAGTGATAGAATAAGCATTCCTCCCAAGGAAGCTTATGTGCCTAACTCCACTGAACCAGACACCTCTTCTTCTATGAATTGATACTCACCAGAATTCTTGCGAGAGATTCAAGAAGAGAAATGGGCTAAAGAGAGTGAAATTCCTCCTCCCATCAAACTTGTGGATGACACACACGAACAATTCCCACAAGACCTTCCTTCCATTTATGGAGAGCAGGAGAGTGCCCAATCTCAAGAGAGATTAGACTTCGAGTCTAATTCTTTACAGGAACTACCCCATTTCACAGGCCCATGGGAAGCAAAGTCCACGTGTATGAGAGCACCTACGTTCCTGATAAGAAACGAAGACTAAATCATACCTAGGAACACAGAGGTAGTAAAGAATACTAAAGTGCAGTGCAATCTCACTTTAGAAGAGCTACTCAAGGTCAAGCCTGAATTCTGGAAACATGTAGCCAGGCAAGTGCCAGACATGTCAAAACCTCGTTCTCAGGTAGGATCTCATAGAACGGTGTGGTCGGGTTCACATGCGCTTTAGGGGTGCACACAGGGTGCCACAAAAGTAACCTTCAATTGGGCTCAAGGTGTAAATTAAGGAAGTTTTAGACCATCAATGAAGTCAAACGTATGTTAGGTCTTCGAGTGACTTACGTTTGATCCTTGTAGATTAAGTCATCACTTCCGATTGTAAGCAATTCACAATAGATATTTTATAGAGGTGATAATATCCGGGCTTTACTTAGATTTGGTCAAAGTCAACCAACATTAAGAACCCCATTATGAATATCTTTGAGGATAAATCAACAACGAACATCATTACCATAAAAGAACTATGATAGGATGAAGAAGAAAAAAAAAATGCGGCAAAGAGGTCAATCGAGCTTGTCATCAATTGTTAGAAACGGATGAAATCGGAAGGCATACAATCCTGGGATACCTGTAAGACTCTTATGATTACAACAGAAAGTCCATTTCATGGCTCCACTAAGCTCACCTTCTACTCATTAAGTTGTAACAATGACAATATTTCAAATCAGTTTTTCTTTTATTTTTGAACGGTTTGGAAAGAAGAAGAAAGAAGATAAAGAAACTATGCATTCCAAACATAAGCAAGACTCTCTCCTACAACGTCATAATGACTAAGAGGTAAACGAAATGGGCTAATACTCTTCTCAACTCTGAAGTTCGACCAGTTACCTATTTAGGCTTTACTTCTGCTTTCCTCTTATACACATCAGCCCAATTGCTTACGATTCAAATGATCATGACATCAGCCCAATTGCTTACGATTCAAATGATCATGAGTAGCTCAAGCAGAGATTAACATTAATAATGAAATCGTTACTCTGCATCAGTTCTCATTCCACATGGCAATCAGCTTCATAGTTCTCATTCCACATGGCAATCAGCTTCATAAAAATTCAGAGTGAAGTATAATAGTTCACTTTTTGAGAACTCGCATTTTTCAGCCGATAGTATATTCTTATGAGAGCACAGAACATTGCACGAAAGGCAAGAAAAAGTCTATGTACTAATTTAAGCACAGTTAAAGATTTGTCACATTAAAAAAAAACATGTACGTTATTTACTTGATTGAAAATCCAAACCATAGTGACATCCATCACAACATAAAGTATTTCTTCATTCATTGTACCGATAACTATAAAAAGTACGAAACTGAAAAGTACGCTCCAGCAAGGCTTTTTCGATTTAGATACATTTTAATCAGGCTTTTATCTCTAATGCACATAGTCAAGCTAACATTAAATTCACAGATCAAGCATTCTTAGGATCGCTGAGATAAGACAATACTCTTCCCCTAAATCATACTTTCTGATGCTCTTATCATGAATGATGAAACTTGTCAGGAAACTTTCATTACAGCAGAGTTTTCTTTTTGAAAAAAACCCACTCCTTTCTTTCTACACAGATTTTTGAGGTACATAGATTACATTCCATACCCTTTCATGTTGTTAATCAGTAGTCACTGGGAAATAAGCATTCAAAGAGAAGCACTTTATTCAAATTTAACTGTTATGCTTGTTATGCGTATTGTTTTTTCCAAACCTTGCCATCAATCACAATAACTTTTCTCACTGTTTTGCTTATATAAACAAGGATTAATAGAAAACATACCAGGGTTGTTAAAAAAAATACCAATGATTCATCTAAATCATGCACGACGCTGCAGTAGCGTAATCAACTTTGCTCACTTCGATCATTATAAGAAATCTGCAAAATGATGACAGCAGCATCCCTCATAACAGCTTTGTCTCTTCTCTGCCACTGCGAGGCTGTTCAACCGATTGCCATTGCCTCTCTATGGTCTTCCTCCTTTTCTGTCTGAGATGCACACCCTCTTCGTTCATTCTCCGTAGCAGTAGTTCATAGCTTTCAATGGAAAAACTCCTCCTCAGCAGACGTTAGCAAAAAAGAAAAGCCTCCCTCTCTGATCTGAACTACCATAGAAAACTGATTATCTCTAACAAAATCCAGTCACCCAGCTCACAACAGAACGTGTCCCCTGCACAAAAATCGAAGCAGAAGTTTCCAGCCATCAAAAACTTTGTATCATTGCTTGACAACAATCGCTTGCCGCGATATTAGCCTTCACTCTTAGAGGCAAAATTTGCAACAAAACCCGCCAGCAGTAGTCTATAGCAGAATTGAACATGCCTCCTCTCTCTGTCATTTACAACTCTTATGTAATGGAAAAATCAGAATCCCTAAAAAAAAACAGAACGATTCCAGTCCGCTGCCTTTTTCTTTATTTCCCCTTTCTACCTCTCTCTTCAACACTTTCTTTTTCCAGGTTATACAACGTGTCAAATCCCCAATGATGCATTTCCACCTGTCCTCTTTCCCTCCCTTTAGCTGATGAGCTGAATTTCGACGCTCCTCAAGAATAGAAATCAAACTTTGATATTTCATAGCTAAGAGGTCATCCACAATCTCTGAAACAGGTTTAGCATAATTTTGGCCCCTATAAATCACTGCTCCACTTCCAGTCTTCCAGATAATTAAGCCCCCAATTCTTTCTTCTAAGGTATCGAGTGTCTGCTTCGTGTTTCCTGCAGGTGGCCAGTTCTGTATTGGACAAAGGCAGTAACCTCCTTATCCTATCAGTAAGGGACCCTCTTGTTTTCTTCACTGCAACCATGCAATCCATGGAAGTGTTGATGATAGCAAGTGCTCTGAAAGGTGAAGAAACACGTCCTAGGAATTATCCATGGAGATAAAATCTCCACGACAACGGTGCCAGAAATACCCTTGGAGAAGATAGGAGACATGAGTGAAGGAGAAGAAGGAAACACTTATCTTCCCATTACTCATCAGGGTTACACCATCAAAGCAATTTTGGACTCAGGTGCAGGAGTTGCAATTGCTACCACTTCTCTATGGAAGCATTGGGGCAAGCCAGCACTCAGGCCAACGAGAATGAAATTGCAGATGGCTGACGGTCACATATAAAGACCCTTAGGGCTACTAGAAGGGATAACTCTCACTATTTGTGGTGTAGAGTTTGAGCACACATTTGCTATCTGTGACTTTAGCAAGAATCATGCCTACGAGATGATTATGGGGAGGCAGTTGCAAGTGGTACAAGATTGGGGGACCAATTCTTTGTATTTGCAACACTTGGGTGTCACTACCAAAGTGACTCTCAAAGATTTCTCTCATAGAGATGTGCCCCCTATTCAATGGAATCCCATCCATAGAGCTAAAGATGATACTGAGTCAGTGCATTCCATAGGATCAAGATCCTCATGGATGCATGAAGACACTCACCTGTGGATGTGTAAAGTAGCAGTAGAAGAAGAGAAGAGAGAAAAAGCGAGAGAGATAGGTGCGAAGACCTAGCCTATGCACCTGTAGTTTTTCCTGACGAAGAATTTGAACCTCACGGCTGGGCAGAAATTTTAGCAACAATGGATGTAGCCATCAACAAAGAACAATGGACACCCCACTGCGATGAGGATGGCTATGACATTTCAGTCTTCTCCATAGAACCAATCATGGGAGACTCGGTTCTGGAAGAATGTGAACCTAGCACTGATGCATTTGAGGATGCAAGTGATTCTGATTTAGAGTCAATCATCATGGATCCACCATTTGCATCAGATGAAGAATACTTCTATGAGGTAGAAGTTTACCCTCAGAGACATGAAGAGCCCACTAATGATGTGAGATTAACCACACAAGTGACCACCAAGACCGAAGGAAAGAAAAGGAAGAAGAAAGAAGCCACACCAGAGGAGGAAGAATCCTTGTTCGAGGTCCCAAAAAACTTTAAGAAGTATGAAATAGAAGACAGGAGAGTCATGATAAGAATGCCAAAACGCGATGCACAAGTAGGAGAGGCCTATGATAACAAAGAACCCACCAAGAAAATAGTGGTAGCCATAGAAGAAGGAGAGGAGAGATGCACGTACATTGGACATGACCTTACTGAAGAAGAGGAGAAGGAGTTGATAGCCTTACTATGAGAATATAGGGATGTGTTTGCATGGAGTTACAAGCACCTGAAAGGTGTAGACCCGGACATATGCTCACATACTATCCCCATGACCTCAGAGGCCAGACCCTCTAAACAAAAGCCATACACATACAATGACAACTATGCTGCCAAGATCAAAGAAGAGATAGACCGCTTGGCGGTAGCTGGATTTATCTATGAAATCGAGCACACTGAATGGGTGTCCCCCATTGTAGTGGTGCCCAAAAAGAATGGAAAATTATGTGTATGCATTAACTTGAAGAAGGTTAACGCAGCCACTATCAGAGATAGTTATCCGCTTCCTATCATTGAGCATCTATTAGAAAGGGTATCCGGCAAGGAAGTGTACAACTTCCTAGATGGGTTCTCTAGTTACAATCAAGTAGCCATAGCACCAGAAGATCAGCATAAGATGGCTTTTGCCATGGAGTGGGAAATATTTGCTTTTCGGGTAATGCCATTTGGGCTTACCAATGCTCCTGCAACCTTTCAAAGACTAATGTGCCATGTATTTAAAGAGTTCTTGAGGAAGAATTTGGAAGTCTATGTTGATGATCTTTGTGCTCATTCCAACATTAGACAAACACATGTACCTGAACTCAGGCAAATCTTTGACAAATGTAGAGAATATCAAGTCTGTTTGAACCCAAAAATGTGTGTTTTCATGGTCAGGCAAGGCAAGATTTTAGGACACATAGTGTCAAAGAACGTTATCTCCACTGACGAAGAGAAAGTGAGGGCTATTGCAGAACTACCTAGGCCAAAGAATGTCAAGGAAGTGCAAGCTTTCATGGGGCATTGTGGCTATTATCGATGTTTCATACACATGTATGCCATCATTGCAAAGCCTCTGTACGGACTTTTGACAAACTTTGAGTGGACTGATGAATGTGAGAACTCTTTCAATGAGCTTAAACGGTGATTATGCTCAGCACCAATCTTGACTACACCAGATTGGAATAAGCCCTTCCATGTGCATGTGGATGCGTCTAATTATGCATTGGATGTGTGCTTGCACAACACGGTGTGGTAGGGTAGCTGGGCCTTTCATATTCCTGAGAGAAGATCTGGCCTTCTGAAAACTGAAATTCACTTGAAAATACATCCTGCATCTCAAAATCAAATGTGGTATTTGCTTGTTCTGCTTCTAAATGGGGTATTAGAAAAGAGAAAGCTTCCGCACCGATAGTGGTGGGAACTTCTGCCGTAGTGGTGGTAGGTCCTGGGACTGTGGCTGCTTGAGGAGCAACTGTGCTGGTAGTGCCCTCCGTTACAATTGGTCTTGATAACCGTATACGAATAGGTTGTACTGTGGGAGTGGCTTCTGTCGAAGACTGCTCTGGAGATGGTTGTGGTGAGGGTGATTCTGACACCTGAAGGCAGGGGATAGTTCCTCTCATTCGCTTTCTTGCCCTTCCTTTGCTGGGCTTCCTAGCTTTCTTTGTTGTTCCCTTGAAGGCTTTCAGCTCCTCACTTGTCATTGCTCGCTCGATAGGTAAATTGTAAGCTAAGCACATATATACGATTCTAGTCAGTGCGCAGCATCCATTGATGACTTTCTTTCTTTCCCATCTATGTTGTGCTAAATACATCTGATCAATGATCCAACTAGCTAGATCAACAGTCTGGGGTCCAATACAAGATAAATACAAACCAAAACATATTCGTTTGTGAGGCATTGTGAATCTGTCCTGAGCAGGGAAAGCAAAATGCTGCATACATATCCGTAGTGGTTTTGAAAGCTCAGGTGTGATCGCTGAAATCTCCTCCCACTTAGTGACGTCCTCACGTTTCATAGGGTCAGGAGCTAACCTTTCTCGCTCTGTGGGTGTGTGGGTTCCATGAATCTTGATGGCAGCTCGAATCAGAGCTTTAGAAAGATAAAATCTTTTATATGGTGGATCGTTCACTAAAGATGGCAAAATAAAAGTTCTTGGCAGATCCTTGTTCTCTGAAGCTATCAAAGTGGTGATTAAATAATAGCATCTGTAGAGGTCAGGTTTAGGCAAAGGGTCACTGAAATACTCTGTGAAGCCGGCTCTTGCCCAAACATGTGTTAAGTCTTGTGTGTTCTGTAGCCCTTCGAACTCTCTTGAGAAGAACTGATATTTTCCCCATGTACGGTCATCAAAAGTCAAATTAGCCTCAAATATAAACTCAGCATCCGCCAATGGTTCTGCCAGCCCTTGAAACCAATGAGAATTGCGATGAATCTTCTCAGTATAGCCTCAAGGAGGGTCGTCGATAGGCATGGGTCTTGGGAATCCTTGGAATTCTAGCGGTGGAGCTGTCGGATGGGACTCTGCGAGTAAAACACTGATAGGTGCTACAGGTGCGTTGGGGCCTGCTTCTGATGGTCCTTCTTCGGTTTGCATGATGATTGTCGTGCTAATGGAAAAGATCTGCCACAAAAGATTAGCACATTAGTATGGAAATTAATTATGATCCCATTAAGGTGAGACCGCAATCCCTTTCCATAGCCGATGTGTAACCCGTGTAGCCAAGTGTTGTGATGTGATTGATGCAATTTTCTTGCAAAACTAGTGCAGGTCTCTAGACACCTATATGTTTTCAGATAATGCCTACATTGCTTAATGAGGTGTTATTACAGGTGATGTTGGGTTATAGTGTGTGGATTTATACAAGGTTCACT
Source organism: Ceratopteris richardii (assembly GCA_020310875.1). Classification (NCBI taxonomy): domain Eukaryota; kingdom Viridiplantae; phylum Streptophyta; class Polypodiopsida; order Polypodiales; family Pteridaceae; genus Ceratopteris; species Ceratopteris richardii. Next base: position 147,525,218 of record CM035418.1, on the reverse strand, counting down.
TAGGAACGAGTTATTACAAGGTTTTAGATTAGTCGGGGTGGTAGTTATGTTAGACAAGGGGTTAGGAGAAGACTTCTGGATACGTTTTGGTATTTGTTTCCTAAGAGTTTGTGATCGGGTGATAGGTCTCTGCGGAGGGACAAAAGATGATATCGGATTTGGTGGTATGGAGGGCTGAAAAGATTTTCGAGGGGTATATTTTACATGGCTTGAGGGTTGAGCTATAGTACATGGTTTGGGTACCCAAATTTGCGTGGGTGTGGGTCGATTCGTTAGGTACTTCTTGGCGATCCAAATTTGTCGAATGGTCGAACTTGTAGAAGAAGGTCGAGGGGATGTTGGATACTGATTCTGCTTCTGCCTTGACTTCTTCTTATCAATGTTTGCGTTGTTGAAATCAGTCGGTGCATTCTGTTCTTTTGGCACCCATATTTGTCTTGTGCCGCTTGCTTTGTGTTGTTGAGACTGCTTTCCTCTTTGCGTCGTCTGATGTTGCCGTAGGTCTAGGTTCCTTCGTAGTGGTTGACTCCTTTGTGGTTGAGGTTGAGAGGTCGGATGGACACTATGCTTTGGAAAAGAAGGGAGGTCCAACACTTGCAAAACCTGCCCATCAGGAAGTGCTCCGTTTTGTACTTTAAATCTAGGCCAGTCCGCAGTAAGTGTGGAAGGATGGGCACCGCAGGGTGTTTCGCCCATGTGGACGCTGATGAAGTCCACCTGACCAAGCGGTTGGGCGGTTGCCCCTTCTAATTTGCAGGAAGCCCAAGGGAAAATCTCTTGACGTCCTTCTGATTGACCATTGTCCATCGCCAAGCCCGCGTGGGTTGGTGTAGACGTAATGTGACTGATCTGACCAAAGATCTTCCGGTCTTCCGTCGCATGCATTTCATAGGGTCTATGGCTACAAACCTCAGTCAGAATGCCATTAGGGAAGTCAAGCAGTATCAGTTGCTTCTGATCTAAGGTTCCAATCTGCAAGGAGCCTTGTCTAAGATTTAGGTCCACTGAGTGATCGTATAGCTAGTCTTGGCCAAGGATTAGGGGTTCTATCAGGTCGTCGTCATGGCACACTAGTGACTTCACTGTCAAGGTCACTTCGTTTATGAGGATAGGAAGATCCACCTCACCCATGCAAGGGGTTTCCATGCCTCCTAGCCCTATGAGGTATGCCTCAATTGGCCACATTTCTATTCCTGAGTCCTTATAGTGGGACCATCTAATCACACTAGTCGCAACACCTCAGTCAATTAAAGCCCTGAGCTCTTGGCAAGGGTTGCCGTGCTCTAGCCTGACTGTAATGAATGGTCTCCTGTCCACTATGCTAGGATGAGTGGTTGACTTTACATGACACATGGCCATGGGATATCTGGGTGATGTTTCCAGATGATTATAATGTTCTCTCCCTAGTCCTTGTCTTCTTAACTTCATGCGCTTAATGCGTTCTATAGCTTCTGCCTGAGCTTCAGCTCGTATTCTATTTTCTTCCTCCTTACGCTTCTTTGCCAATGTGAGTCGTCTAAGCATATCCTCAGTAAGAGGTTCTTGGTATAACCTGACTCTATAGCCACTAATGTAATTAGGCATTATATCTCCTTCTAAAGTGGCTAACTGTACTGCTCCACTTGTCGAGAGTCTGTTAATGATCATATGTCCATAACCTTGCTTTTCTAACTTCTGTGCATGCTGTTTTAGCATATATACTAGAACTAAATCTCCTTCTTTCAAGCCTTTATCTTTCACATGTGCATCAAAATATGCTTTCTGTCGCTTCTTTGCTGCGTATATTCCTGCTTCTGCTTTTAGCCTAGTTTCTCCTAATCGTTCCAAGTCCATTATTCTTGCTGATAATTCATGGCCGGTCCAGTGATGTTCTTGTGCAACCTTAAGGGTCGGTATCAAGAAGTCCAAAGGAAGCACATCATTCTGACCAAAAACCATATGAAAGGGAGTTGCATTGAGTACGGTCTTGTAGGCCACTCGATATGCCCAAACAACGTGGTGTAACTGTTTGTCCCAATCTGAACGTTTGTTGTTCACGAGTTTCGTCAGTACGTTACAAAGGATCTTGTTAGTGCTTTCAGCCTGACCATTGGCCTGAGGATGATATGGTGCGGATTTCTTGTGAATCACCATAAAATCCTGTAACAAATATTCAATGACTTGGTTTAGAAAGTGAGTTCCTCGATCGCTCACTAACTCTATAGGCAATCCATATCTCGTAAAGACATTTTCAAATAAGAATTTTGCAGTTGTGTGTACATCATTCTTTTTCGTGGCTTTTGCCTCTACCCATTTGGTGAGATAATCAGTCGCAACAATAATGTATTCAGCATGTGTTCCTTTTGCAGGGGGGTTAATGGGTCCTACAAAGTCTATGCCCCACTTAGAAAATGCACGTCCGCCCATCATGGGTTTCAATGGCATTTCATCTCTGCGAGTAGGAAATTGAGTTCTTTGGCACACATCACATCTCTTTACATAGGTATGTGCATCCATGTGAAGAGTGGGCCACCATAATCCTGCAAAGAGGATGGCTTTGATTATCCAATCTGGTCCAAAGTGACCTCGTGCAACACCTTGGTGTGCAGTCTCTAGTACGCTCAGATAATCGCTTTCATGAATACATTGTCTTAGGTATCCATCTCTTCCTCTTTTGTATAGATTATCGCCAATAAGTGAATAGTCCTGAGCTTCCTGCTCTAGACTGCGTTGTCGTGCTAAAGTCATTCCTTGAGGGAATGTGTTCGTCCTCAAGTATGTCACTAAAGGTTCACTCCAGTCTGGTGTGAGAGACACGTGATATAATGCAGCATGGTCTACTGGTGGTCTTTCACAAACATGACATTCTTTACACAATTTGTAGACATCTGCTTCCATCGTGGGCCAGTATACTCCTAGTCTATGCAGAGTCTGTAATGTACGATGTTTCGAATGATGTTGCTTTAATGCACCTACATGTGCTAATTGCAACCAATTCGAATGTTCCGATTCATCTACACAATAGGCAATAATCTTTTGATTATCCTATTTATATATGCTTCCTGCTATTATGTGATATCTTTGAGACTTGGTAATCTCTCCTTCCTGGATCTTTATCCTAGGATTTTTGGGTCCGTATGTGAGAATAGGGACTATAGGCTTAGCCCATTCTAGTGCTATCTCAAGGTTAAACAAGTATGCATCGGGTAATTCGTCCACTATTCCTTGAGGAGCTTCTCCTGAGGTTAATCTTGAAAGGTGGTTAGCTCTGAGATGTGTGTTTCCTTTTCTGACTACTACTTCAAAGTCATACTCCATGAGTAATAGAAACCATCGTATTAGTCGTCCTGTGTTACATGGCTTGTTGACTAAATACAATAGGGCTTGATGATCTGTAAAGAACTTGAATTTGTTGGCCAACAAGTAGCGCCTAAACTTCTTTACTACGTAGATCATCCCTAATCCTTCTCGTTCCGTAGTGGTGTAATTTCTTTCTGCTGCGTTCAACTGTCTGCTCGCGTAAGCTATGGGGAGATCTATATTACCTTCATTTGTGGGTTGTGCTAACACACATCCTATGGCATAATTGGATGCATCCACATGCACATGGAATGGCTTACTCCAATCTGGGGTTGTCAATATAGGTGCTGAGCACAAACATCGTTTAAGTTCGTTGAATGAATTCTCACATTCATCTGTCCATTCAAAATGAGTCAAAAGAGAGTACAATGGCTTGGCTATGATTGCATACATGTGTATGAATCGTCTATAATAACCACAATGGCCCATAAATGCCTGTACCTCTTTCACATTAGTTGGTCTAGGTAATTCTGCAATTACTTTCACCTTTTCTTCATCTGTAGAAATTCCATTCTTTGACACAATGTGTCCTAAAATTTTGCCTTGTCTGACCATGAAAATGCATTTTTCTGGGTTCAAACAAACCTGATATTCTCGACATTTGTCAAATATTTGTCTTAACTCAGGGATATGTGTCTGTCTTATATTCAAATGAGCACATAAGTCATCGACATAAACTTCCAAACTCTTTCGTAAGAATTCCTTGAAAACATGACACATGAGTCGCTGGAAAGTGGCGGGTGCATTTGTTAAGCCAAATGGCATCACAGGAAATGCAAATATGCCCCATTCAGTGGCAAAAGCCGTCTTGTGTTGGTCTTCTGGAGCAATGGCTACTTGATTATAGCCTGAGAATCCATCAAGGAAGCTGTAAACTTCCTTGCCCGCAACTCTTTCCAATAAATGTTCTGTGATAGGAAGAGGATAACTATCTATAATTGTGGCGGCATTAACTTTTTTAAGGTTAATACACACACGCAATTTTCCATTCTTCTTGGGCACAACCACAATGGGGGATACCCATTCGGTATGCTCAATTTCGTAAATGAATCCTGCTTCTATCAAGCGATCTATCTCCTCTTTAATCTTCGTAGCGTAGTTATCATTGTACGTGTATGGTTTCTGTTTCGTGGGTTTTGCATCTGGAGTCATAGGGATTCTATGAGAACATATGTCTGGGTCTACTCCTTTCAAATCTTTGTAGCTCCACGCAAAAACATCTCTATATTCGCGCAATAGGGCAACTAATTCTTCTTCTTCTTTAGTTGTCAAATCGTGCCCTATGTAGGTACATTTCTCTTCTTCTCCTTCTATGGCAACTATGATTTTCTTGGTTTTCTCTCGGTTATCATACACTTCTCCAATGTCAGCTTTTCTGTTAGGCATTCGTACCATGATTCTTCTATCTTCTATTTCATATTTCTTGAAGTTCTCGGGTACTTCAAATAAGGATTCTTTTGTTTCTGACATGGTTTCTTTCTTCTTTCTTTTCTTTCCTTCACTCTTGCTAGTCACTTGAGTGGCTAATCTCACCTCATTCGTAATTTCTTCGTGTGTCTGAGCATGAGTTTCTACTTCGTAAAAATATTCTTCTTCTGATGCAAAGGGTGGGTCCATGATAATTGATTCTAAATCGAAGTCACTTGCATCCTCAAATGCATCAGTGTTAGGTTCACACTCTTCTAAAACTGAATCACACATGATTGGCTCTATCGTGAAAACTGAGATGTCATAGCCATCCTCGTCACAGTGGGGTGTCCATTGTTCTTCATTGATGGCTACATCCATGGTCGCTAAGATTTCTGCCCAACCATGAGGTTCAAATTCTTCATCTGGGAATACTACTGGTGCGTAAGCTGGGTCTTGAAGGGTTCGTGGATGTTGTTCTGCACCTAAAATCCTGGCTTCTAACCTCTCTTCCTCTTGTTTTGCTACTTTACACATCCATAAGTGAGTGTCCTTGTGTAACCATGAGGGGTCTGACTCTAAAGAGTGTACTGATTCTGTTTCTACTGGTGTCTTATGGATGGTATTCCATTGTATTGGGGGTACATCTCGATGTGAATAGTCTTTAAGATTGACTTTAGTAGTCACTCCTAAATGTTGCAAGTACAAAGAATTAGTTCCCCAATCTTGTACAATTTGCAATTGACGCATGAATGGTCGTCCCAATATCATCTCGTAAGCATGATTTTTACTAAAATCACAAATGGCAAAGGTATGCTCAAACTCCACACCACAAGTGGTGAGAGATATGCCTTCTAGTAAGCCTAATGGTTTTTCTATGTGTCCATCAGCCATATGTAGCTTCATCCTGGTAGGTCTGAGTGCTGGCTTACCCCAACGTTTCCATAAAGCGGTGGTAGCGATGGCTACTCCGGCTCCAGAATCTAAGATGGCTTTCGTGGTGTAGCCATGATGGGTTATTGGAAGATAAGTGTTACCTTCCTCTCCTTCACTTACATCTCCGATCTTTTCTACGGGTATCTCTGGTACCTTCTTATGTGATCCTATCTGAGAGGAAGTTGTAGCAAGCTCAGGGAATTGATTTGCTACATGTTTCCACAGTTCTGGTTTAACCTTTAACAACTCCTCTAGAGTGAGATTACACTGTACTTTAGTGTTCTTGATCACTTCCGTGTTTCTTGGGATTACTGATTCTTCATTCCTCATTATTATCGTGGGTGCTCTCATGCTAATAGACTTAGCTTCCCAAGGTCCTGTGAACTGAGGTAATTCTTATAAAGAATTGGATTCAAAACCTGTGTGTTCGCTTAGTTGCTCTTCCTCTACATCATCGTAAATAGAGGGGATATCTTGGGGAAATTGTTCCTGCAAGTCGTCTATTTCTTGAATAGGAGGATGGGTTCCTTGTTCTCTTCTCCACTTCTCTTTGGATTTCTCTCAAAAATTCATGTGAATATTTATGTATGGAAGACAGGTTGTCTTCACTTTCTGTGTTTGGCACTTGAGATAGGGATGGTGCATTCCTTTCTTGTGTCTCTAGGACACTAAGATTCCTTTACTGATCCTTTTTCTCTTTTCTTTCTATCAAGTATTCTAGCCTCTCCATTAGACCTTGAAAGTGTAGTTTCGGTTTTGCCATGTTGTTCCAATTAAGATATCTAGAGGCTTCGAACAAAGCTTGTGCTAATTCTACCATCTTCATACAAAGTTTAGTCCTCTCAATTTCTAAGTCTGCTCGAGGGTAGTTTTTACTCATTTCTGCTACTTGAGGTCCTTCTTTTATCCTAGCTTGATATGCACGAAACATCATGTCTAGGTTTTCTGGTATGGGTTCTGCTAAAACTGATCCTGATTTCTGAGCTAGATTTTCTTGATTCAATTCTTGTGAAGTCAACTCTAGGATTTTGGCTCTCGACTCTTTTAAACTTCCTTCCAACTCAGTTATCTTTTTACTCCATTTTCTCTTAATTCTTTCTCTAGAATCTTTCCAAGATTTCATCTTTTTACTGCTAGATTCTGCAACTTCACTACTTCCGGCTACTTTCTCCTGATTAAGATGTTGGTTCTGTAAGAGCACTTGGGCTCTTGTTATAGCTTGGATAGGCACGTATGTAGGGTTGGATCCATCTGTGTTGTTTACAATACCTATCACGTTGATCGGTGTCACATTTGAAGCGTTAACTGGGTTCTTAGGACAATCTTTGATTACGTGCTCTTTACCACAATCGGCACAAAAGCTATTAGTATTGTGATTGTCCTGCTATTGGAGGATGTGGACAATCCTTTATGAAGTGATCTCCTTGGCACCTAAAGCATGGTCCTCTAGGGCCCTATGGTCTTTGTTGTCTTAATTGGGGCCGTGGATTTGGGTTTGTGTACATCACATTAGCGTAGTCAGGCTCCCAACTAGGTTCCACTGGTGGACTATCATATTGATATGTTTCCACGTGTTCTGGTGACTCCGTGTAATATGCGGGTGGACTATCTACATGAGTGGAGTCAAAACTGTTTGAGTTCGGATCACTCTCTGTGATCAAAGGTGAAGAAGGCACTAAGGCCCTACTTAGGTTCTCTTTTGCAGCAGTGTATTTCACTCAGATGACATTCGCTGGTGGGGGTGGCTGCTGAGCTAAGACAGGTTGAGGCCTCTGTTGCGCCTGATAAGGGTAGTTCTGAGGAGGCCTATAGTAATAAGGCTGAGCATTGTATTGGCCTTGATACCTACCTGGCTGTGGGTATGCTTGCGGGTAGTTCTGTCTCACTGCTTGTTTGTTGTATGGGCAGTCTTGAGCCGTGTGATTTGTGTATCTTCTCTCAATTGTGCAGTTTTGGCCACTAGGGTTGGCTTGTGTTTGTGTTGCATTGGGACACACATTTGCCATGTGATTTCCACCACAAGTGTAACAACGTATGTTAGTTGTTAACTTGGGCACCTGTTTACTAGAAACTCCTAGTTTCTGGGCCACTTTTTCTGCTAGGTCCTCTATCGAGTTAGACAATTTTGTGGATGCTAGAGAAGAACAATCCGAGTCCTTATAGACCTTTGAGAGTTCCAACTCTTCTCCTAAGTTGTCCTCAATGTCTATACATATTCTTACACACTGCTCTAGCGTTCTGGGTTCTTTTAGGTACACATAGGAGCGTAGTTTAGAGCTCAACAAGCCGTCTAGAAACAATGACACTTGTTTGGCCTGTGAGGGTAACTCTTGCATTGGACATCTTTCAACATATTGTCAAACCTACGTCCTACGAGTCTAACTGTTTCTTGAGGGGTCTGTTTGAAGCTATGAATCAACGAAGACGTGTCATGTCTAATCCCACTTTTAGAGAATTCAATGATGAATGACTCTAAAAAGTGATGGATGTCTCTAAATTGCCTTTGTTGCAAAGGTTGGAACCAAGTTAAAGCTGTGTTCTTTAACGTTAGTCCAAATGCGTTATCTGTCCCATCAAAATAGTTTTTCATGGACTTAACTAACTGAGTGGGTCTTAATATTCTTGCGTGTTCACGTGGTCTAGGTAGAGGAAAATCATCTCTACCACCTGGTATTCCATGATCTCTTTGTCTATCCGTTCTGTCCGTGTCTATGGTCATTCTATCTCTTCCTATGGGATGATTGAAGCTTACTTCCGGTCTTTCTTTGTTCTTTTCTCTTTCCATGCCATGGGCTGAGGATGTTCCTGCCCCTTGTTGGCTTGCGTTTACGTTTGCTCGAGATGGAGGGAATACTAAATCACCTCTCCATGTGTATGTGTTTCTAGCATGGTCAGGCACCACAAAGACTCTTTCTGAAGTCTCATCCAGGTATACAACCTTTCCAGGTGTATCCGGGTCCTTGAACTCGTAGATTATAATGGAGCCTACCTCGCTAGGTTGTTCCATTCTGTATCTCCAAAAAGCTTCATCAGTTTCTTTATTTACAAATAGCTCTATGCTTCTGTTGTCCTGAGGGGTCCAATCTGGAACTAGTACTCGTGTCAGTACAGATTTCCCTCTAGGTGTTCTTGGTTCTTCTAATGGTTCCTTTCCTTGGGATCTCGCTTCTGTCTCTAACTGAGTTACGCCAAAATCATTGGTATTGTTGGGCTGCGTACTTAAGATATACATCATTCCTTCCTTGTCTATGTACGCGTCTCTTTCGAATTTCACCACTGGACGTTCCAATCCAATGGGTTGATCGGGGTTATGCATTTGCACCACTTGTCTTCTCAAACCATCCTCATAGATGCGGGCACCTAAGCGGTTGGTTCGGAGAAATTCTAACTGAGTCCCATAGGGTCCTTCTGGTCTTTCTAAGTATGCTACATTTGACCCTCCTTCTGGTCTTTCTGTGCTAAATGCCATTTCTGATTCGCTAGTATCTGAGCTCTCGTAGGGATAACTAGTGTTCAATTGTTGAGCCCACGATCGTGCAGTAGTTCCTCCACTTGCCTCTGATGATCTAAGGCTTCGTCGGTCTGACTTACCTATGTGTTTGCCCAATCTAAGGTTCATGAATTTTCTTCCTTGCACACTCAGTACATGCTCAGATCGTCAATGATTCTTTGTTATTACTTTCTTGATTCTTTTTAAATTTCTTTAGATTCTTGGATTAATGTATGCGTCAGGAATTCGACTTTCTGTAGTACTTTGAGTTCTCGTTCCGTCAGACTTAGGTTCTTTCCTTTAGGTTTTCGTATCACACACCCTTATCTTTAGTCTTAGACTTGATAAATTTAGTCTCTTGAACTTGAGGCGTTCCTATCGTCGTTAATCCACAATGCTAACGTTTATCCTAAGCAAAAAATTGACTGAGGGGGTTGAGTAATCTTCCAACCTCGAGTCAGCTTTTCTGGTTGCTCTGATGCCCAAGAAGCCGCGCTTCCCAAGATTTATGCCCTTCACTGCCTTGCTTTGGTTGTCCTTGATTGCCTTTGCTAGACCTAGAAAAATCCAATATTAGACCAATATCACAAATGGATGATCAAGCACTTGAGTTTATACACTTTTAAAGTCCCTTAACCTTTGGCAACTTTTTTCCCAAAGCCCCCTTTCTTTCCTAGTCCCAACTATGTCTAACGAGCTATTAAGCTCCAAAAACGGACTTCGGATGAGAAAGATATGAGCGTTTAGGCCCTCGGGGGTAAAAACTCACAAACAGGTTTTTCTTCAAATATGAGCTAAGGGGTCTCCTATGAGTCTAATCACCCAAAAATTTCCCAAAAATAGCCCCAAAATTGGCCAAAAATTGAAACCCTAAAATTTGTGTTTGGGGTGAGCAATCGTGATGGTCTAAGATGATCGCGATGGTCTAGGCGAACCGTCGCGATGGCGTGATGCGCGAACCGTCGCGATGGTCTGAAGTGCACGGTCGCGATGGTCTAACTGTGAGCAATCGCGATGGTCTGAAGTGCACGGTCGCGATGGTCTAACTGTGAGCAATCGCGATGGTCGGGGGGAGGCGTCGCAATGGTCCGATTGAGTGAACAATCCTGATGGCGTCAGTCAATGGTCAACGTGAACCGTCGCGATGGTCTGAAGTGAACCGTCGTGATGGTCACAGATGCGATGGCGTGAGCCAATCGCGATGGTCCAAATTTTGAGCTGTCATGATGGTGTAAGGGTCTCGTCGCGATGGCTTTTTCTTACCTTTTTGCAGCCTTCCTGGTGCACTGGAGCTCTGTACCTGCAAGAAAACTCAAAAACACACAAGTACACACAAGCACAAAAGCTCTCTCTCTCTCTCTCTTGCACATGCACAAATGAGGGGAAATGAGGAGAATGGGTGGATATGGTGAATTTTTTGATTTTTTTGGAGTTGGAGATAAAGATGCGATGATGAAGATGGAGTGTGGGGGAGGTGAAAAACACTAAAAACTAACTAAAAACAACAACAAAAACTGAAATTTTTACCTTCCAACGCCACTTCTTGCTATACTCTTACCATCACACATTTGTCCTAGACTCGATCCCCGACAACAGCGCCAAATTTGGTGTTGCTCTAGCACAATGGTGAGAACCACGTTAATAAGCTCCACCTCCTTAATGTCAATCCGCGGAAGAGATAGGAGTGATATGAAGATCGTGAATGTGAGATGAAGTGAGAGTGAAGGTGAGAAGCATAGAGATGCACACACACATACACACACACTACGAAGAGACAAGCAAGACACAATGGAAGGTGAGAAATCAACTCTATTGCTCAAGATCTCATTTACAAGCTCAAAATAGCTCTAAGCTCACACTAACCAACCTCAAAAATGAGCTCTCTAGCTCTTTTTATAGATTCTAGACTAGTTTTGACCGGTTTCACATCTAGTGACCGGCATAGTTAAAAAATAGGTCCTATGCGCTATTTGAGAGGGTAAACGGTGTCTAAAAATAACCAAAATTGATATGCTCCTTCTACCTAAGCTCCTCAAGCTCGAGGACTCCTCGGCTTGCACAAAATGGAGCAAGAAATTAAGAAAAGGGGTTTTCTATATTACATATGTTACAATAGTGATAAAAATCACTGTTTGAGGTTTTTGAAAAGTATTTTAAAACATAATTCTTTGAAAAAATTGATTCGGCTGACTCCCTGCTCTGCCTTTACATGCTTCCGCGTCTTCTATGCCTCTGGCTACTGCCAACAAAGGTGATGGGGATGGTAGTGGGGGTGATGTGTGAGAGTGCGTTTGAGATGTGATCTTGGCTTTGGTCTCTTGCAGACTTTCCTCAAGTTCGTTCATCTTTCTTGCCCATTGCCTTTTCATACGTTCATGGCTATCTCTCCAAGCTCTTGTTCTCTTCTTATTCTGGCTCTCAGTCTCGCTAACCTCCACATTCCCTTCCTGGCCTATGTCTTGGTTTTGCTTAAGTGCATGAGCTCTCGTGATGACTTGCATTGAGGCCATGGAAGTCACACTTCCCATGGAGTCTACCACTAAGCCAATAACATTGATAGGAGCAATTTTTGGCATATTGCTAGGGTTCTTGGGACATTCTCGTAACAAATGCTCCTTTCCACAATCCAGACAAAAGCCTTGAATTGTCACGGATTGGGTTTGTGTAGGTGCAGGTAGAGGGCAATCATGAATGAGGTGATCTCCCTGACAACGATAGCATGGCCCTCTAGGAAATGGAGGTCTCATCGGCCTAGGCTGGGATCTCGAGTTAGGGTTTGCATACATGACATTTGCATATTTTGGCTCCCAACTGGACTCACTCGGTTCTTCGTAATAGTATGACTCATTATGCTCGGGTGATTGCATGTAGTAAGCCTGTGGGCTATCAATATGGGTAGAGTCAAAACTATGATCACTTGGATCAATTTCTGAAAGCGACGGTGTCACTGGCACTAAAGCTCTATTTAGATTTTCTTCTGTAGCTGCATACTTCACTAGAATCACATTTGGGGGGGCAGGGGGTTGCTGCGCTAGGACTGGTTGCGGTCTTTGTTGCCCTTGATAGGGTGGTTGATAGGTTTGCTGGGGCCTAGCGTACTATTGTTGTGGGTATTGATTAGGGTACTTTCCTTATTGTGGATAAGGCTGAGGATCATTTTGCCTAACAGCTTGTTTGTTATAGGGGCAGTCTTGTGTAGTGTGGTTGGTGTATCGCCTTTCTATGGTGCAGTATTGGCTATTAGGGTTCACTTGGGGTTGGGCCATGATAGGCACACATTAGCCATATGGTCTCCTCCACAGGTATAGCATCGTTTTCCTGGGGCAAATCTAGGAATCTGCTTGCTAGAGACACCTAATTTCTGAGCTACCTTTTTTGCTAGATCCTCAATCGATGTGGATTGTGAGGAAATGAGGCTACTAGAACTATCTGAATCTTTATAGATCTTTGAGAGCTCTAATTCCTCCCCTAGATTATCCTCAATGTCTATGCACATGCGTACACACTCTTCTATGGATCTAGGGTCCTTTAAGTACATGTATGATCTCAGTTTGGTACTTAACAATCCGTCTAGAAATAAGGCCACTTGTTTGGCTGGAGTGGGTAACTCTGGAGCAGGGCACCTCTCTAGGTATTGCTTAAACCTTCTTCTTGCGAGCCTCACTGTCTCTTGAGGTGTTTGCTTGAAGCTGTATATCAAGGAAGATGTGTTATGCCTAATGCCACTTTTGGAAAACTCTGTGATGAATGCTTCAAGAAGTTGGTCTATGCTTCTATACTGATCTTGACAAAGTGGTTGAAACCAAGTCAATGCAGTGTTCTTGAGTGTTAGGCCAAAAGCATTGTATTGAGTGAACAAGTCTTCCACTTGTTCGGCTCTCAAAACTTGCCTAAACTCTGCTACATGGTCATATGGGTCTCCTATGCCATCGAAGCAATTCTTCATGGACTTAACCAATTGTGTAGGCCTTAAGGTTCTAGCATGTTCTCTAGGCCTTGGGAGTGGGAATTCATCTGTATTTCTTGGATTCATCAGGTCCCTATGTCTCTCCCTGTCCATCCTATCAATCTCTATCCTCGTTCTTTCTCTGCCAAGTGGATTAGCAAAACTCACCTCGGGTCTATCTCTACTCCTCTCTCTTTGTGTTCCAGGAACCTGAGATGTTCCTGCTCCTGGGTGACCATAAGACACCGTGGATCGAGGTTGGGGAAAAACAAAGTCACCCTTCAAAGTGTATGCATGTCTTCCATGCTCTAAGACCACAAAGATCCTCTCCGAAGTATCATCTAAGTAGGTCACTTTGCCTGGGGTATTAGGATCTTTGAATTCATAGATGGTGAGTGCTCCCACTTCGTTGGGCTTTTCAGGCTTATATTTCCAAAAAGCCTCATCCGTCTCTCAGTTCAAGAGCAAATCTATGCTCCTATTATCATGGGGAACCAACTCTAGAGTGATTATTCTCGTCAGAAGCGACTTGCCCCGAGGGGTTTTTGGTTCTTTTCCTAAGTTCCCTTGCTCTATGTCACCTATTTCGACCTCTGAGATTATGTTGCCAAATTCATCTGCTCTTTCTGGTTGGCTAGTGACCACATATATTGTTCCTTCTTTGTCTATGTAGGAGCCATTTTCGAACTTGACGATAGGGTGTTCTAATCCAATGGGCTGATCCAGGTTTTTAATTAAGACAACAGATCTTCGCAGACCATCCTCATAGATGCGTGCACCTAAGTGGTTGGTCCTAATGTACTCCATTTGAGTTTTGTAGGGCCCTTCAGGTCTTTCTAGGTATGCCACTCCTGAGCCACCTACAGGTCTCTCCATGTTATAAGACATCTCAGAGTGACTAGTTTCTGAGTCTAAGGCATAGGGGTAATCACTCAACTGCTGGGCCCAAGATATGGCGGTATGGTTGACGCTAGCCTCGGATGATCTAATACTTTGACGGTCTCTCCCTAGGTGTCTTCCCGATCTAAGGTTCATATGCCTTTCCAATTAATCCCAATGATCCTTGTACAACCACGTTGCTGATTCTTTGATACCAATCACTTGTTCCTTTTGAGTTCCTTTGTATGTGTTTTCTTGTCTTTAATTGAGCGTCGTCAGGAGCACTTAAGTGTGTCGTACTTGATGTTCTACGTCCACTTAATTTAAGTTCTTTTCTTTTAAGTTGTCCCTTCACTGCAATGTAACCTATTCTTAGACTTGAGAAATTAGAGGCTCTTAGAACTTGAGTATTCTTATCGTACCCCTAGTCAATCAAGACAACTAGTCACACTTAGCCTATGCTAGGAATGGACTGAGGGGGTTAAGAGATGTTCCAACCTCAAGTCGCTCCTCCTTGCTATGCTTGTCTGCCTAGGAAGCACGTTCCCAGGCCTGCTCGCACTGGCACTTGCTTTGCTTTCTCCAAGAGCTCTCGATAATCCTGTAAATAATCCCAAGTTTAGCTCCAATTTGATCCTTCAATTGACAGACAATTTATCTTAGACACTTTTAAAGACCCTAGCTCCCCCTTTTCTATTGCCAAAAAATTTTCTCTAGAGCTCTCTTGGTGTGCCTACCCCTCAGAGGTCAACTTCAAAATACCCTATCTGAAAACCAATGCATTATTCTTATAAAAAAAATAGTTGAGGGCATGTAGTATATGCCACGAGCTTTTCGACAAGCCCTAGAGCTCAAAAAACGAATTTCATATGAAAAAGTTATGACAGTTTAGGGTGTTTAGGGGCTAAACAGACAAACAGATCCTTTCAGGAGTTTAGTGCATTTTTCTAAGGCCTTCGTATTCGCATGAGTAATTGAGTATGCAAATATGCCCAAAATTTAGCCTAAATTTTCAAAAAAAAAAAACCCCTTTATTTATTTTTTGCCAAAAATGCCTGTCTATCGTGATAGACGGTGTCTGTTGCGATAGACACTGACTGTCGCGTGGGCCTGTCTATCGCGATGGATGGTGTCTGTTGCGATAGATGGTGTCTATCATGGGGTCCTGTCTGTCGTGATAGACAGTGTCTATCATCTGTCGTGTTTTGTTCTATCACGATAAACGGTGTCTGTCGTGATAGACGGTCTCTATCGTGGGTCTCTGTCTGTCGCGATAGACGGTCTCTATCGTGGGTCTCTGTCTGTCGCGATAGACGGGGTCTATCGTCTGTCGTGGTTTGGTCTGTCGCGATAGATGATGTCTGTCGCGATACACGGTCTCTATTGTGGGTCTCTGTCTATCGCGATAGACGGGTGTCTGTCGCGATAGACGGGGTCTATCGTTTGTCGTGGTTTGGTCTGTCGCGATAGACACCGTCTATCGCGATAGATAGTGTCTGTCGTCTGTCGTGGGCCTGTCTATCATGATAGACGGTGTTTATCGCGATAGACTGAGGCTGTCGTCTGTCGTGCTTTTGGTCTGTCGCGATAGACGGTGTCTTTCGTGATAGATGCTGTCTGTCGCGATAGACTGTATCTGTCGCGATAGACTGAAAAAACACAAATTTTTAGAATTTTTTAGTGATTTGGAGTGCTCTCATGGTGTAGGTTATCGTGCCAAGCATGCATTCAAATAATATTAAGTTTCTCTGTCTGTCACGATAGACAGAAGTCGTCATCTCGGGACCTATGTAGAGTCTGTCGTACCTGCGCAAGCTGCTGGAGATGGTGGTATAGCTAGATCCTGCAGTAAAAGCTCAAAAAACACACAAAAATTGATAGCATGCAAGCTCTCTCTCGCTCTCTCTCACAAGTGAAATGAGGAAAATGAGGTGGGAAGTGGAATATGACCAAAAAACTAAAATTTTTGTGAAGATGGAGATGGAGGTGGGAGATGGTGGGGATGATGATGGTGATGATAGTGATGCAAAAAGAAGCAAAAATGAAGAAAAAATAAGGAAAAAGAAGGATATTACCTATGACTCCAATGTTTCAACTCTATGTCTTACCATCACACGCTCGTCCTCGAAGCTCTCTCCCCGACAACGACGCCAAATTTGGTGTCACTCTAGCACAATGGTGAGTACCAACGTGAGAAGATCCACCTCATAATTGTCAATCTGTGGAGACATGAGGACTAGTATGAAGACTATGAGCAAGTGATGGCACAAGTGTGTGAGTGAGAAGCACACAAACATGCACACACATACACACACGCTATGAGCAAGTGATGGCACAAGTGTGTGAGTGAGAAGCACACAAACATGCACACACTCCAATGTTTCAACTCTATGTCTTACCATCACACGCTCGTCCTCGAAGCTCTCTCCCCGACAACGACGCCAAATTTGGTGTCACTCTAGCACAATGGTGAGTACCAACGTGAGAAGATCCACCTCATAATTGTCAATCTGTGGAGACATGAGGACTAGTATGAAGACTATGAGCAAGTGATGGCACAAGTGTGTGAGTGAGAAGCACACAAACATGCACACACATACACACACGCGCGCACACAAGGCAAGATCAAGGAGAGGAACAATGGAGTTCTTTGCATTAGTCAAAAAGTCTTTTACATAAGCTCAATTCACAAACAATCTAACCCCAAAAATGAGCTCTCTAGCTCTTTTTATAGTTTTTTGACTAGCTTTGGCCTTGTCCAGACCTAGTGTCCGGCCTAGTTAAAAATTAGGTTCTAGAGCCTATTTGAGGGCTCAAATGGAGTCTAAAAATTATGAAAATTGGTATGTAGCTAATTCTAATACTCCTCAAGCTCGAGGACTCCTCGGCTTGAACAAAATGGAGTCTATTCTACCAAAAACGGGATTTACAATGTGTGTGTAGTGATGAAAATCACTTGAATTGGAAATACTTTATGGAAAAGAAAAAAATATGATTGGGCCTTGTTGCCGTAGTGTGCATGACTGCTCCGTTGTGCCTGTATGCTCTTCATATGACTTGTATGCCAACAGTAAGTCATACAGGCAACCATTCACCAAGAAAAGCTACATACATGGAGGCCTCTTGGAGGTGGTCTACACAGATGCTTGGGGTCCAAGCAATGAACCTTCAATCTCTCTATCAAGGTACTACATATCATTCATAGATGATTGTGGAAAATAGACTATCTTGTGTTTCATGAAGCGTAAGGACAAAGTATTTTCATGTTTTAAAAAGTACTTAGCTCTTGTGGAGAACCAAAAAGGTAAAACCCTAAAAGGACTAAGGTCATATGGTACTTCCTAGGGTTGGAAGTAGTGTATATAGAAAGGGGTATGTATCTTACAATGAGAAAATATATCAGAGACATGCTTGCCAAGTTCAAAATGAAGAATTCAAAGGCCACAAGTACACGCATGGAGATGAACCTAAAGTTACGTGCTCATGAAGGAGAGAAAATTGAAGATATAACTAGCTATCAGATTCTATTTGGTAGCCTAAACTATGCTACCTTGACAAGGGTTGACATTTGATATGGAGTAGGTGCCTAAAGTCAATTTATGCACACTCCTAGGAGATCTCACATGGAAGAAGCCAAGAGGATACTCAAATCCATGAAAAGAACCATTAATGAAGGTTTGTACTACCCATATATCTAATATAGACATCAAACATTTTTCTGATGTAGATTGGGTAGGATCTAAAGATGACATGAGAAGTACATTTGGATATCTCACCTTTGCAAGTACAAAGCTAATTTCATGGTCCTCAAGAAGCAACCCACTATTGCACTCTCATCAACTGGAGCCAAATTTAGAGGACTAGCCAGTGCAACTCACAAAGCAATGTGGATCAAGACCTTGTATAATAATTTAATTCTTAAGTCATCTACTCCTCACATCTTTGGGGACAATATTAGTTCATTGCATCTTGCTCCTAACCCAATCTACCATGCCATGACTAAACACACAAAAGTGCATTATCACTACGTCAGAGAGAAGATCACAAGCAAGGAAATTTAGTTGTCATATGTATCTACTCACCAAGAATGTTTAGATATGATGAAAAAGGCATTTTGATGGAGTTAAGTTGAGCAGGTTCAAAGCAATGATTTGATTACAAGAGGTATTGAAGAATTGAATACTGAAGCTTCTTATGCTTAAGGGGACTTGTTGGTGCAATGAGCAAGCCAAAGAGCTTGGCCTATGCTCTTGGATTTCTCTTAGAGTTATTATTCTTAAATGTAATTCATCTTTGAGCTTATGTTTATGAATTTCAAAGGTTAAAGTCTTGAACTTATCTCAATCAGTTGTAAAAGAAAAATTAGGAGAAAATGATTTAACCACTCTCAAACCCAACAAAGTGTATATATACACTATCTTTTAGTCGCATGATAAGAGAGCATTTAAAGTGAGTTATGAGTTGTGCTTATGAGCATACATCGTGCTCACATGAAGTGAGAGAAGTCCTACACAAGTCCTTTGTATCATTTGTGCAATATCAATACACATCATGATTCATTTACATTGATTACTCAATTCTCTATTTGCTACTACAGTACTTTGAGTTATAGACTCATCTTGTGTAATAGGCCTCTTTTGTAGTGAAATAATTCATTTTGAACTTTCTGAATTTCATTATGGGGTAATGCTTAGAATGAATAATTAGGTCATTTTATGCATGTAGGGAAAATTTTGGGTTGACAAGTTTCATATTCTCTCTCTAGACCTTATGTGCATCATGTTTTCTAGTCAAATTTTGAAGGTGAACATGAAAGAATTAGGAAAAACTCTATATGAGAGAAAAGTAGAGCAAGTATAGGAGAATAAAAGTGCCTGAGTGAAATTTTTGTGAATCATGTTTTAAGTACCTCGTTTAGGGTCCTACATTTAGTTCATTACAAGAAAATGCCTTGATTTTAATCTCTCTCTAGAATTTTGAAACTTGCAAGGCTCAAAAGTGGCATTTGGAGGTGGATTTGGACCTTGGACATCTCAAACACTATTTGCAGATCGCAAAATTGAATAAAAGTGTCTCTCACAAGCTTAAGCTAAGTCCTCACCGTTTTTGAGTTACAAGGCTTTGAAAAGTGCCGTTTTCCAACACTTCAAAAAAAAAATCGAGAGCTTCTCTAATTCTATTCGAGCCCCTAATTCTGATGCTCACCTGTCGTCATGTCTAAATGTGGATATTTTAGGATATGTTTTTCTCCTATTTTTGACAAGTATGCTAAAGAAAGAAAGCACACTACGATCGCATGGCTTTTTGCGAAAGTTTTGGAGAAACTCGACTTTTTCTAAATTTGGTGGATCGCAGACTTCTTTGGGGAGGGTAGTGATCAAACTCTAATATAGAGACATGCGCGTGAAAACAGGGGACACAGAAATCTGAGAATCACTTTGTGATTGAGAGTAAGAGTGAGAGTGAAAGTGTGATTGAGAGTTCGAGTGTGAATGTGATTGTGATAGCTCAGGGGTGGTCGGGAGGTAGAGGCTCTGTCAAGAAGCTATTGTCCAAAGCTATTGTAACCATTGATTCACATCTATAATATCAGAATTCTTCCTTCTCTACATCATATTTGTTTCTACTCTTTTGCATCAAATTTTCTCTTACCTTGTGCAATCACTGCGTTCTTCTCTCCACTGTTATTTTTGAGTGATCGAAAGATTGTTATTGGGGATAGATTGTGATTGAGGAAATGCTACAAGTGGTATCAGAGAAGATTCAATCCTCGATAACGATGGAAATTCTAACACAAAAGATTCGTGAACAAGAGGAGCTTATTCAAAAGCTTCTTAGTGAATTGCGCAAAGAACGAGGCGGAAAGCAACCAGAAGGAGCAACAAATTTGTTTGTGGAGATGAATGATGAAGTAGATGAAGGTGCGGGAACATCTAGTGTACCTCGTGGAAAACAAAAATGCAATTGAAGATATGGAACCAGGTGATTTTGCCCTTAATCAAGTCTTCAAGAAGGCAAAGTTGAATGATTTTGATGGCGAGAAGAAGAGTGGCAAAGATCTTGAGGCATGGATTAGGGACCTAGAGGATTTCTTTGATCTTCAACAATTTATTGAAGAGTCCAAGGCAAAAGTTGGGATCCTGCACCTGCATGGGATCGAGAAGCTATGGTGGAAGTCGTATATGCAGACTCCAACGCGTTCTGGTCTAGTTCTATGGAAGGAGTTTAGAGAACAAGCTGAAAAACGCTATTGTTCTCCACACTACCATATGGAGAAGAACATGGAGTTCTACAATTTCTGACAACACGAAAGTGATAAGCATAGCTTATCTGTTGATGAGTACAAAGAGAAGTTCCTATGTCTTCATAAATATGCATTAGAGGTTAGCGATGATGCTCTAAAGAGTAAGTTTATTGAAGGGCTTTGTGACAAAATTCACTATCAAGCCAAGGGATCTGGATGCATTGATTTTCTTGATGCTGTTGCGATGGCCGAGAACTTTGAGAAGATGGAGAAGTTCAATTTGCAGAAGGCAAATAGAAGCAGATTCATTGCAACGGGACATAGGCCACAAAGACCTATTGCAATGAATGAACAATTCAAAGAAGATTCCATCTTCAAATAACCAAGGCAACAATCCTGTGCACGTGGAAAATCAAACGAGGTGTCAACCAATCCAATGGCAACAAGACCCTAATTTTATTGAGAGGGCAAAAAGACTTGGTTTGTGTTTTTGTTGCGGAGAGCAAGGGCATCGGACATATGAGTGCCCGAATAAGGCAGTCTTTCGACCCGCACAATCAAAAGCGATAAACATCATTGAGGAGGGTACAATTATTGAGGAAGCGGATGATGGAGGTAAGTGTCCTGACTCTACTTTACATTGCATGGTGGTTAATTCTTTTCCAAAGGCTTCTGTAATCACGATTCCGGGTATGATTTCTACGCATAAAACCAGATTTTTGATCGATTCAGGTAGCACCCATTGTTTTCTATCTTTCAAATTGGTACAGAATCTAGGGATAGCCCTAAATATGCAGATAACCAGACTTGTAGACATGGCCAATGGATGATTACACTATGCAAAAGGATATGTTGAAAACCTTGAATTTACTCTTTCTGATAGGTGCTTTTCTGGAAGCTTCCATGTAATTGAGATGAGCAGAGTGATGTAATCATAGGCATAGATTGGTTAGTTAAAAATTTTGCGACAAATAATTGCGAATAAAGAAGGATCACTTTAAAGGTAGATGATGAATCTATTCATATTCTAGGTGATGCCTATAATCCTAAACCTATTCTTATTTCTACTATGCATATTATTAGAGGTATATGTGATGGCTGTAAAACATTTGTAGTGTATGTGAACAATCTGCATGAGGAAGGTAATGATGAAGGTATTCAAGGTTATGTAGAAAATCTCTTCAAAGAATATGCCGATCTATTTCTAGAAGACTTGCCTGGTATTCCTCCACCTAGGCAGATTGACCATGCCATTGACCTATATCCAGGGAGTGAACCATATTCTAGAGCACCCTATAGATTAAAAATTGATGAATTAAAGGAGCTTAAGATTCAATTAGATGATCTTTTGAAGAAAGGCTTGATAAGACCGAGTGTCTCACCTTGGGGTGCACCTGTTTTATTTCACAAGAAGAAGGACGGCTCTTATAGATTATGCATGGACTATAGGGGGTTGAATAAAAGAACAATTAAGAATACGTATCCACTTCCTCATATAGATGAATTATTGTTGGCGAAAAACTTCAGCTCTAATGCCACTGTTGTGGAATTACTTTCGCCCTGAAGGTGGGTTTCGCAACAAAGCTTGAACTCTGTCAGGCCTGCGGAAATTGCCGCGCCACCGTAATAGAATGCTAAACTAGAGTGATTCAGAACACCTCTGTAATCAGCAGTAGCTCAGCCTAATTAACGTCGCCTTAACTGTGTTATCCTGCGACACAGGTTCCACCGGAACTTCACCAGACTGTCACTGGACTGACACCGTAATCGTACCGGAACTTCACCGAAATGAACTTCTACTTTGGTTATAATTACTTCAAGTGAACATACAAGAAGTAAGGAAGTGATTCGTGAGCTTTCTCCACTTAATGAACTCTTCTGAAGTTTTAAGGAAAACTTCACAGTTCTGAAGTGCTACTTTCCGGTTAGATTTTGTACTGCATGCACATCTCCTTTTCACCGGAAACTGTGACCAGCTTAAAGTAGAGACGTCTAGCTACAAGATGAGCTATCTCTCATACAAAGCTTCGAACTCTGCTACGAGTTATACTTCGTTGTTCTACCGGAAAATCTTGTTTTCTGAGAAACTGTAACTGACCGAGAATTACTGAAATACGTGTACTGAGTAAACTGTTATTTACCAAAACATGCGTTTACAGAGAAGATACTGAAGCACGTTTAGTAACGAGTCGTGACAGTTAACGATAAACAGAACTTCCTACCGTAACACGAAGTAGCTTCAGATTCTTCACAAGTAAGGATTACGCGCAAACATCCACATGAACATGTGTTTTCGATTAGAGAAGATGTGTACAGGTAAGCTTGGCCTCTTCTTGCTCAAGTTACAGAAACTCTCCTACAATGAGTAGTTTCTTATTACCATCTCTCTCAGATGAAAAACCCGACACTTCAGGCTTGTGTTATTCATCTGTACATACGCGATCTCTGGCGTCTTCTTCTACATACGCGTTCTATGGTGTCTTCTATCTATGACTCTGCATCTCTTCTCATCTGCTATATCTTGCTATATATATATACACTTTCTTTGGCGCTCCTCTGCGCTGTCACTCTTCAATTCATGTTGTGCGCGCCTCACGCGCCCGCCGCGGTTAATTGCTCTGTTATGCGCACACTGCGCACTAACTTTGCATACTGTATACCTGTGCACTGATTTTCCGGAAGATTCTGTTTCTCTCTTTGTTTGTTGTGTCAAATTAGTGAGTGTTTCCTTAACAATTATTAGGTCAATTAAGTGGAGCGACTGTATTGACTAAGATTGACTTAAAATCTGGATATCACTAAATTAAGATCAAAACAAAGGATATTCCTAAGACAGCTTTTCGAACACGATATGGTCACTTTGAGTTTACGGTCTACCTTTCGGATTGACAAATGCTCCTGCCACATTTATGTGCTTGATGAATAATATTTTTCACGATTACCGAGATGAATTCATCTTAGTATTTCTTGATGATATATTTGTATACTCTAAAGATGTTTCTGAGCATGCGGTACATCTCAAGAAGACTTTGCAAACTCTTAGAGAACACAAATTGTATGGAAAAAAGAGTAAGTGTTTCTTTGCTAAGGATAAACTTGTGTATCTAGGAAGAGTAATATCAAAAGAAGGAATTCTTATAGATGAAGTTAAGTAAAAACAATAGTTGATTGGCCGATTCCTAAGACTGTAAGGGATGTTAGAAGTTTTCTTGGGTTGGCACAATATGAAAGAGCACATATTAAGGATTTCTCTAAGATAGCTACTCCCCTCACATAATTGACTAAAAAGAATATCGAATTTTCATCGAGTGATGCTTGTCAAAAATCATTTGAAACATTGAAACAAAAAGTCATTGAAAATTGTGTTTTGAAAATACTAGAAATGGGAAAGCCTTTTGTGGTTGCATGTGATGCAAGTGGTAGTCAGATAGGATGTGTTCTTTCACAGGATGGAATGGTCGTCGCATACGAGTCTAGAAAACTAAGAAAACATGAACCTAACTATCCTACTCATGATTTAGAAATGCTTGCTGTTGTGCATGCACTTAAGCATTGGAGACATCTATTGTTCGGGGATAAGTTTGAATTGAAAACAGATCATTAGAGTTTAAAATACATCTTCACACAACCATTGCTTAACAACAGGCAGAAGAGTTGGATTGAAATATTAAGTGAGTATGACTTTGCTATTAAGTATCTGACTGGTAAGGAAAATAAGGTTGTTGATGCATTGAGTTGGAGACCTTTGTCTAATCTTGTTTCTGTAATAAATTCTAATTTCTCAATCAAATTTCAAGAAGAGATAAAAATCCTTTTTATGCACCTATTTTGAATGCTTTGAATGCGAACAGGGGATTGATGTATGAGGAAAAATTTCATTTGCAGAATGGAACATTGAATTGTAATAATCGGCTATGCATATCTTTTGAATCTCCATTAAAAGTCAAAATATTGCATGATTGTCATGATGCACCTTTTTCTGCACATCGAGGTTATTCAAGGACCTATGTTAAAACAAAGTATTCTTACTTTTGGCCATGTATGAAGCGGGATATTAGAAAATATGTTAGTGAATGTTTGAAGTGCCAACAGGTGAAATTTGAGTTTAAGAGGATGTTCGGAATGCTTCAACCTTTGGATGTTCCAAATAAGAAGTGGGAGTCTATTTTGATGGACTTTATCACTAAGCTACCTATGACCAGAAGTAAGTATGATACCATATTCGTTGTAGTCGATCGGCTTACCAAGATGGCACATTTCTTCCCTATGAAAAAAACTGATACTTCTTTGAATGTTGCAAGAATCTTTGTAAAAGAAATTTTTCGATTGCATGGAATGCCTAAAAGCATAATTTCTGATAGAGACTCTAGATTTACGTCAAACTTCTAGAAAGCGACATTTGAATCGATTGGAACTCAACTTTGTATGAGTACAGCTTTCCATCCACAAAATGATGGGGAAACCGAGAGGATTAACAAGGTAGTTGAAGATATGTTGCATATGTATGTTAATGAAAAGCTGGATAATTGGAGTGAATATTTACCCTTGGTTGAGTTTGCATACAATAGTGCATGGCATGCATCTATAAAAATGACTTCGTTTGAAGCTATGTACGGCTATAATTGTTTGAATCCACCTTCGTTTTTGGGGTTTCCAAATAAAGTAGAAGTATCCAAAGAAATGCTTGATAAGATGGATGAAGAACTTGGAAAAATTAAGAAACACATAAAAGAAGCTCAGAAAAGACAAAAGAAGTTCTATGATTTAAAGAGAAGACCACTTGAATTTCAAGTTGATGATATGGTATTTCTTAAAGTTAATCCTCACCCATCTAACTTGTTGCTAGGGAAGGATCATAGACTTTCTCCTCGATATGGAACTTTAAAAGTTTTGAAAAAGATTGGATCTCTTGCTTATTTGCTGGAATAACCTAAACATTTAAATGTGCATCTTGTATTTCATGATAGCTTACTTAAAAGATATGTATCTAATGTTGCTCATGTTTTGCAGGATAATTATAAGCTGAAAGATGATGGCTCTTTTGAGCTTCAATCGGAAATAATATTAGATAGGAAGGAAAGATTTCTTAGAAATAGATCTATAGTAGAAATTTTGGTGAAATGGCACTCATACCTAGTAGAAGATTCAAGTTGGGTGAATTTAGATGATTTTTTAACACATTATCCTTCTTTCCAACTCTGAGGAGAGAGTTCTTAAAGGGGGGGGGAAGAATTCTAATAGGCCTCTTTTCTAGTGAAATAATTCATTTTGAACTTTCTGAAATTCATTGTGGGGATAATGCTTAGAATGAATAATTAGGTCATTTTTTGCATGTAGGAAAAATTTAGGTTGAAAAGTTTCATATTCCTCTCTAGACCTTATGTGCATCATGTTTTCTAGTCAAATTTTGAAGGTGAAGATGAAAGAATTAGGAAAAACTCTGTATGAGAGAAAGATAGAGCAAGTATAGGAGAATAAAAGTGCCCAAGTGAAATTTTTGTGAATCATGTTTTAAGTACCTCGTTCAGGGTCCTACATTTAGTTCATTGTAAGAAAATGCCTTGATTTTAGTCTCTCTCTCTCTAGAATTTTGAAACTTGCAGGGCTCAAAAGTGGCATTTGGAGGTGGATTTGGACCTCGGACAAGCTTTAGCTAATTCCTCACCGTTTTTGAGTTACAAGGCTTTGAAAAGTGCCGTTTTCCAACACTTCAAAAAAAAAACGAGAGCTTATCTAATTCTATTCGAGCCCGTGATTCAGGTGCTCACGTGTCACCATGTCTAAATATGGATATTTTTGTATATGTTTTTCTCCTATTTTTGACAGGTATGCTAAAGAAAGAATGCACACTATGATCGCATGGCTTTTTGCGAAAGTTTTGGAGAAACGTGACTTTTTCTAAATTTGGTGGATCGCACACTTCTTTTGGGAGGGCACCGATCAAACTCTGATATAGGGAGACCTGCGCGTCAAAACAGGGGACACAAAAATCTTAGAATTACTTTGTGATTGAGAGTGAGAGTGAGAGTGAGAGTGTGATTGAGAGTGCCAGTGTGAATGCGATTGTGATAGCTCGGGGGTGGTCGGGAGGTAGAGCCTTCGTCAAGAAGCTATTGTCCAAAGCTATTGTAACCATTGATTTACATCTATAATATCAAAATTCTTCCTTCTCTGCGTCATATTTGTTTCTACTCTTTCGCATCAGATTTTCTCTTACCTTGTGCAATCTTTGCGTTCTCTCCATTGTTATTTTTGAGTGATCAAAGAATTGTGATTGGGGATAGATTGTGATTGGGGATAGATTGTGATTGAGGAAACACTACAAGTGGTATCAAAAGAGATTCAATCCTCGAGAGCGATGGAAAGTCTAACACAAAAGATTCGTGAAGAAGAGGAGCTTATTCAGAAGCTTCTTAGTGAATTGCGCAAAGAACGAGGCGGAAAGCAACCAGAAGGAGCAACAAAATTTGTTTGTGGAGTTGAACGATGAAGTAGATGAAGGTGCGGGAACATCTAGTGTACCTCGCGAAAAACAAAAACGCAATTATGAAGATATGGAACCATGTGAGTTTTCCCTTAATCAAGTCTTCAAGAAGGCAAAGTTGAATGATTTTGATGGCGAGAAGAAGAGTGGCGAAGATCTTGAGGCATGGATTGAAGAACTGGAGGATTTCTTTGATCTTCGACAATTTAGTGAAGAGTCGAAGGTAAAAGTTGGGATCTTGCACTTGCGTGGGATCGTGAAGCTATCGTGGAAGTCGTATATGCAGTCTTGAATGCGTTCTAGTCCAATTCTATGTAAGGAATTTAGAGAACAAGCTAAAAAATGCTATTGTTCTCCATACTACTATATGGAGAATTTCCGACAACACAAAAGTGATAAGCATAGCTTATCTGTTGATGAGTACAAAGAGAAGTTCCTACGTCTTCATAAGTATGCATTAGAGGTTAGTAGTGATGCTCTAAAGAGTAAATTTATTGAAGGGCTGATGGAGAGTGTTAATCTCCAAAAGAACAACCTACTCTTGTAATTAGAGCACCTCTATATCAAGAGTAAGTCAAAACCTTTACCAATTTGGGGGATCAACATTCAATTATAAGGATTCTGGAAAAACTGTGAAAAGGATGATTCTACAGAAAGTCTGCTGCACATATCTTTCTCATTGACTTATCAAATGTGTAAAGTTTTTTATAAAACTTTGCACAAGGTGTCAGCTAAAGATTGCGCACCTCCTCCAAGTTGAATCACTCCAAAGGATTCAGTAGATTTTGAGAAATCAACTTGACAAGTCATCTATGTCTAAAACTGTACTTCTGAGAAGTCGATTTAGACACCTATAACTTCTAAGACATGGTTCTCCAAGAATAGAACCCGTTTAAGCAAATACTTTTAGCCACAAGTAGCTTACCTTCCAACTTAAAGATTAAGTGCTTACTTGCTCAAAACTTTAAACTGTGGAAGGAGAACTGATCAAAACATTGACTTCGAATTTTGCACCTGTTTCAAGAACTAGTAAACACTTCTTCACATACAAATGTTCCTACACATAATTCTCTTAGCCTGATCACAATTGGAAGCTAAAAATTTGTATAGAGGTCAATCACCTATAGACTTAGACTTGTACAAAAGCATTTCACAAAAGATCTAACACAGAAGGAGAAAACTCAGAAACATCGGGCGCAACATTTTCTTCATTTATGAGAATTTTACATCTAGTGATGAGAGAGACTTAACTCACTTCTAGGATGGCTAAAAAACTCATACAACTTCTGATTACTCTATTCTCATGCTCTCTCATACTTGTCCCGACATTTTCCATAGTATTTATAGGCAAATATTTACAAACTTATGACTCATCAAAAGTATAAGTGACCTATATCCGAACTAATGTACATATGTGTACATTTCTTTCAACTCCTGAATGTAAACTTCTCCTATGCTTCAAAACTTGATCTTGTCTTCATTCTTTAACTTCCAAAACTTCAATTGTTGATTGCTCTGCATCAACAGCTCCCCCTCAATCATCAATTAAGGTTTTCTCTATTTTCTTTATACCTGCCATGTCTTTGAATCTCTGTAGCTTTGGTCCATCCAAGCTTTTGGTAAGCATATCAGCTATCTGATCTTTAGTTGAAGTATGTATGACTTCAATCTCTTTGTCCATCACCTTCTCTCTTAGAAAGTGATACTAAATCTCAATGTGTTTGGTCCTGGCATGAAAAACAGGGTTAGCAGCTAGATACAATGAACTCATGTTATCTCCATGAATAGTAGGAGTACTCTGAATGATATCAAAACTCTTCATCAGAGTCTTAAGCCATATCACTTCTTTTGCAGCTTCAACCATGTCTTTGTACTCAGCTTCTATAGATGATAAAGCAACTGTGTGTTGCTTCTTTGAACACCAAGAGATTAACTTATCTCCCACATAACACATGTACCCATAGGTTGACCTTCTATCATCAGGATTACTTGCCCAATCTGCATCACTATATATTTTGATATTTGTATCTGATGTAAAACCATAATACAAACCCTCTTTGAGTGTACCCTTAATGTACCTCAACACTCTTTGACCTGCAATCCAATGTTCTTTTCTAGGACAATGCATGAATTGAGACAAAACCCCAACTGCATATGATAAATCAGGCCTAGTTAATGTAGCATAGATAAGACTACCAACCAAACTCTGATATAACTTCATATCCTTGAATTCTTCTCCCCCATATCTACTCAATTTCATGATTCACCTCCATTGGAGTAGGTGCTACCCTGCAACATTCATTTTAAACTTGATTAACAAGTTCTTCAAATACCTTTCTTGAGTCACATACACTCCATGTTGAGTGTATGAAATCTCCATGCGCAAGAAATATGACAAATCTCCCAAATCACTGATTTTAAATTCTTTCTCCATTTGCTTCTTTAGACTTTGAATGCCTTTCTCATCTGTACCTGTAAGAATTATATCACCAACATATATGCACATGTAAATGAACCCATCATCACTTGCTTTAACAAGCAAGCTACTATTTGCCTTAGATACTTGAAATCCAAGTTCTTTCAAGAACTTCACAAGTCTTTAATTCCATGCCCTTGGGGCGTGCTTCAACCCATACAAAGCTCTCTTGAGCTTACACACATGATCTGGATACCTCCCATCTCTGAATCCTTGAGGTTGCTCCATGAAAACATCATCTGAAATGTAACCATTTAAAAAGCATTTTTCACATCTAATTGACATAATTTCCAACCTTTACATGCAGCAATGGCTATGAGTGTCCTGATGGTTGTCATCTTTGCCATAGGACTATAGGTCTCATCATAATCAATACCATATGTTTGAGCAAACCCTTTGACAACAAGTCTAGCTTTGTACCTAGACACACTTCCATCTGCAAATCTCTTTGTTTTGTAAACCCACTTGCATCCAATGATCTTCTGGCTATTTGGTTTAGGAACCAAATCCCATGTCTGATTCTCCAATAATGCATCAGATTCTTCCTGCATAGCTTTCTCCCAATTTTCCTTACCTTTTGCTTCTTCATATGTAGAAGGGTCTTCATCTGCCTTTATCATGTAAGCATAATCTTTGGTAGCCAAAAAAGAAGTATCATAGCTATACCTTGTAGGTTGCCACTTGTGTCTTGATGACCTTCTGAGTTCTCCACTCCTTGAGGTTTTTGGTTCTTCACAATCAGGATCAAATCTTGACATTTCTTCAACTTCAACCTGCACTTCATTATTCTCTTGTTCATCAAATATCTGAACCTTTGATTTACCTTTCTTTTGACTCACAATTTCTTCATCATCTGTATTAATATTGATAGTACCTACATACCAAGTACCTTGCTCATCAAATGTAACATCCTTAGATACAATGAATTGCTTGGACTCCACAATCTATAACCCATCTGCTTGTCATCATAACCAATGAACACATACTTTTCAGCTTTAGGTTCTAATTTGTGTCTTAATTGTGATGGCACATATGCATATGCCAAACATCCAAATACTTTGCAATGGTCTAATGTAGGTCTCTTACCCCACCATGCCTCATATGGTGTCATACCCTGCAAGGCTTTACATGGCAACCTATTGACCAAATAAGTAGCTGTATTTACAGCCTCAGCCCACAAATAATTTGGGCAATTTTTCTCCTTCATCATGGATCTTGCAAACTCAAAAAGAGTTCTATTCCTCCTCTCTGCTACACCATTTTGTTGAGGGGAGTACCTGCAAGTGATTTCCCTTGTCCTTCCTTCAATTCTGATGCTTCCTGCTCTGATACCACTGATGGAGAGTGTTAATCTCCAAAAGAACAACCTACTCTTGTACTTAGAGCACCTCTATATCAAGAGTAAGTCAAAACCTTTACCAATTTGGAGGATCAACATTCAATTATAAGGATTCTAGAAAAACTATGAAAAGGATGATTCTACAGAAAGTCTGCTGCACATATCTTTCTCATTGACTTATCAAATGTGTAAAGTTTTTTATAAAACTTTGCACAAGGTGTCGACTAAAGATTGCGCACCTCCTCCAAGTCGAATCACTCCAAAAGATTCAGTAGATTTTGAGAAATCAACTTGACAAGTCACCTATGTCTAAAACTATACTTCTGAGAAGTCGATTTAGACACCTATAACTTCTAAGACATGGTTCTCCAAGAATAGAACCCATTTAAGCAAATGCTTTTAGCCACAAGTAGGTTACCTTCCAACTTAAAGATTAAGTGCTTACTTGCTCAAAACTTTAAACTGTGGAAGGAGAACTGATCAAAACATTGACTTCAAATTTTGCGCCTGTTTCAGGAACCAATAAACACTTCTTCACATACAAATGTTCCTACACATAATTCTCTCAGCCTGATCACAATTGGAAGCTAAAAATTTGTACAGAGGTCAATCACCTATAGACTTAGACTTGTACAAAAGCATTTCACAAAAGATCTAACACAGAAGGAGAAAACTCAGAAACATTGGGCGCAACATTTTCTTCATTTATGAGAATTTTACATCTAGTGATGAGAGAGACTTAACTCACTTCTAGGATGGCTAAAAAACTCATACAACTTCTGATTACTCTATTCTCATGCTCTCTCATACTTTTCTCGACATTTTCCATAGTATTTATAGGCAAATATTTACAAACTTATGACTAATCAAAAGTATAAGTGACCTATATCTGAACTAATGTACATATGTGTACATTTCTTTCAACTCCTGAATGCAAACTTCTTCTATGCTTCAAAACTTGATCTTGTCTTCATTCTTTAACTTCAAAAACTTCAATTGTTGATTGCTATGCACCAACAAGGGCTTCGTGAGTAACTTCGCTATCAAGTCAAGGGATCTGGATGCATTGATTTTCTTGATGCTGTTGTGATGGCCGAGAACTTTGAGGAGATGGACAAGTTCAATTTGCAGAAGGCAATTATAAGCAGATTCATTGCAACGGGACATAGGCCACAAAGACCTATTGCAATGAACATGAACAATTCAAAGAAGACTCCATCTTCAAATAACCAAGGGAAGAATCCTGTGCAGGTGATAAATCAAAGGAGGCATCAACCAATCCAGTGGCAACAAGACCCTAATTTTATTGAGAGGGCAAAAAGACTTGGTTTGTGTTTTCGTTGCGGAGAGCAAGGGCATCGGACATATGAGTGCCCGAATAAGGCAGTCTTTTGACAATCAAAAGCGATAAACATCATCGAGTAGGGTACAATTATTGAAGAAGCAGATGATGGAGGTAAGTGCCCTGACTCTACTTTACGTTGCATGGTGGTTAATTCTTTTCCAAAGGCTTCTGTAATCACGATTTGGGGTATGATTTCTACGCATAAAACCAGATTTTTGATCAATTTAGGTAGCACCCATTGTTTTCCATCTTTCAAATTGGTACAGAATGTAGGGATAGCCCTAAATAGGCAGGACCTGTAGAGATAGCCAATGGACGATTACACTACACGAAAGGATATGTTGAAAACCTTGAATTTACTCTTTCTGATAGGTGCTTTTTTGGAAGTTTCCATGTAATTGAGATGAAACAGAGTGATGTAATCATAGGCATAGATTGGTTAGTTAAAAATTCTACAACAATTAATTGCCAACAAAGAACGATCACTTTAAAGCTAGATGATGAATCTATTCATATTCTGAGTGATTCCTATAATCCTAAACCTATTCTTATTTCTTCTATGTTGATAATTAGAGGTATATGTGATGGCTATAAAACATTTTTAGTGTATGTGAACAATCTGCACGAGGAAGGTAACGATCAAGGTATTCAAGATTATGTAGAAAATCTCTTCAAAGAATATGCCGATGTATTTCCAGAAGACTTGCTTGGTATACCTCCACCTAGGCAGATTGACCATGCCATTGACCTATATCCAAGGAGTAGAAGAAGGACGACTCTTATAGATTATGCATGGACTATAGGGGGTTGAATAAAAGAACAATAATGGATAAGTATCCACTTCCTCATATAGATGAATTATTAGGTAAATTAAGTGGAGAGACTCTATTCACTAAGATTGACTTAAGATCTGGATATCACCAAATTAGGATTAAAACAGAGGATATAACTAAGACAGCTTTTCGAACACGATATGGTCACTTTGAGTTTACAGTTCTACCTTTTGGATTGACAATTGCTCCTGCCACATTTAGGATAAACTTGTGTATCTAGGAAGATTAATATCAAAAGAAGGAATCCTTATAGATGAAGATAAAGTAAAAACAATAGTTGATTGGCCAATTCCTAAGACTCTAAGGGATGTTAGAAGTTTTCTTGGGTTGGCACAATATGAAAGAGCACATATTAAGGATTTCTCTAAGATAGTTACTCCCATAATTGATTAAAAAGAATATAGGATTTGCATGGAGTGATGCTTGTCAAAAATCATTTGAAACATTGAAACAAAAAGTCGTTGAAAATTGTGTTTTGAAAATACTAGAAATGGGAAAACCTTTTGTGGTTGCGTGTGATACAAGTCGTAGTCAGATAGGATGTCTTCTTTCACACGATGGAAGGGTGGTCGCATATGAGTCTAGAAAACTAAGAAAACATGAACTTAACTATCCTACTCATGATTTAGAAATGCTTGCTATTTGCATGCACTTAAGCATTGGAGACATCTATTGTTAGGGGTTAAGTTTGAATTCAAAACAGATCATCAGAGTTCAAAATACATCTTCACACAACCATTGCTTAACAACATGTAGAAATTTTGGATTGAATTATTAAGTGAGTATGATTTTGATATTAAGTATCTGGCTGGTAAGGAAAATAAGTTTGCTGATGCATTGAGTTGGAGACGTTTGTGTAATCTTGTTTCTGTAATAAATTCTGATTTTCTCAATCAAATTAAAGAAGAGATAAAACAAGATCCTTTTTATGCACCTATTTTGAATGCTTTGAATGCGAACAGGGGATCGATGTATGAGGAAAAATTTCATTTGCATAATGGAACATTGTATTGTAATAATCGGCTATGCATATCTTCTAAATCTTCATTAAAAGTCAAAATATTGCATGATTGTCATGATGCACCTTTTTCTGCACATCCAAGTTATTCAAGGACCTATGTTAAAACAAAGTATTCTTACTTTCGGCCATGTATGAAGCAGGATATTAGAAAACATATTAGTGAATGTTTAAAGTGCCAACAGGTGAAATCTGAGTTTAAGAGGATGCCTGGAATGCTTCAACCTTTGGATGTTCCAAATCAGAACTAGGAGTCTATTTCTATGGACTTTATCACTAAGCTACCTATGACCACAAGTAAGCATGATACCATATTCATTGTAGTCCATCGGCTTACCAAGATGGCACATTTCTTCCCTATGCAAAAGACTCATACTGCTTTGAATGTTGCAAGAATCTTTGTAAAAGAAATTTTTCGATTGCATGGAATGCCTCAAAGCATAATTTCTGATAGAGACTCTACATTTATGTCAAACTTCTGGAAAGCGACATTTGAATCGATTGGAACTCAAGTTCATACGAGTACAGCTTTCCATCCACAAATTGATGGGGAAACCAAGAGGGTTAACAGGGTAGTTGAAGATATGTTGCATATGTATGTGAATGAAAAGCAAGATAATTGGAGTGAATATTTACCCTTGGTTGTGTTTGCATACAATAGTTCATGGCATGCATCTATAAAAATGACTCTGTTTGAAGCTATGTACGGTTATAATTGTTTGACTCCACCTTCGTTTTCGGGGTTTCCAAATAAAGTAGAAGTATCCAAAGAAATGCTTGATAAGATGGACGAAGAACTTGGAAAAATTAAGAAACACATAAAAGAAGCTCAGAAAAGACAAAAGAAGTTCTATGAGTTAAAGAGAAGACCACTTGAATTTCAAGTTGATGATATGGTATTTCTTAAAGTTAATCCTCACCCATCTAACTTGTTGCTAGGGAAGGATCATAGACTTTCTCTTCAATATTTAAAGTTTTGAAAAAGATTGGATCTCTTGCTTATTTGTTGGAATTACCTAAACATTTAAATGTGCATCCTGTATTTCATGTTAGCTTACTTAAAAGATATATATCTAATGTGGCTCATGTTTTGCAGACAATTATAAGCTCAAAGATGATGGCTCTTTTGAGCTTCAACCAGAAATAATATTAGATAAGAAGGAAAGATTTCTTAGAAATAGATCTATAGTATAAATTTGATGAAATGGCACTCATACCTAGTAGAAGATTCGAGTTCGGTGAATTTAGATGATTTTTTAACACATTATCCTTCTTTCCAACTCTAAGGAGAGAGTTCTTAAAAGGGGGGAAGAATTGTAATAGGCCTCTTTTCTAGTGAAATAATTCATGAATCTCATTGTGGGGATAATGCTTAGAATGAATAATTAGGTCATTTTATGCATGTAGGAAAAATTTTGCATTGACAAGTTTCATATTCTCTCTCTAGACCTTATGTGCATCATGTTTTCTAGTCAAATTTTGAAGGTGAAGATGAAAGAATTAGGAAAAACTCTGTATGAGAGAAAGGTAGAGCAAGTATAGGAGAATAAAAGTGCCTGAGTGAAATTTTTGTGAATCATGTTTTAAGTACCTCGTTCAGGGTCCTACATTTAGTTCATTGTAAGAAAGTGCCTTGATTTTACTCTCTAGAATTTTGAAACTTGCACGGCTCAAAAGTGGCATTTGGAGGTGAATTTGGACCTCGAATGTCTCAAACACTATTGTGCAGATCGCAAAATTGAATAAAAGTGTCTCTCACAAGCTTAATGTAATTCCTCAAAAAGAGTAAGTGTTTCTTTGCTAAGGATAAACTTGTGTATCTAGGAAGAGTAATATCGAAAGAAGGAATCCTTATAGATGAAGATAAAGTAAAAACAATAGTTGATTGGTAGATTTCTAAGACTGTAAGGGATGTTAGAAGTTTTCTTGGGTTGGCACAATATGAAAGAGCACATATTAAGGATTTCTCTAAGATAGCTACTCCCCTCACATAATTGACTAAAAAGAATATAGGATTTGCATGGAGTGATGCTTGTCAAAAATCATTTGAAACATTGAAACAAAAAGTCGTTGAAAATTGTGTTTTGAAAATACCAAAATTGGGAAAGCCTTTTGTGGTTGCATGTGATGCAAGTGGTAGTCAGATAGGATGTGTTCTTTCACAGGATGGAATGATCGTCGCATATGACTCTAGAAAACTAAGAAAACATGAACCTAACTATCCTACTCATGATTTAGAAATGCTTGTTGTTGTGCATGCACTTAAGCATTGGAGACATCTATTGTTAGGGGTTAAGTTTGAATTGAACACAGATCATTAGAGTTTAAAATACATCTTCACACAACCATTGCTTAACAACAGGCATATGCATTGGGTTGAATTATTAAGTGAGTACGACTTTGCTATTAAGTATTTGACTGGTAAGGAAAATAAGGTTGTTGATGCATTGAGTTGGAGACCTTTGTGTAATCTTGCTTCTGTAATAAACTCTGATTTTCTCAATCAAATTTCAAGAAGAGATAGAACAAGATCCTTTTTATGCACCTATTTTAAATGCTTTGAATGCGAACAGGGGATTGATGTATGAGGAAAAATTTAATTTGCAGAATGGAACATTCTATTGTAATAATCCGCTATGCATATCTTCTGAATCTCCATTAAAAGTCAAAATATTGCATGATTGTCATGATGCACCTTTTTCTGCACATCCAAGTTATTCAAGGACCTATGTTAAAACAAAGTATTCTTACTTTTGGCCATGTATGAAGTGGGATATTAGAAAATATGTTAGTGAATGTTTGAAGTGCCAACAGGTGAAATCTGAGTTTAAGAGGATGTCCGGAATGCTTCAACCTTTGGATGTTCCAAATCAGAAGTGGGAGTCTATTTCTATGGACTTTAACACTAAGCTACCTATGAACAGAAGTAAGCATGATACCATATTTGTTGTAGTCGATGGGCTTACCAAGATGGCACATTTCTTCCCTATGAAAAAGATTGATACTGCTTTGAATGTTGCAAGAATCTTTGTAAAAGAAATTTTTCAATTGCATGGAATGCCTAAAAGCATAATTTCTGATTGAGACTCTAGATTTACATCAAACTTCTGAAAAGCGACAGTTGAATTGATTGGAACTCAACTTCGTATGAGTACAACTTTCCATCCACAAACTGATGGGGAAACCAAGAGGGTTAACAGGGTAGTTGAAGATATGTTGCGTATGTATGTGAATGAAAAGCAGGATAATTGGAGTGAATATTTACCCTTGGTTGAGTTTTCATACAATAGTGCATGGCATGCATCTATAAAAATGACTCAGTTTGAAGCTATGTATGGTTATAGTTGCTTGACTCCATCTTCGTTTTCGGGGTTTCCAAATAACTTGTTGCTAGGGAAGGATCATAGACTTTCTCCTCGATATGCAGGTCCTTTTAAAGTTTTGAAAAAGATTGGATCTCTTGATTATTTGCTGGAATTACCTAAACATTTAAATGTGCATCTTTTATTTCATGTTAGCTTACTTAAAAGATATGTATCTAATGTTGCTCATGTTTTGCAGGACAATTATAAGCTAAAAGATGATGGCTCTTTTGAGCTTCAACTGGAAATAATATTAGATATGAAGGAAAGATTTGTTAGAAATAGATCTATAGTAGAAATTTTGGTGAAATGGCACTCATACCCAGTAGAAGATTCGAGTTGGGTGAATTTAGATGATTTTTTAACGCATTATCCTTCTTTCCAACTCTGAGGACAAAGTTCTAAAGGGGGGGAAGAATTGTAATAGGCCTCTTTTCTAGTGAAATAATTCATTTTGAAATTTCTGAATTTTATTGTGGGGATAATGATTAGAATGAATAATTAGGTCATTTTATGCATGTAGGAAAAATTTTGGGTTGACAAGTTGTAAGACAATAGTTACGCAATATAACACAGGAGCAATAGCAGAGAAGATAACAGATATAGGAGAATCTCAACAATTTTCTACTAACAGCAAGTACAAGATGATAGCATTGTCCACCCGTGCGCTCTCAAGGTAGAGCTTAAATGGTGATCTAGACAACTCTAGATAGGGAGATACAAGGTAGAGGTATGCTGGCTCAATTAGATGTCTCAGGTAGTGCAGAAGTCATGTATATATAGGATCATGGGTGGCCTTCCATGGACGGCTATACATGGGCGGTAGAGCGTGGGCCGCCACCACTCGCGTAATTGCCATATGCGGCTTAGACCAGTTGAACCGACCTAACAAATATAAATGATTTCTGACTCCGACAGGGAATATTCCATGGAATATTCCCTTTAGCATTGCGTCGAAGACGCTACCCTCGGACCCCCACCAGGGTGCCTGGTGGCCCCGTTGGACCCCCCAGCCGGGGCTGCTCACCGCTGCCTCGAACCCCACAATTGGGGACCCTGGTAACTCCCTTTCCTTACAATACCATACATGGTCCAATATGACCTTCATCCAACATACAAGTTGGGATTCCCATCAATTGGGTAATGCATGCTTGGCTTCTCCTCATAATGGGGGCCTTAAAAAATGTGCATACAATCATGAGGGGTAGACATTGATCATATACTAACACAAGTTTCATATTCTCTCTCTAGACCTTATGTGCATCATGTTTTCTAGTCAAATTTTGAAGGTGAAGATGAAAGAATTAGGAAAAACTCTGTATGAGAGAAAGGTAGAGCAAGCATAGGAGAATAAAAGTGCCTGAGTGAATTTTTTGTGAATCATGTTTTAAGTACCTTGTTCAGGGTCCTACATTTAGTTCATTGTAAGAAAATGCCTTGATTTTACTCTCTCTCTGTAAAATTTTGAAACTTGCAGGGCTCAAAAGTGGCATTCGGAGGTGGATTTGGACCTCGGATGTTTCAAACACTATTGTGTAGATCACAAAATTGAATAAAAGTGTCTCTCACAAGCTTAAGCTAATTCCTCACCGTTTTTGAGTTACAAGGCTTTGAAAACTGCCATTTTCCAACACTTAAAAAAAAACGAGGGCTTACCTAATTCTATTCGAGCCCGTTATTGTGATGCTCACGTGTCACCATATCTAAATATGGATATTTTTGAATATGTTTTTCTCCTATTTTTGAAAGGTATGCTAAAGAAACAAAACACACTATGTTTGCATGGCTTTTTGCAAAAGTTTTGGAGAAACTCGACTTTTTCTAGATTTGGTGGATCGCACACTTTTTTGGGGAGGGCAGCGATCAAACTCTGATATAGGGAGACCTGTGCATCAAAACAGGGGACAGAGAAATCTAAGAATTACTTTGTGATTGAGAGTGAGAGTGAGAGTGAGAGTGAGTGAGAGTGAGTGAGAGTGAGAGTGTGATTGAGAGTGCGAGTGTGAATGCGATTGTGATAGGTCGGGGGTGGTGGGGAGGTAGAGGCTTTGTCAAGAAGCTATTGTAACCATTGATTCACATCTATAATATCAAAATTCTTCCTTCTCTGCATCATATTTGTTTCTACTCTTCCGCATCAGATTTTCTCTTACCTTGTCAATCTGTGTGTTCTTCTCTCCAATTTAGTTTTGAGTGATTGAAAGATTGTGATTGGGGATAGATTGTGATTGAGGAAACACTACAAGTGGTATCAGAGCAGATTCAATCCTCGAGAATGATGGAAAGTCTAACACAAAAGATTCATGAACAAGAGGAGGTTATTCAGAGCTTCTTAGTGAATTGCGCAAAGAACGAGGTGGAAAGCAGCCACAAGGAGCAACAAATTTGTTTGTGGAGCTGAACAATGAAGTAGATGAAGGTGCCGGAACATCTAGTGCACCTTGTGAAAAACAAAAACGCAATTATGAAGATATGGAACGAGGTGAGTTTGCCCTTAATCAAGTCTTCAAGAAGGCAAAGTTGAATGCTTTTGATGGCGAGAAGAAGAGTGGCGAAGATATGGAGGCATGGATTGAAGAACTGGAGGATTTCTCTGATCTTCAATAATTTAGTGGAGTCCAAGGCAAAAGTTGGGATCTTGCACCTGCGTGGGATCCGAAAGCTATGGTGGAAGTCGTATATGCAGACTCGAATGCGTTCTGGTCCCGTTCTATGGAAGGAATTCAGAGAACAAGCTGAAAAATGCTATTGTTTTCCACACTACCATATGGAGAAGAAGATGGAGTTCTAAAATTTCCAACAACACAAAAGTGATAAGCATAGCTTATCTACTAATGAGTACAAAGAGAAGTTCCTACGTCTTCATAAATATGCATTAGAGGTTAGCGGTGATGCTCTAAAGAGTAAATTTATTGAAGGGCTTCGTGAGGAACTTCGCTATCAAGTCAAGGGATCTGGATGCATTGATTTTCTTGATGCTGTTGCGATGGCCAAGAACTTTGAGAAGATGGAGAAGTTCAATTTGCACAAGGCAAATAGAAGCAGATTCATTGCAATGGGACATAGGCCACAAAGACCTGTTAAAATGAACATGACAATTCAAAGAAGACTCCATCTTCAAATAACCAAGGCAAGAATCTTGCACAGGTGGAAAATCAAAGAAGGCGTCGACCAATCCAGTGGCAACAAGACCCTGATTTTATTGAGAGGGCAAAAAGACTTGGTCTATGTTTTCGTAGCGGAGAGCAAGGGCATAGGACATATGAGTGCCCGAATAAGGCAGTCTTTTGACTCGCACGATCAAAAGCGACAAACATCATCTAGGAGGGTACAATTATTGAGGAAGTGGATGATGGAGGTAAGTGCCATGACTCTACTTCACGTTGCATAGTGGTTAATTCTTTTTCAAAGGCTTTTGTAATCATGGTTCCGGGTATGATTTCTATGCATAAAACCAGATTTTTGATCGATTCAGGTAGCACCCATTGTTTTCTATCTTTCAAATTGGTACAGAATCTAGGGATAGCCCTAAATATGCAGATAACCAAACCTGTAGAGATGGCCAATGGACGATTACACTACATGAAAGGATATGTTGAAAACCTTGAATTTAGTCTTTCTGATAGGTGCTTTTCTAGAAGTTTCCATGTAAGTGAGATGAAAAAGAGTGATGTAATCATCGGCATGGATTGCTTAGTTAAAAATTCTGCGAGAATTAATTGTGAACAAAGAACGATCACTTTAAAGCTAGATGATGAATCAATTCATATTCTAGGTGATGCCTATAATCCTAAACCTATTCTTATTTCTGTTATGCGGATAATTAGAGGTATACGTGATGGTTGTACAACATTTGTAGTGTATGTGAACAATCTGCATGAGGAAGGTAATGATAAAGGTATTCCAGATTATGTAGAAAATCTCTAGAAAGAATATAATGATGTATTTCCAGAAGACTTGCCTGGTATACCTCCACCTAGGCAAATTGACCATGCCATTGACCTATATCCAGGCAGTGAACAATATTCTAGAGCACCCTATAGATTTAACATTGATGAATTAAAGGAGCTTAACATTCAATTAGATGATCATTCGAAGAAAGGCTTGATAAGACCGAGTATCTCACCTTGGGGTGCACCTGTTTTATTTCAGAAGAAGAAGGACGGCTCTTATATATTATGCATCGACTATAGGGGGTTGAATAAAAGAAAAATTAAGAATAAGTATCCACTTCCTCATATAGATGACTTATTAGGTTAAGTGGAGTGACTGTATTCACTAAGATTGACTTAAGATTTGGATATCACTAAATTAGGATCAAAACAGAGGATATTCCTAAGATAGCTTTTCGAACACGACAAGGTCACTTTGGGTTTACGGTTCTACCTTTTGGATTGACAAATGCTCTTGCCACATTTATGTGCTTGATGAATAATATTTTTAATGATTACCTAAATGAATTCATCTTAGTATTTCTTGATGATATATTTCTATACTCTAAAGATGATTCTGAGCATGCAGTACATCTCAAGAAGACTTTGCAAACTCTTCGAGAACACAAACTGTATGGAAAAAAGAGTTTAGTGTTTCTTTGCTAAGGATGAACTTGTGTATTTAGGAAGAGTAATATTGAAAGAAAGAATCCTCAT
The DNA here is from genome assembly GCA_020310875.1 of Ceratopteris richardii. Lineage (NCBI taxonomy): Eukaryota > Viridiplantae > Streptophyta > Polypodiopsida > Polypodiales > Pteridaceae > Ceratopteris > Ceratopteris richardii. The sequence continues at coordinate 147,483,471 of CM035418.1, read as the reverse complement.
AGATGAAGATAAAGTAAAAACAATAGTTGATGGCCGATTCGTAAGACTGTAAGGGATGTTAGAAGTTTTCTTGGGTTGGCACAATATGAAAGAGCACATATTAATGATTTCTCTAAGATAGCTACTCCCCTCACATAATTGACTAAAAAGAATATAGGATTTGCATGGACTGATGCTTGTCAGAAATCATTTGCAACATTTAAACAAAAAGTCGTTGAAAATTGTGTTTTGAAAATACCAGAAATAGGAAAGCCTTTTGTGGTTGCATGTGATGCAACTGGTAGTCAGATAGGATGTGTTATTTCACAGGATGGAAGGATGGTCAACATGAACTTAACTATCCTACTCATGATTTAGAAATGCTTGTTGTTGTGCATGCACTTAAGCAGTGGAGACATCTATTGTTAGGGGTTAAGTTTGAATTGAAAACAGATCATGAGAGTTTAAAATACATCTTCACACAACCATTGCTTAACAAGAGGTAGAAGTGTTGGATTGAGTTATTAACTGAGTATGATTTTAATATTAAGTATCTGGCTGGTAAGGAAAATAAGGTTGCTGATGCATTGATTCAAAGACCTTTGTGTAATCTTGTTTGTGTAATAAATTCTGATTTTCTCAATCAAATTCAAGAAGAGATAGAACAAGATCCTTTTTATGCACCTATTTTGAATGCTTTGAATGCGAACAAGGGATCAATGTATGAGGAAAAATTTCATTTGCAGAATGGAACATTGTATTGTAATAATCAGCTATGCAAATCTTTTGAATCTCCATTAAAAGTCAAAATATTGCATGATTTCCATGATGCACCTTTTTCTTCACATCCAAGTTATTCAAGGACCTATGTTAAAACAAAGTTTTCTTACTTATCGCCATGTATGAAGCGGGATATTAGAAAATATGTTTGCGAATGTTTGAAGTGCCAACAGGTGAAATCGGAGTTTAAGAGGATGCCTGGAATGCTTCAACCTTTGGATGTTCCAAATCAGAAGTGGGAGTCTAATTCAATGGACTTTATCACTAAGCTACCCATGACCAGAAGTAAGCATGATACCATATTCGTTGTAGTCGATCGGCTTATCAAGATGGCACATTTCTTCCCTATGAAAAAGACTGATACTTCTTTGAATGTTGCAAGAATCTTTGTAAAAGAAATTTTTCGATTGCATGGAATGCGTAAAAGCATAATTTCTAATAGGGACTCTAGTTTTGCGTCAAACTTCTGGAAAGCGACATTTGAATCGATTGGAACTCAACTTTGTATGAGTACAACTTTCCATCCACAAACTGATGGGGAAACCGAGAGGGTTAACAGGGTAGTTGAAGATATGTTGTGTATGTATGCTGATGAAAAGCAGTATATTTGGAGTGAATATTTACCGTTGGTTGAGTTTGCATACAATAGTGCATGGCATGCATCTATTAAAATGACTTCGTTTGAAGCTATGTACGGTTATAATTGTTTGACTCCACCTTCGTTTTTGGGGTTTCCAAATAAAGTAGAAGTATCCAAATAAATGCTTGATAAGATGCACGAAGAACTTGGAAAAATTAAGAAACACATAAAAGAAGCTCAGAAAAGACAAAAGAAGTTCTATGATTTATAGACAAGACCACTTGAATTTCAAGTTGATGATATGGTATTTCTTAAAGTTAATCCTCTCCCATCTAACATGTTATTAGGGAAGGATCACAGACTTTCTCCTCGATATGCAGGTCCTTTTAAAGTTTTGAAAAAGATTGGATCTCTTGCTTATTTGCTGAAATTACCTAAACATTTAAATGTGCATCCTGTATTTCATGTTAGCTTACTTAAAAGATATGTATCTAATGTTGCTCATGTTTTGCAGGACAATTATACGCTGAAAGATGATGGCTCTTTTGAGCTTCAACCGGAACTAATATTAGATAGGAAGGAAAGATTTCTTAGAAATAGATCTATAGTAGAAATTTTGGTGAAATGGCACTCATACCCAGTAGAAGATTCGAGTTGGTGAATTTAGATGATTTTTAACACATTATCCTTCTTTCCAACTCTAAGGACAGAGTTCTTAAAGGGGGGAAGAATTGTAATAGGCCTCTTTTCTAGTGAAATAATTCAATTTGAACTTTCTAAATTTCATTGTGGGGCTAATGCTTAGAATGAATAATTAGGTCATTTTATGCATGTAGGAAAAAATTTAGGTTGAAAAGTTTCATATTCTCTCTCTAGACCTTATGTGCATCATGTTTTCTAGTCAAATTGGGAAGGTGAAGATGAAGGAATTAGGAAAAACTCTGTATGAGAGAAAGGTAGAGCAAGTATAGGAGAACAAAAGTGTCTGAGTAAAATTTTTGTGAATCATGTGTTAAGTACCTCGTTCAGGGTCCTACATTTAGTTCATTGTAAGAAAATGCCTTGATTTTATTCTCTCTAGAATTCTGAAAGTTGCAAGGCTCAAAAGTGGCATTTGGAGGTGGATTTGGACCTCGAACATCTCAAACACTATTGTGCAGATCGCAAAATTGAATAAAAGTGTCTCTCACAAGCTTAAGCTAATTCTTCACCATTTTTGAGTATCAAGGCTTTGAAAAGTGTCATTTTCCAACACTTACAAAAAACGAGGGCTTATCTTATTCTATTTGAGCCCGTGATTTTGATGCTCACGTGTCACCATGTCTAAATATGGATATTTTTGAATATGTTTTTCTCCTTATTTTGACATGTACTCTAAAGAAAGAAAGCACACTACGATCACATGGCTTTTTGCAAAAGTTTTGGAGAAACTCGACTTTTTCTAAATTTGGTGGATCGCACACTTCTTTGGGGAGGGCAGCGATCAAACTCTGATATAGGGAGACCTGTGCGTCAAAACAAGGGACACAGAAATCTGAGAATTACTTTGTGATTGAGAGTGAGAGTGAGAGTGAGAGTGTGATTGAGAGTGTGAGTGTGAATGCGATTGTGATAGCTCGGGGGTGGTAAGGAGGTAGAGGCTTCGTCAAGAAGCTATTGTCCAAAGCTATTGTAACCATTGATTCACATCTATAATATCAGAATTCTTCCTTCTCTGCGTCATATTTGTTTCTACTCTTCTGCATCAGATTTTCTCTTACCTTGTGCAATCTCTGTGTTCTTCTCTCCACTTATTTTTGAGTGATCAAAAGATTGTGATTGGGGATAGACTGTGATTGAGGAAATGCTACATCTTGTCTAGTTCATTTCTCTATGTTTCGATACCCACTATCCAGTATAACACTTGGACCACTTAAATAAGAGTGTTGTGAGCTTACATATAAAGTTTCATCCACATTGGATGTGTAGATTTGAAGATATGAATGTTTGGGTGTGACTGTGTTTGCACATCTCCTTCTTCATGAAAAGGCGAGGTGACCCCTAAACTTCTTTAAATTATTGCTCTATGGTTAATGAGGCTAAATTCATGAAAGAACTTGCTTCAATTAGCGTCAAAGTTTAATTGAAATTGTGAGAAAGGTATCTGGTTAATTTGTACTAGGTTGTGAGCTCAAAACATTTTCTTAAGAGCTTCTCATCCAAAAATAGAAGGTTTTTCCCAAGCTTTATGATATGCAAACTTATCTGTTTTGTCATAACTATTTATGAATGATCTTCCAAAGGACTGATGGATTTGTACTAGGTATCCTAGAAGTCATCTTGGCTAGTGTTGAGTAGTTTTTTTCCAACGCTCTCATCTCTACCAATATCCCATCACCTCTTCACAATTTTCGTTCACCTTTTTGAGATACAAACAATTTTCCACATCAGGGTATCTAGTCACTGGCCATGGATAAAAGAAATGATGTATTCAGTATGTTGGTTGTTGAGGATAAGTTGGATGGTACTAATTACCCATTGTGAGCATATATGATGCATGATGTATTGGTAGCAAAAGGGTGTGGAATATTGTGCAGAGTGTTGAAACATGTCCTATTACACCTACAAATAGATTTATTGAAGGTAATGTAGATGGTGTTGAAGATGATGATCTTCAATCTCTTGGTCATGCTGGAGTTCTTGCTACACCTACTATAGAGCAAATTTTTTGGGATCAAAGAGATGCTCATGCACATGCATTGATAGCTTTGTCTGTCAAATATCCGTCTAGTAATCTATACACTTCCTTGCCTGGTACATGTTCCAAATAAATTCTCTATGATTGGAAGTGGATAACTATCCTTGATTGTAGGCGCATTAACTTTCTTCAAGTTAATACATGGGGAATACCCATTCGGTTTGCTTAATTTCATAGATGAATCCTGCTTCTTTCAATCTATCAATTTATTCCTTTATTTTAGTTGTAAATGTGTCATTATATGTGTATGCTTTCTGTTTCATGGACTTAGCCTCTAACATCACAGGGATACTATGTGAGAAAATGTTTGGATCCACACCTTTCATGTCTTTGTATGTCCAAGCAAGTACATCTCTATATTCATGCAAGAGATTTATTAATTCCTTTTCCTTCTTTGCATATAAGTTCATCTCCTATGTACATGCTTTGTTCTTCTTGATCTTCAATGGTTACTATCACTTTCTTTATCACTTCTTTTTTGTCATATGATTTCCCATGACAACTTGTCTTTTGGCATCCTCACCAAGATTTTTCTATCTTTGATCTCATACTTCTTGAAGTTCTCTGGCACCTCAAACAATGACTCTTCCTATTCCTTCACTTGTAGGGTTTTCTTACATTTCTTTTTCTTTTTTTCGTCCTCTATCTGGTAGGTTAGGAATTTTTCATTCTTAAACGCATTCATTGAGAGTTTGTTTGCATCGACTTGATATAGGTATTCCTCATATAAACTGCAAAAGGGATCCCTAATGATGGATTCTGTGTCTTCATCCTCATCCTCAGATTCACACATAAATAAGGATACATCATAGATCTCCTCATTAAAATGGGATTCCATTGTTGCTAGTATTTCTAACCAACCATGAGTTTCAAATTCCTCATCTAGAGCAATCATACGTGCATATGTTGGGAAACTCCTGTTTCTCTAGCTTCTAATCTTTTCTCCTCTTTTTTGGCTACTTTAAAATCCATAAGTGTGTGTCTTCATGCATCCAGGATGGATAAGAAGATTCAATGAGTAACTGACACAAAAACTTCTTGCGTGTTGTGGATAGAATTCCGGTGTAGGGTTGGGACATCTCTATGCATGTATTCTTTTAGATTTAATTTCATCATTACCCCCTAAGTGTTGTCAGTATAAGGAGTTAGTACCCCAATCTTGCACTTTGTAGTTGTCTCATGAAGTTTTCATCTCTCTGATTCACGTGTTTAGATAGAAGAGGATCCTATCCTAGATTAAACTTGAAAAGAGGGGAACGCATGCATGGTCCAATCCCTACCCAAATCATTCTCAAGACCATCTATTTTTGCACTGGATAAGTTAAACTGAGTGAAAAGCATGGTAAACAATGATAAGGGTGGATTATACATCCATTTCCAATTCACTATTTTTCTATGTGTAGATTGGACATCCATAGCACAAACATGGTAAATAGGTGGATTCTAAACCTATAACCAAATTGATTTCCTTGATCCATTTCTATGCACCACTTATGCATGGAACTAGAAAAATGAGTGTACTCTCTCAAAAAATTTTGAGAGCTCTCTTAAAAATCACTTGAAATTGCTTTAGATAAATCAAACTTTACTAAAGTTGAACAAAAAATCTTACTTAGATGTCTCCACTTAGGTCCACTTCTAACTATATCCACTACCTATTACCAAACTAGAGGACTACTATGTCCGATTCTATCTTCCACTTCCTCGTAGAATGTAGGAAAGAAGTGTTCACTCCTCTTTTTCAACCCAGCTTCAACTTGGCCAAAACAAACTCGAAATGACTTTGATAATTGTTCAAGTTAGGACACTCAAGGACGGTGTCCCATACCACTGTTGGATTTAGATGTCTGTAGAAGCACGCAAACAACACAAGGAAGAAGAAGAAGCTTGGAGCACAACACACAATGCTAAATGTATTACTAGAGAATGTACAAAGATAAGTAGCCGATTAGGGCAATAGGCGTATATACAAGCTGGGGGGAAAAACCTCCTAAAGAGGGAAAAAAGTGCCCTGGCATTCCTAGTGTGTTCACACACATCACGACCTAAATATATCAACAAATCCACCCTGGGAGTGATGCGGTGAACAAGGAACTAGCACTCATGTATAAGGAAGTGCCAAGCTATGTGAAATCAATCCACAAAAGGAAGTAAGCCCAAAGCTTTGCAGAAAGCTTCAAACTTCTCCCTAGGCAGAGCCTTTGTGAAAAGGTTTGCAATGTTCTCTTGTGTGGGCACATATGCTAAGCTGATCTCCCAGCAGAGAACCTCTTCTTGACATAATGATAATGCACCTCAATGTGCTCAGTGCGAGCATGGAACACAGGGTTCCTTGCAACTGCCAATGTGGTCTAACTGTCAGTGAAGATGGTGGTGGCAGAAGACTGACCAACACCCAAATCAGCCATAAGGCATCCGAGCCACACACACTCAACAGTCATCACGAAAGTTGCCCTATACTCAGCCTCACAACTGGAAATGGCCACAGTAGGCCACTTCTTGCTCAACCAAGGTATACATGGGCTACCAAGCATGAAGCAAAAGCCACTAGTGGACACACGAGTGTCATAGCAATCAGCCCAATCAGAGTAAAAAGCATGAAAATCTGGCAGTAGTGATCCACCCTTGGGATAAAACAACCCAAGTAGTTGAGTACCACTCAAGTAGCAAAAGATGCGCTTAACCACCTGCCAATGATTGACTCCTGGGCAATGCATAAACCTGATCATCTGTGAGATAGCAAACTGAACATCTGGCTGAGTAATGCAAAAGTAAATCAAGCATCCAACAGTCTGCTGATAGAGAACAACATCAAATGCATCTCCAGCATCATGAAGACTCAGTCATCAACATGTCTCCATAGGAGTGGCAATAGGTTTATAGTCTTCAAGGCCAAAACGCTGCAATAATGTGTCAATATATTTTGTTTGACACAAAGCCATTCCACCATCAACATGCCTAAACTGAATGCCCAAATAATGATACAAATGCCCCAAATCAGACATCGCAAATGAGGCATGTAAATCAGCCTTGAAATCAGCAATATGCTTCTCATGAGGACCAGTGAGCAGCATGTCGTCAACATACACCACAATGATCAAAAGTAAATCATTAGCACACTTGACATATAAGGTGCTTTCAATTGGACTGTTCTCAAAACCATGTGCAATCAGATAGGCATGTATCTTTTCATACCAAGCACGTGGTGCTTGCTTTAAACCATATAACGCCTTCTTTAACCTGCACACCTAGCTTTCATGCCCTTTCTCCACAAAGCCACTGGGCTGAAAAACATACACTTCTTTATGCAAGTCACCATTCAGAAATGTTGTTTTAATGTCCAACTAATGTACATTCCAACCATGATGAGCTGCAAGTGCACAGATGCTATGAACAGTAGTCATTCGACAAGTAGGAGCAAAGGTTTCATCAAAATCAATGCCTCTTTCCTGCGCATAACCCTTTGCAACAAGCCTAGCCTTATACCTATCAACTGTACCATCAGATTTACGCTTCAGCTTGTATACCCAATAAGTGCCAATGGCCTTCTTGCCAGGAGGCAAGTCACATAAAGACCAAGTACCATTCTTCATTATAACATCATATTCAGATTGCATAGCAGCCATCCAATTTTCTGAATTTTGTGCTTCATCAAACAAAACAGGCTCAGTCTCACCACAGAGACTAGATGCAGCCATAGAGTAGCAATTTGATGCAAAAGAGGCACTACGAGAGCCTGATCGAGTACAATATGATAGAGGTGCATCTAATTTGCTATCACACAAAGTCTACACTAGCCATTTTGGCATGGTTTTTGCCTCTTCAATATCAACTCTCTCATCAACAAGTGCATCATGTAAATCTACATCAGAAATGGGATGATCTGCATCATCCATGAAACCTGCAAAGGTTGAGAAGTTGCCTCATTAGGACCAGCACTAAACTATCCACCTGTAAAAAGAGGCAGCAAAGTATCATACATGTCGTTGGAGCTAACAGATGTCTCCTTAGTACATGAAAGCAATGGCTGAATAGCATCTTCCACAAAAACAACATGAAGATTAACCAGAATGTGTTTAGTCTGTGGATGATGCAGACAATAGCCTTTACTTTCAGAACTGTACCCAATAAAAATACATTTTCATACTTTATCATCCAATTTTCTGTGATGTTGTTCAGGCACTAATGCATATGCCAAACAACCAAAAACACAAAGATGAGCAACATATGGGTTGCAATCATCCCAAGCCTCATATGGAGTGATAGACTGCAATGCTTTAGTGGGACACCTGTTAAGTACATATGTTGCACACATGACAGCCTCAAGCTAGAAACTATGTGGTAAAGCTTGACTCTTGACCATACACCTCGCCATCTCCATGAGTGACCTGTTCTTTTGTTCAGCAACTCCATTCTCTTGAGGTGTATATGACATTGTACACTGGCGTTTTATCCCACCTTCAACCAAAAATGCATTAAAATCAGAAGACATATATTCCCCCCCTCCATCAGAACGAAGGGTGCCCATTTTACATGCTGACATATTTTTAGCCAAAACCAAAAACTTTTTGAAGCACATGAACACTTCGGACTTTGCCTTCAATGGATATACCCATGCATGCCTGGAAAAATCATCGATGAAAGTCACAAAGTAAAGATAATTTCCAAAAGAAGGTGTCTGCATAGGACCACAGATATCACTATGCACAAGCTTCAACTTTTGAGTAGCCCAAACTAAACCATCTTTTGGAAAGGAGCAACACTGCATTTTGCCCAAAATACAACCTTCACAAACATGTTTTCTAGGTGCCTCAAGTTTGGGCAAAGAGGACATCATTTCAAATTTCTGTAGGCGTAGTAAACTAGCAAAATTCAGATGACCAAAGCGTGCACGCCAAAGCTTTGCATCTGACATAGCCTAAGAGTCATGTACTACACATGTCAAATCATTTACAGATCTTTCATAGTCTATGAGCTTATACAGTCCACGACATAAAATGCCAGAAGCAATAATCACATCGCCATTTGAGAGATCATGAACTATACATCTATCATCAACAAATTTCACAACCAAGCCAATCTTGGCTAATGCAAAAATTGACAACAGATTTTTCTTGATCCCTAGCACAAACAAAGCATCTGACAAAGTGAAAGAACTACCATCAGCAGTAGTCAAAATGATCTTATCAACTCCCATAACAGGATAAGAGGAGTTGTTGGCACATGTAACAGTATTCTCGGTACGGGCAGGCTCAAGTGAAGAGAAGAAACTACGCTGCGAGGTAATATGTTTGGTTGCCCCACTGTCAAAGTACCAAACATCTCACTCTACTACAGACATGCAATGCTCATGAGAAGATGGGTCAAAACTGCAAATAGTAGTAAACGCCCATTCTTCTTCTTGTACAAGATTAGCAGACTCTGTTTTTGGTGTAGAGGCCTCTACAACAACCATTCCAACCTCTTTCTTCTTTGCCTCCTTAGCAGCCAATTTTGGACAATTCTTTATGATATGATCATTTCCTTTATAGTACTTGCAAAACAATTGATTTCTTTTCATCTTTGTCTCCCCTCTTTGATTGTGCAAAATTAGCAGATTTTTGCTTACCAATTGAAGAGCTCCATTTTCCTTTGCCATTCTGACTAGCCAAGAAAGCTTGATCTGCAACACGCATAATGGACCTGTTCTGCCTCAAGTGATCTTCCTGCAACAGAACAGAGACTAACTCCTCAAATGACAAGTCATTTGGATTGCCTTTCATCATCAAGCGAAGAGTAGAAGCAAAACTCTGATATGAATCAAGAAGACCATTCAGAATGGTCTACACAAATGAGCTATCTGGTATAACTTCATCAACAGAAATCAATTGTTCCTTCAAGTCTTTGATCTTTGTTAGAAAACTATCCATAGAATCAACTTCATTCATGTGCTCACTCTCCAACTGTTTTCGGAGGTAAGCAACACGAGCCTCATTCCTAGCTTGGTACAATGTGGTAAGGGTATCCCAAGCATCGTTAGTTGTTCTGCAAGAGCGAATGTGAGGAATAATGGCATGTTTGACAGACAAAGCTATCAATGCATGTGCATGGGCATCTCTGCCATCCCAACGAAATTTGCTCTGCAGTAGGTGCAGTAGAAACCGTAGCACAAACTCGAATATGTAGAATATCATCATCTTTGACACCTTCTACATCAGCTTCAGTACCTGCAGTTGTAACAGTTGCAGGTGTGATAAGACATTTTTCAACACCCTGCACAATGTTCCACAGTCCTTTTGCAACCAATACATGTCGCATCATATAAGCCCACAACGGGTAGTTGGTACCATCCAACTTATCCTCAATAGCCAACATACGAAATACATCACTGCTTTCAGCCATGGCTCGTGACTAAAATACCTTGATGCAGAAAATTGACTGTATCTCAAAAAGTTGAACAGAACTGCCCATACAAATTCTGCTAAACATGTAACATACTTTGAGATGCTTATACTAGCAAACCGAAATTGGTATATAGCTTTGCCACAAAAAGACAAAATAGTAGCAATTGTTGGAGTTAGATGTCTGTGGAAGCACGCAAACAACACAAGGAACAAGAAGAAGCTTGGAGCACAACACATAATATTGAATGTATTACTAGAGAATGTACAAAGATAAGTAGCCCATTAGGCCAATAGGCATATATACAAGTCGGGGGAAAAAAACCTCCTAAAGAAGGAAAAAAGTGCCCCGGCGGTCCTAGTGTGTTCACACACATCACTACCTAAATATATCAACAACCACCATACCCACTTTGATATTGATGCAAAACTTAATGCTCCCCATCATCAAGCGCACACCCACACCTCATGTAGTGACTTCCACTTTAGCTCAACTTTTCTAAGTTCAAGCCCTTGTACTGGAAATTGATCTATCTGCCAACTTCTAATGACTTTGATCCTATGTGCAACTAAGCACCCTGATCCAAAATTTGAACATTTTCTTTTCATGCTTTTTCTTAAAGCGTACAAGATAGCTTATTTTATCTCCAAACTCAAGACCCTTTAAGCATCAAGACTAGGCTTAGCTTAACTTATAAGCCCTTGCATATCAAGAATCCCTTTACATCTTAAAATAATATTTCAAGATCAAATCCAATCCTAATTAGGACTCTTTTACTCAAGAGATTTTTTTTAATCTCATGAAATTATTACTATTATCTTTCTCCTTTGGTAATCTCAAAAGTATGCACCAATCCTCCAATTTTCAATTTTTCAAACGTATTCATTTGACATTTATGGCATTTATATACATATGTTTGTATATTTTGATGTATGCTAGGTCGATAAAAATGTTGTTGAACTAGTTCATAGGTTTGGTTAACATTTGGATCTCCTACAATTGGGGCATCGTGGCATTTGAAGAGTACTTACTTGGGGACACAAACCTTACCTTTATAAAGCAAATATTCATCTTTGAGGGAATAATATTTAGAATTTCCTTCAAAAGTACTTGCTTCATTTTCTTGTGCTTCCTCAACTGCTTATATGAAGAGGCATGAGAAACTTTGTTTTATATTATCATAAGTGTTTATACCAGTGATAAGGACAAAAAATGTTTGGGTCCTTGCTTCATTGTTTACAATTTTCTGTATTTCTAAACTAGAAATCAAGGGAGTACGTGGAACACTCTTGGGTCCTTGCTTCATTTTTTACAATTTTCTATATTTCTAAACTAGAAATCAAGGGAGTGCGTGGAACACTATGCTCACCCTAGATTTTGTACATGGCTATGTCACATTAGAATTCCAAAGTATTTGTATAATAACTTTTGGACAATGAAGGTCCTAGACTCTTGTGACGGTCTCTCTCTAGAATTGAATCTACCATGTCCATGATCATAACTTGAAAGTCCAACTTATCCTTGAAGTCCTAGATTTCAAGTGTCTTGTCCTTGCATGATGGACACTACATACCTATGCAACAAAGGGCTTTGGAGAAGATCTAACTTTTTCACAAGAGCATAATTGATGAAATTATGAGTTGTCAAATCATCCACCATAATCTTTAGGGTGTGACCTTTGACTGAACCATGGAGCTAGACTAAATTGTTTAAAATCAAGCCTTAAACCTTAACTAAAAGGCTCAAGGACATGGATGATAAGTTAAAACTATATTTTTGGGATGTTTTGGTGTGTTCTAATGTTCTGATATTTAGTCTAGTGTTCAAATGTTCCACTCTTCAAATGTTCCTGCGTTGTTCCAATGTTGTTCTAAGGTACCATTCCAGTGTACAAGTGTTCCAAATATTTTCCTTTAATCTTAGAAAAAGTCTCAAAGGCGTGGATGAAAAGTGGACCTATCATTTATAGGCTCCATATCATGCATTTCAACTACCAAGAAGTTTCAACCACTTTCCTAAATCATAGCTCACCAAAACAGTCTAGTGGTTGATTGAGAGATTCTTGAAAAATTGTAGAAACACCTTTAAATAGCCTATATATGTATGAATCCAATTCGTGAGTGCCATTCCATGACCTCTAATCTCTTCCTAAGTTAGAGTATAAGGAATTTGCTACATGCTATTGATATATTTAGGTAGTGATGTGCATGAACACTCTAGGACTATTAGGGCACTTTTTCCCCTCTTTAAGAGGTTTTTTCCCCCCATCTGATATACGCCTATTGCCCTAATGGGCTAGTTATCTTTGTACATTCTAGTGGTAATACATTCAGCATTGTGTGTTGTGCTCCAAGCATCCTCTTCTTCCTTGTGCTATTCATGTGCTTTTGCAGACGTCTAACTCCAACAAACGGTATCAAAGCAGGTCACCGCTTCATATAGGGCATTGTCTACACCTCTCTAGTTGCGGTCTTAGAATCGCATGAAATTTGGTAAGCATACTCAGAGTGTTTCAGAGATCAAAACGGCTTCGCTCTGTAGTGCCAAAATCATGATCTGGGCTCGTTTCAGTCTCTAAACACACTATCACAATGCTTGTGCAGGGTATTTCATCTTTTTGTGCCACAGGTATATACCAATTTTGGTTCGTCAATGTAAGCATCTCAAAGTCTGTTACAGGTTTAGCACAATTCGTCTAGGTAGTTGTGTTCAAATTTTTGAGATACAGTCAATTTTCTACATCAAGATATTTTAGTCATAGGCCATGGCTGAAAGCAATGATGTATTTTGTATGTTGTCTGTTGAGGATAAGTCGGATGGTACCAACTACCCACTATGGGCTTATATGATGCGTCATGTATTGGTCACAAAAGGACTATGGAATATTGTGCAAGGTGTTGAAAGACGTCCTGTTACACCTGTGAATACAGGTACTATAAATACACCTACTTGAGCTCATAGAGATGGTGTCGAAGATGATGATATTCTGCAGATTCCTATTCCTCCTACTGTTTTTGTTGTACCTACTATAGAGAAAATTCGTTGGGATGGTAGAGATGCTCAGGCACATGCATTGATAGCTTTTTTTGTCAAACGTGCCATTATTCCTCACATTCGCTCTTGCAGAATAACTAAGGATGCTTGGGATAAACTTGCCACAGTGTCCCAGGCTAGGAATGAGGCTGATGTTGCTTAGCTCTGAAAACAATTGGAGAGTGAGCACATGAATGAAGGTGATTCTAGTTTTCTCACAAAGATCAAAGATTTGAAAGAACAGTTGATTTCTGCTAATGAAGTTATACCAGATAGCTCACTTGTGCCTACCGTTCTGCATGGTCTTCCTGACTCATATCAGAGTTTTGCCTCTACTCTTTGTTTGATGATGAAAGGCAATCCAAATGCCTTGTCATTTCAGGAGTTAGTCTCTGTTTTGTTGCAAGAAGACCAATCCAAGCAGAACAGGTCTATTATGCATGTTGCAGATCAAGCTTTCCTAGCTAGTTAGAAGGGCAAAGGTAAATGGCGCTCTTCTACTAGTAAGCAAAAATCTGCAAATGCTCCACATTCGAAGAAAGAAGACAAAGATGAGAAGAAATCAGAAAAGCAAAAATTGTTTTGCAAATACTGTAAAGCAAATGATCATGTCATCAAGAGCTGTCCAAAATTGGCTACTAAAGAGGCAAAGAAGAAAGAGGTCAGCATGGTTGTTGTAGAGGCCTCTACACCGAAAACAAAGTATGCTAATCTTGTGGAGGAAAAAGAATGGGAGTTTACTATTGTTTGCAGTTTTGACCCACCTTCTCATGAGCAGTGCATGTCTGTAGTAGACTCATATGTTTGGTACTTTGATAGTGGGGCGACCAAACATATTACCTTGTAGCACAGTTTCTTCTCTTCACTCGAGCCTGCCCCTACAAAGAATATTGTTACATGCACCAACAACTCCTCCTATCCTATTATGGGAGTTGGTAAGATCATTTTGACTACTGCTGATGGTAGTTCTTTCACTTTGTCAGATGCTTTGTTTGTGCCACGGATCAAGAAAAATATGTTATCAGAGCCAAGATTGGCTTGGTTGTGAAATTTATTGCTAATGGCATTTTATGTCATGGGTTGTATAAGCTCATAGACTATGAAAGATCTGTTAATGATTTGGCACGTGCAGTACATGATTCTCAGTCTATGTCAGATGCAAAGCTTTGACATGCACACTTTGGTCATCTGAATTTTGCTAGTTTGCTATGCCTCTAGAAATTTGAAATGGTGTCCTCTTTGCCCAAACTTGAAGCACCCGATAAACATGTATGTGAAGGCTGTATTTTGGGCAAAATGCAGCGTTCTGCCTTTCCAAAAGATGGTTCAGTTTGGGCTACTCAGAAATTGCAGCTTGTACATAGTGACGTCTGTGGTCCTATACAGACACCTTCTTTTGGGAACTATCTTTACGTCATGACTTTCACCGATGATTTTTCTAGGCATGCATGGATATATCCATTGAAGGCAAAGTCCGAAGTGTTTATGTGCTTTAGACAGTTTTTGGTTTTGGCTGAAAATCTGTCAGCATGTAAAATGGGCACCCTCCGTTCTGATCGAGGGGGTCAATATATGTCTTCTGACTTTAATGCATTTCTAGTTGAATGTGGGATAAAACATCAGTGTACAGTGTCGTAGACACCTCAATAGAATGGAGTTGTTGAACGAAAGAACATGTCACTCATGGAGATGGCAAGGTGTATGGTCAAGAGTTAGGCTTTACCACATAGTTTCTGGCTTGGGGTTGTTATGTGTGCAGCATATGTAGTGAGCAGGTGTCACTGTAGTCTATCACTCCATATGAGGCTTGGCATGGTCGCAAGCCATCTGTTGCTCATCTGTGTGTTTTTGGTTGTTTGGCATATGCATTAGTGTCTGAGCAACATCGCAGAAAATTGGATGATAAAGCAGTAAAAATTTTTGTTGGGTAGAATTCTGAAAGTAAAGGCTTTCATCTATATCATCCACAGACTAAATGCGTTCTGGTTAGCCGTGATGTTGTTTTTGTGGAAGATGCTATTCAGCCATTGCTTTCATGTACTAAAGAGACATTTGTTAGCTCCAAAGACATGTATGATACTTTGCTGCCTCTTTTTAAAGGTGGACAGTCTAGTGCTGGTCCTGATGAGGCAACTTCTCAGCCTTTGCAGAATTCATGTGATGATGTAGATCATTACATCTTTTATGCAAATTTACATGATGCACTTGTTGATGAGAGAGCTGATATTGAGCAGGCAAAAACTATGACAAAATGGCTGGTGCAGACCTTGCATGACAGCAAATTAGATGCACCTCGATCATATTGTATTCGGTCAGCTCTCATAGTGGCTCTTTTGCATCAGATTGCTATGCTATGGCTGCCTCTAGTCTCTGTGATGAGACTGAACCTATTTTGTTTGATGAAGCACAAGATTCTGAACATTGGATGGCTACAATGCAATCTGAATATGATGCTATCATGAAAAATGGTACTTGGTCTTTATGTGACTTGCCTCATGGCAAGAAGGCCATTGGCATTAAGTGGGTATACAAGCTGAAGCATAAACCTAATGGAACAATTGACATGTATAAAGATAGGCTTGTTGCGAAGGGTTATGCATAGGAAAGAGGCATTGATTTTGATGAAACCTTTGCTCCTACTTCTCGAATGACTACTCTTTGTAGCATCTGTGCACTTGCAGCTCATCATGGTTGGAATGTACATCAGTTGGATATTAAAACAACATTTATGAATGGTGACTTGCATGAAGAAGTGTATGTTTTTCAGCCTAGTGGCTTTGTGCAAAAAGGGCATGAAAACTAGGTGTGCAGATTAAAGAAGGCATAATATGGCTTAAAGCAAGCACCACATGCTTGGTATGAAAAGATGCATGCCTATCTCATTGCACGTGGTTTTGAGAACAGTCCAACTGAAAGCAGCTTATATGTTAAGCGTGCTAATCATGTGCTTCTAATCATTGTGGTGTATATTGATGACATGTTGTTCACTGGTCCTCATGACATGCATATTGCTGATTTTATGGCTGATTTGCATGCCTCATTTGAGATTTCCGATTTGGGGCATTTGCATCACTATTTAGGCATTCAGTTTATGCAAGTTGATGGTGGAATGGCTTTGTGTCAAATGAAATATATTGACACATTATTGCATCGTTTTGTCCTTGAAGACTGTAAGCCTATTGCCACTCCTATGGAGACAGGTTTATTACGATTGAGTCTTCATGATGCTGGAGATGCATTTGATGCTCTTCTCTATCAGGAGGCTATTGGATGTTTGATTTACTTATGCATTACTCAGCCAGATATTCACTACAAGAAATACGGGCGTATAGCGACGGTTAAGGCGATAGAATTTCGTCGCTATAAAATGTTGGAGTTTATTGACCTCCAAAGTATAGCAGGAAGTAGGTGGAACCCCCTAGGAACAAGTTGACCTTCTCACAAACTTCATCATAGAAAACCAGTCATGCTTGCAGAGCTTACTACTCTCTACTCACTCAAAAGTTTTTAAAACTATTTTAACCACATATACTAGAGACCAAGAGCTTTCCAATGAACCAAAGAACACTCAATTTGGATAAATACTCAATGAGCTATGACCTCTGCAATATGCAGCTTTAATGGAGACCTTGAAACAGAGATGAACCTGAGGACATACATCACTTGCAGAGACTACTGCTCTTAACTCACAACTCCAATGAATCTCTGCAAGTTGGATGTTTAATGGAGACCTTCAGCAGGGATAAAAAACAGAGAACACACACTACTTGCAGAGAGTGTTGCTCTCAGCTCACAAATCCAATGATTATGAAAATTGGTACTATGAAAGTAGACAAGAAGAGCTTTCAAATGAGCTATCAAACATGTAATTTGGATATATAATGAGGGAGATACAAGCTCTGCAAGCTCTGCATACAAAAACTAGAGTAGCATAGAGATACTCTCTTGGACATCCCCCAAGATCACGACTTTTCTCCTCTTTTTATAGCATGGGAAACTAATCTAAAACCTTCCTAATACATCTAAATTCGTGGTAGACACTTGGATGGAGGTATTACATGACTCAAGTGCTCAAATAAGCAAAGTATTGATGGACTTTGAGAACTAGCCACATCGACCTTCCACTAGGACACCACTGAAGCTCCCTTGTGACTCACTAATTTGACTCACCATGTTCTAGAACTCACGTGGTATTTTTGCTAAATTTTATGAATAATATGAGCCTTCTTGAAGTATTTGAAGACTTCCCAAAGGTATTTACATAATTTGAAACTTGTACCCTACATAAAACAAATGTTCGCAACATTCTCCCCCTCAAGTTTCAAAGGGTATTTCCTTCATGCCAAGAATATAGTTGAATCTTTGAAGCTTTGGTCCATCCAAGGATTTGGTGAAGATATCTGCAACTTGATCCTTTGTTCCAACAAAAGAAACCTGCACTTCATTGTTCATGGCCTTCTCTCGAACATAATGATAGTGAACCTCTATATGCTTTGTTCTAGCATGAAAAATAGGATTTGAGGTCATATGAATGCTGCTCAAGTTATCCCCATATATCAGTGGTACATCAACCTGCACATTCAAGTCATGAAACAATTTTTTAAACCACATGACCTCAGTAGTAGCCAATGCTAAACCTCTATACTCAGCCTCTGTAGAAGATAAAGCAACTGTAGGCTGTTTCTTTGAACTCCATGTTAATGTCTTGTTTCCTGCTATTACCACATATCCACTTGTGGATCTTCTGTCATCTTTGCTTCCAGCCCAATCTGCATCACTAAAGACTTTAAGAGTTAGATCAACATCATGACTATAAAATAATCCTTCGTTCATGGTACCTTTCAAATACCTAAGCACTCTTTTCGCTGCATGCATATGAGGTACTCTAGGTTCATGCATAAACTGTGACAATACTCCCACTGCATAACATATATCAGGTCTAGTTTTTGTTGCATAAATCAAAGATCCTACCATGGATCTATATACATTCATATCATGCAACTCATCACCTTCCTTTGCACTCAGCTTTACATTACATTCCATTGGAGTAGAAACAAATTTACATTCCTGCATACCAAACCTTTTCAGCATATCACATATATACTTTCTTTGTATCAACCACATACCTTCATCGCTATACACAATTTCAATCCCAAGAAAGTATCTGAGCAAACCAAAATCTGAAATTTTAAATTCCTTTCCCAAATTACCTTTTATCTCATCAATTGCTTTTGCATCATTCCCTGTAATCAACAAGTCATCCACATAAATGCATACATAGACACACATGCCATCTACATGTTTTACATAAAGTGAAGGATCAGCATGACTCGCTGTGTATCCTTGCAGCATAAGATACTTTACCAACCTTGCATTCCATGCTCTTGGTGCCTGCTTAAGACCATATAATGCCTTCTTTAACCTGCATACATGATTAGGATATTTTGCATCCACATAACCATCTGGTTGTGACATATACACTTCTTCATTTAACTCACCATTAAGAAAGGCATTTTTTATATCAAGTTGATATATATTCCACCTTTTACTTGCAGCTAAAGCCACCAAAGTTCTCACCGTTGCCATATTTGCTACTGGACTAAATGTTTCCTCATAGTCCACACCTTGAGTTTGATTATATCCTTTTGCTACAAGTCTAGCCTTATATCTAGACACACTGCCATCACTATTTCTTTTAATCTTAAAAACCCACTTGCAACCAATTACCTTTTGCTTTGGTGTACTTGGAACTAAATTCCAAGTCTTGTTATCCTGAAGTGCTTCCATTTCTTCTCTTATTGCTTTCTCCCACTTTTCATCTCCTTTGGCCTCATCATAACATGTGGGTTCATTTTCCTGCTCAACTTTTGTCATAAAAGCATAATGAGTATTCATGAAAGATTCATAAGTATACCTTTGAGGTTGCTTACTTACTCTTGAAGTTCTTCTTACCTCCAATGTAGATGCTCTTCCTTTCTTATTAGGAACCTTTGATGATTCTCCATACTCACATACATCACTAATTTCCTCTCCTTCATCATTAACTTCAACAAGTTTGAGTTTACCTTTACTTTTAACACTTGGAGGTGACTCTTGCCTTAATCTTCCATTGAAAGGTGATCCTCTTTCTTCATCTAGACCACTCCTTTCATCATTTAAACTTCCTGATGGCTGAACTATGCATTCATCTCCTTCAACCACACCTTCTTCATTTTCATCCATGTCCTGCAAACAATTCTTATCTGCATACCATGAAAGTGATTCATCAAAGTTTACATCTCTTGACACAACAACCTTATTGGTATGAGGATTATAGCATCTATATCCTCTTTGAGTATCTGCATAACCAATAAATATACATTTTTCTGATTTTGCATCAAGTTTAGATCTCACCTCACTAGGTACATGTACATAACATACACAACCAAATACTTTCAAATGACTTACACTTGGTTTCCTTCCATGCCATACCTCATATGGTGTCAAATGATGAACTCCAGCAGTCGGAACTCTATTCATAATGTAAACACTTGTGCTAACAGCTTCAGCCCAAAAATAATTAGGCAAACACATATCATTAAGCATACTTCTAGATGCTTCTGCTATGATTCTGTTTCTTCTTTCTGCGACTCCATTTTGTTGTGGAGTATACCTGCATGTAACTTCTCTTTTGATACCTTCATCATACAAAAAATCAGTAAAAACTTGAGAGAAATACTCTCCCCCTCCATCAGACCTTAGCTTCTTAATATACCTTCCTGTTTGCTTTTCGACATATGATTTGAACTTCTTGAAACAATCAAAGACCTCACTCTTATGTTTAATGAAATACACAAATGTCATTCTACTATGATCATCAATGAATGATACATAGTACTTATTACCAATCAAGGATGCCTCTTTAGTAGGTCCCCACACATCTGTGTGTATGAGATCTAGCAAACCATCACTTACATAACTTGAATGCTTGAAAGGTTGTCTACTCTGCTTACCCATTTGACATGCTTCACAAAGATGCACCATATGTTGCTTAGTAAGATCAGGTAATCCTTCAACAATCCTCTTCTTTGATAGCTCCTTTAACCTGTGTACATTCATGTGTCCAATCCTTTTGTGCCATAGATCAAGCTCTGCTATTCGATGCATACCATAAGAGAAATAGTTTGTATGATTTGGGTTTACCTTGAATGTAAACAATCTACCTTGTTTTTGACCTCTAGCAATTAACCTCCTTTGCTTTGGATCCTCAATGAAGCAACCTGCATGATTAAATCTCACTTGTAGACCTTTTTCTACCATTTGACCAACCGACATCAAATTCTTAGTGATCGTTGGCACATAAAGTACATCCTTCAAGCAATTTTTCTTGCTCTTATCCTGCATAACAACATCTCCAACCTGCATAATCTTATGTGTTGTATCATCTCCTGTTTCAACATGACCTTTACATGATGGATTATGCATATTAGAAAACCATGAAGCATCATGAGACATGTGATTAGAACAACCACTATCTACATACCATACATCACTATTGGAATTCATCTTAGTTTCTACATTCATCATAAGAAGAGAATCATAATCATCACTTTTACCTTCAACTGCATAATTTCCTTGTTGTTTACCTCTTCTTGAATAGCCTCCTCTTCGATTACCACCTTGATTATTTTCATTTTGATAACAATCTTTGGCATAGTGTCCATACCTTCCACATATATAGCAATTGTTCTTATTATCTTCACTCCTTTGTCTTTGGTTGTAGTTGTAGTAGCCTCTCGTACCTCTAGCGCTTGATTTTCCTCTTCCTCTTGTGTTGAAGAAGCCACTTGAAGTCCTTTGATCATCGATCCTTCTTCCTCGACCTCTATTTGAACCTCTTCCACCTCTGTTTCCACCTCTTGATGATCCTACATAAAGAGCTTGTCCTTGAGATCCTTTTTGATTTGAAGTAGAACCATTTAGATTCATCTCCTCCGTGACCATGAGGGCAATAAGTTGATCAAAATCTGGTAATTCTCCTCTGACATAAACTGAAGTAATGAAGGGTTTCCATCTCTCATCATCTTTGAGTCCGTTGAGAGTATGTGCAACCAAGTCGTCGTCCTCCACATGAGCTTGAATTGATCCTAGTTGATCTGCAATCTCTTTAACTTTCAATATGTAATCATTGACCGATGTCCTTGTATCTTTCTTTATGTTATTCAACTCATTTTTGAGTTGAATCTTCCTTGCTCTTGTACCTGTAGCATACAACCTTTCCAATGCAAGCCAAACATCTCTACTTGTGTCTAGATCTTGTATGTGTCCTACCATTGAATCTTGAATATTTTGTGATAAAATGAATATAACCCTTTTGTCTCTCTCATTCCAAAGTCTAAACTCCCTCAATTGTTGCTGATTTGGGTCCTCTGGTAATGTGGGTTTGATATCTGTGCCGTCAATCAAACCATACAAGCCTCTACCTTGCAAGTATGCTGTGATTCTAAACTTCCATGCCTGATAATTGGTCTTATCAAGCTTCTCTATTTGTGCATGTTGGTCTCCCATAATACAAATGCTAAGCTTCCTCCTTTGAGCCTCCTTTCCAATGTGTGTGATGAGAAGAAATATAATATTTACCTTGTAAATGAGGTATGTGCACCTTTCTTTGCTTGGATGTTGCTTCAGATGCCTCCTTGCAATCTTCTTCTACCTTTGTGTAGTGTTGATGATGAACTGCTTCTTTGATAGCTTCAAATTCTTCGTCAAGGTATGATAACCTTCTCCAAGCCTCCAAGTACTTGCTCTGATACCAATGTTGGAGTTTATTGACCTCCAAAGTATAGCAGGAAGTAGGTGGAACCCCCTAGGAACAAGTTGACCTTCTCACAAACTTCATCATAGAAAACCAGTCATGCTTGCAGAGCTTACTACTCTCTACTCACTCAAAAGTTTTTAAAACTGTTTTAACCACATATACTAGAGACCAAGAGCTTTCCAATGAACCAAAGAACACTCAATTTGGATAAATACTCAATGAGCTATGACCTCTGCAATATGCAGCTTTAATGGAGACCTTGAAACAGAGATGAACCTGAGGACATACATCACTTGCAGAGACTACTGCTCTTAACTCACAACTCCAATGAATCTCTGCAAGTTGGATGTTTAATGGAGACCTTCAGCAGGGATAAAAAACAGAGAACACACACTACTTGCAGAGAGTGTTGCTCTCAGCTCACAAATCCAATGATTATGAAAATTGGTACTATGAAAGTAGACAAGAAGAGCTTTCAAATGAGCTATCAAACATGTAATTTGGATATATAATGAGGGAGATACAAGCTCTGCAAGCTCTGCATACAAAAACTAGAGTAGCATAGAGATACTCTCTTGGACATCCCCCAAGATCACGACTTTTCTCCTCTTTTTATAGCATGGGAAACTAATCTAAAACCTTCCTAATACATCTAAATTCGTGGTAGACACTTGGATGGAGGTATTACATGACTCAAGTGCTCAAATAAGCAAAGTATTGATGGACTTTGAGAACTAGCCACATCGACCTTCCACTAGGACACCACTGAAGCTCCCTTGTGACTCACTAATTTGACTCACCATGTTCTAGAACTCACGTGGTATTTTTGCTAAATTTTATGAATAATATGAGCCTTCTTGAAGTATTTGAAGACTTCCCAAAGGTATTTACATAATTTGAAACTTGTACCCTACATAAAACAAATGTTCGCAACATAAAATTGCGATGC
This sequence comes from Ceratopteris richardii, assembly GCA_020310875.1. NCBI lineage: Eukaryota > Viridiplantae > Streptophyta > Polypodiopsida > Polypodiales > Pteridaceae > Ceratopteris > Ceratopteris richardii. The sequence continues at coordinate 147,460,235 of CM035418.1, read as the reverse complement.
TCTTTAATTAACACCGCATAAGCGATGCTAGCATCGCTTATGCGACGAGGGTCGGGGAAAAAAAAATTCAAAATTCTGACCGTCGCTTATGCGACGACCACGTCGCATAAGCGACGCTTCCCGTTTTTTTTTCCAATTTGGGGGCGTCGCTACGCCCCCTTTTTTCTTGTAGTGATTCAGTTTGTTGTCTCACAGATGAGCAGGTTTATGCATTGCCTAGGTGTCAATCATTGGTAGGTGGTTAAGTGCATCTTTCGCTACTTGAGTGGTACCCAGCCACTTGGATTGTTTTATCCCAAGGGGGGATCACTACCACGAGATTTTCATGATTTTTCTGATAGTGATTGGGCTGGTTGGTATGACACTTGTGTGTCCACCAAAGGCTTTTGCTTCATGCTTGGTAGCTCATGTATATCTTGGTTGAGCAAGAAGCAGCCTATTGTGGCCACTTAGAGTTGTGAGGTTGAGTATAGGGAAACTTTCACAACGACTGTTGAGTGTGCGTGGCTTAGATGCCTTATGGTTGATTTGGGTGTTCGTCAGTCTTCTGCCACCACCATCTTCACTGACAGTCAGAGCACATTGGTAGTTGTTAGGAACCTTGTGTTCCATGCTCGCACCAAGCACATTGAGGTGCATTATCATTATGTCAAGGAGAGGTTCTTTGCTGGGGAGATCAGCTTGGCATATGTGCCCATGTAGGAGAACATTGCATAACTTTTTACGAAGGCTCTGCCTAGGGAGAAGTTTGAAGCTTTCCGCAAAGCTTTGGGCTTACTTCCTTTTGTGGATTGATTCCACATAGCTTGGCACTTCCTTATACATGATTGCAAGCTCCTTGTTCACCACATCACTCCCAGGGGGGCTTTGTTGATATATTTAGGTAGTGATGTGTGTGAACACTCTAGGACTGCCGGGGCACTTTTTTCCCTCTTTAGGAGGTTTTCTTCCCCCGGCTTGTATATATGTCTATTGCCCTAACTGGCTACTTATCTTTGTACATTCTAGTGGTAATACATTCAACATTGTGTGTTGTTCTCCAAGCTTCTTCTTCTTCCTTATGTTGTTCGTGTGCTTTCGCAGACGTGTAACTCCAACACATGCAACTCCCTTGCTCAGTTAGTCATTTTTTTAGCGTACACGTTTCTATAGCTAGCCATTGCTCATAGTCTCTCTAAGAAGTGAGCTAGTTTCCAACATGCTTTTTTCAATTGTAACTCCTTATTCTACAAGCTACATCAATATTCAAAAGTGGATTTTCAAGCTAAGAACAAGCACCTCAATATATACCAAGGGAAGAAGCTATAAAAAAGGTAAAAATAACTAACTCTATCATAAAAAATATAAACTTTTTTCTACCTGTTTGAATGTACGGAATGAAATTTCATAGATACCAACAATAGTTCCTACGTAACCAAGTTCTCCATCTATAAGGTTCATGTCTTTTGAGGTAGCACGTGATAGTTGCTTGAAAGAAGCAACAATACTAGAATCCTCTGTTTTACATAAAGAATCAATGGCTTTGATTCTAATATGCTGTCCAAAAGCCCACATATTAGCGAACATTCGAGTCTACAAAAGAAATTAAATTAGTAAATAGAAACTAATATATATATATATATGAAGAAAACATAATATTAAAATAAAATTACCTTTCGTTCACAACCTATCATTAACTCTCTCTGCTCATCTGAGATTTCTTTATTATTTGCGTTGGCGCGTTGCAAACAACTATATAGCCAATCCGTGAAAGAAGATATATTTGTAATCTCATTATTATCAAGATTACGTCTATATCTTTTGTTTTTTGCCTTTTACTTCGGAGATTTTGAAGTTCCAGTTCGTACTCGCTAAGGAATGCTTGCATGCACGCTATTATATGCTACAAAAGTAGAAACATCATTTTTTTCTTGAAATGTAAATAAAAATGGAACTCCCTTACCTGATAATACCTCATCTGTTATTTTTGAAGAAAACTTGTTGGTCCATGCATGTGGAGCTTCTTCATGAACTCTTTCAAGGTACTCACTAATGTAATACATGCACTCTTCAAGCATCCAACCCTTTGCCATGGATCCTTCTAGTTTCGCTCTTTGTCGCACATAACCTTTTAATATTCCCATAAATCGCTCGACCCAAAACATCCATTGAGTGTTGACAACACTTGTAATCTCTATTTCATCTACAAGATGGACTAATAAATGAACCTGAATATCAAAAATGAAGTAGGAAGCTCTTTCTCCATCAAACATAGTAGCTCTTTGCATTCACGTTTTTTTTGTGGGATCGAGTTTTTGCCAATCTCTTTTGATGTAATCCACCTATACATATCATAAAAAGAATTATAATGAAGTTAATTCAAAAATAAAAGATATCCAATATTCATACCTATTAAGTATCATAATTACCTTATAAGCAATCCAAGACACTAGATCACATCTCGTACTCCTTTCATTGTACATCTATCGATAACCAAAGGTACAATATGTTTCAAAAAGTTATGCCAGTCATGGTTGTTTAACCCAGATAAAAGGCCTATTCAGGAAATTTGGGAATTATTCAAGTCCCATTTATATTACTTATTATGTTAATTTCTTACGTTTGAGCCCAACCTTGATACCCCATTTATAATAAAATTATCCTTAATGTTAAAGTGTCAGTTTAATATACTCCAATCAAGAGATAATAACATGTTGTGGTGTGTGAATGAGTCAAAAACTAAAACATTAGGACACAAAGAATTGTCTCAAAATCCTGTGTAATTCCCATTTTTCCTGAATAGGTCTTATAAGCTCTTATCATCCATAGTAAACATGTTTTGAAAAGATGCTCCATATCCTGTAGGAGTCTTAATCAATTGAATCCTATTGTTGATAGTCTGTATCTCTTTTGTTGTAAGTACCCAAGGAGCAGGTGCATAAGTCGTTTCCTGTCAATGTCTATAAAAAACTGGCCATAACTTTGGTTTTGAGTTTTGATCTTTCAAATCATTCTTTGATGCTATGGTATCTTTTAGTCCAAGAAGATGCTGCCATAGTGAATAACCAATATTCTTGAATATATGCATAGGATCAAGAAGATGACATACTTTTAACTCTTTCCAGTACTCCAAAGAATACCATATTCATATGTTCTCTGCGAGTGCCTATTTTCCTTTACCTCTCTTCACATACTTATTATCTTCATCATCACTGAAGATTTCTGATTCTGGATCTATCAATGGTCCATCTGTCCATTTTTTATACCAATCCATAGGTGTCATAGGTTTTGGACACTGACCTGTTTCAAGCTTTCCATTAAAATGTATCACTTCTCTTTTATATCTTAATGGATGATCATCAAGCAAGAATCGTCGATGTCGAAGGTAAATATTTTTGTTGAGATTCTTACTATAGATTGATCTCAACCAATCACCACAATATGGACAAGCTTCATAACCCTTAGTAGATATTCCTGCATCATGGAAACGATAAAAATATAATTAGATTAAATCCCATTTATTTATATGCATATTGAATAAAAAAATTACATCAATACCTGAACAAACACCATATCCTGGAAAATCATAAATAGTCCAAGCCACAATACCACCAACCATAATATGACTTTCATTGATGCTTTTTGATACATCAATGACATTAATACCTCTCCATAACTCTTGGAGATCGTCAATGAGAGGAGCAAGATATATATTCATATCTTTAACTTGTCTTTTGAATGGGATTAAAAGTAAAAGCATTAAATGTTCCTTTTTAATGCTAAGATATGGCGGAAGATTGTAGTTTATGACTACCACTGGCCATGTTGACCATTTACTGGATCTTATGGAGAATGGATTAACCCCATCTAATGCAACTCCTAACTTTAGATTCTGTGGATCTTGTGCAAATTCAGGCCATGTAGAATCAATATGCTGAAAAGCAACACTATCATGAGGAATTCTGATTATTCCATCAGTACTTTTATGATCATGTCCCCATGTCAAAAGCTTTGATAATTCGGGGCTTTGAAACATATGTCTAATCCGTGGAGCCAATGGAAAATGTCTCAATAGCTTTTTTGGGATTTCACCTTCTTCATCCTTATATCGAGGAGATTGACATTTGGGACATGTCAAAGAGTCTGCATATTCACCTCTATATAAAATACAATCATTAGGACATGCATGTATACATTGATAATCTATACCAAGATTGTTGATTATCTTCTAAATTTCATCACGTGAGGTAGGAAGAATATTCTGACTTGGTAAAAGCTTTTCAAATAATAACCTGTAAGTTCATCAAAAAAAGATATATTAAAAAAATAAAATAAATAAATATACATATATATATGCATATAATTTTATATATGTGTATGCTTATGTGTATGTGTATGCGGATGTGTATATGCATGTGCATGCATATACATATGTGTATATGTATATGTATATATGTATGTATATGTGTTTTATAGGTGTATATGTATGCATATATATGTATGCGTATGTGTATGCATATATGTATATGTATGTGTGTATACATGTGTATGTATGTATGTATGTGTATATATGTATGAATGTGTATGTATGTATGTGTATGTATGTATGTGTATGTATGTATGTGTATGTATGTATGTGTATGTATGTATGTATATGTATGTATGCATGTGTAGCTGTGTATATTTGATTTTGTTTTTAATTGTTCTTTTGTATATTGTGGTTTGTAGATTTTCATATCTAGACCATTGAATCGTCTGGCAGTTTCCCATTTTATAGTCAATCTATTACCCGTCTTGCTAAGCTATCTACAAATATTAAGTATCAGTTAGCTATGAAGGTATTAAGTAATCTGTAAAATGGGAGGATCAAATTTATCGCGAATATTTTGAAAGATGTATGAATTGTTTTAGAGGATGGGCATACAAAAAGTGTCCATTCAATGCAAGTTCTTGTTCTTACCTTAGCTAAAGTAAGAATAAAAACCTGCATTGAATGGACACTTTTGTTCGCCCATCCTTTAAAATTATTTTTCCATCCTTCAAAATCTTCGAGATAAATTTTCTCCTCCCATTTTACTGATGACTTAATGCCTGCATAGCTAACTGATATTAAATATTTTTATGCAAAAGAGTTAGCAGCACAGGTATTAGGTCGACTAAAATAGGAGAAACATATGTGTCAAGAAGATTCTAAAGGTTAGGTGGACAATTCTAAAGGCTAGATGAACAAAACATCTTCATTCCATACAGGTATGTATAATTTGACCTTACTCTCATAACATGTGTATGCGTGTGTATGTTGATATGTGTGTATACATTCATGCATATTATGTGTATGTTTATGTATGCATGTATTTACTCAACTATGCAATTAGTCCTTGAACTATTATGTAACCCTCGATTACTATTTATTAAACCTGCTATATTTCCATGCATGTAAGGTCTTCCATCAATATATAATCTTTCATGTTCTGCATGTAAAATCCTTCTAGTAGTAAGGGATGTTGCGTTCAAGCATATTCCATAAGTACTCATGCTTTGAACAGAACGTGAAAGTCGATGCCAATCTCCCCATCCATATATAGGACCACAAAATAACATAAGAGTGACTTCAGAGTTCGGAGGCACATACAAATCCTCTACAATAAAGAGACCACGACCATCAGTAGTAATAGTGGATGGAGCAATCATATAACGATTACCCCAAAAGTTGAAAACCTCTCCATCTAAAGGAAGTGGTCCTCTATTCCATCCTCCATATCTTCTTCTATCATATGTTTGTACTAGAGAACGATCATGAGATAGCAATGGATAATCTCTAGTTGTTTCAGTCTCTAAACCAGGAGGTAGAGGATTTCTAAAAACCTCTGCTTGTGATTGATGAACAATTCCATGACGTGTACGAGGTATATTAACATTATGAGAAAAATTATCATCATCATCATCATCGAGCAAGTATTCCTGTATATCAACAGGAATAAAATTATTATCATCATCATCATCATCAAGCAAGTATTCCTATATGGTTTTTAAATAAAATAATGACATTAATTTATATAAAAAACACATATCCAAGCATTATCACGTTGACCAGGTGATGGTGCACGCTCAAAAGTACCATACTCTGCCTCATGTTCAATACATTCCAATGGTGGTCTTCGATATGTGCCATAACAAGAGTTACACCAACATATAATATGCTCTTGATAGTAAAATCATCATAATATTCCTATCGAAGGACACATGTGAAGTCGTTGCATGGGTAGGAGGTGGTGGAGTACCCTCTGATTGATCAAAATATGATTATAATAAGAAACAAAAAAATATATAAGTTATGTATCCATCAAATATATTTAAAATTAACTGTTTGATATACTTACAGTATATAGTCGTTGCACGATGAGGAGACGGTGGTGGAGTTCCATTTGGTTGATCAAAATCTAAAAATAATGGTATTTGATATTAATAATCTGATTATTTACACACATATACATATTTACACATACACGCATATTCACATAGACACATTTACACATACACACATATTCACATATACACAAATACACATTATTGTGGGACAAATGCATGTATTTTGTATGAATGAGTGTATATGCATGCATGTGTGTGTATGTATATATGTGGATATGTATATATGTGTTTGTATGCATATATGTTTGCATGTATATGTGTATGTGGGTATGTGTATGTGTGTGTATATATGTGTATGTATTCTGATTTTTTTTTCTGTTTGAGATTAAATTAACAGGAGATATTATATGGTGGAAAAAAATAAGAGGCGACCTAACATACCACCTAAGACATGGCAGTTTTTCGTAGATAGCTACATCTTCAGGAGTCATTTCCTCAGCAGAAGGTATACAAATTAATAGTTTATATTTATAATTTTCATATATTTGAGTTTTTCTTTACATTTAATTTATGTATTTCTTTTTTCTTAAATAAACAGGCTGCTGCAAAGAAGAGAGTTGAGTCGGGCCACACATCGCACCTAGGCCAAATGGGCCATCATGGTTTTGTAGCTACATTTGTAAGTATATGTGTTATTGTGAGTATATTTTTTATTTTAGTTAAAATGCAAGAAACTAATCTTTTTTACTTGTTTCAATGTAGCGAAAGGATTATGGCTTATATCCTACGAAACATGAGATCGAGTATGCTACACATTTTGGATATCGGCATTTGAGCAAGTATATGTGAGATCATCCGGATGCCTTTGTGAGTATTATTAAATTTTATATAATTATTTTATTTTTATAAATGGTTTAATTGTTTTACTTATTTATGTTTGTTATATGTAATACAGGAGTATTATGGAGAGGTAGCTATGGATGAGGTGGAGAGACAGACACAGGAGGGACGATCTCGATCGTCACATTTTTTCATCCCAATTTCAACTAGACCAAAACAAATCTTAAATGAATTTTCCAACTGTTCAATATAGGACATTCTCTCAAAGACTTGAACTTGACCATTGAACTTGAACTTGATCTTAGGCATCTATCATCTTTAAGCACAAAATTCCATACCACCATACCCACTTTGAGGTGGATGCAAAACTTAATGTTCCAAACAATCAAGCCCACCTCCACACCATCATGTATTAACTTCTACTTGAACTCAATCTTTCTTAAATTAAAAAATTTTTACTAGAAATCGATCACTATGCCAATCTATAATAACTTTGAGCCTATGTATAACTCAAGAACTTGCTCCAAAGTTTTAAACTTTTCCTTATATGCTTTGAAATAAAGCAATATAAGACTACTCTTTGATCTTCAACCATAAGATTCTAGGGTCATGCTTTAGAATACTAATCTTAACTTTTACATGTGTGATCTCCACCATTAGTTTTACACCTTCCAGTGGAATCTACTAGTGATAGGTGTATTTGCCACTCGACTTAAATCCCCCTAGACTCAAGTTAAGTTATTTTAACTTGAGCAGATGCTTCTAGAATGCCATAGAGATGCATTAGGCAAAATACTCTCCCTATAAGGTACCCATGGCTGCCTCTAGTCTTTGAGATGAGAATGAGCCTACTTCTTTTGATGAAGCACAAAATTTAGAAAATTGGATGGGTGATATGCAATCAAAATATGATGCCATTATGAAGAATGGTACTTGGACTTTATGTGATTTGCCTTAAGGCAAAAAGACCATTGTTACTAAATGGGTATACAATCTAAAACATATGATTGATGGAACAATTAACAGGTATAAGGCTAGACTTGTTGTCAAAAGTTATGCTCAAGAGAGAGGCATTGATTTTGATGAGACCTTTGCACCCACTTGTCGAATGACTACCATTCATAGCATTTGTGCACTTACAACTCATCATGGATGGAATGTACATTAGTTGGACATTAAAATTGCATTTCTGAATGGTGATGACTTACATGAAGAGGTGTATGCATTTTAGACCCGTGGTTTTGTGTAAAAAGGGCATGAAAACAAGGTGTGCACGTTGAAAAAGGCACTATATGGTTTTAAGCAAGGACCACGTGCTTGGTATGAAAAGATACATGCCTAATTGATTGCAAATGGTTTTGATAACAGTCCAATTGAGAGCACCTTATATGTCAAACGTGTAGATGATGTACTTCTAATCATTGTTGTGTATGTTGATGAAATGTTGCTCATTGGTCCCAATGGAAGAATATTGTTAAATGTAAGGCTAATTTGCATGCCCCTTTTGAGATATCATATTTGCAGTTTTGCATCATTATTTGGGCATTCAATTTATGCAAATTGATGCGGGAATAGATTTGTGTCAAACAAAATATGTTGACACATTATTGCATCTCCTTGGCCTTGAAGATTGCAAACCTATTGTCACTCCTATGGAAACATGTTTATGGTTGAGTCTTCATGATGTTGGAGATGCATCCCATGTTGTTCTCTATTAGTAGGTTGTTTGATGCTTGATTTACTTATACATGACTCAACCTCATATTTAGTCTTTTGTCTTTCAGATGAGGAGATCTATGCATAGCCTAGGTGTCAAACATTGGCAGGTGGTTAAGCACAACTTTCGCTACCTGAGTGGCACCCGACTACTTGGATTGTTTTATCCCAAGGGGGGATCATTAGTTCCAGATTTACATGCTTTTTATGACTCATCTGGGCTTGTTGTTATGACACTCATATGTCCACCAGTGGTTTTTGCTTCATGCTTGGTAGCTCATGCATATCTTGGTTGAGCAAGAAGAAGCCTACCACAGCCACTTCTGGTGTTGAGGCTGAGTAAAGGGTAGCTTTCACAGTGATTGTTGAGCATGTATGGCTCAGATGCCTCTTGGATGATTTGAGTTTTGCTCAGTCTTCTGCCACCACCATCTTCACTGGCAGTCAGAGTGCATTGGTAGTTGCAAGGAACCATGTGTTCCATGCTCGCACAAAGCACATTGAGGTGCACTATGATTATGTCAAGGAGAGGTTCTCTACTAGAGAGACCAGTTTGGCATATATGCCCACACAAGATAATGTTGTAGACCTTTTCACAAAGGATCTTTCTAGGGAGAAGTTTGAAGCTTTTCGCAAAGCTTTGGGCTTACTTATTTTTGTGGATTGATCTCTTTCCACAGAGCTTTGAATTTTGTTATGCATGAGCACCAGTTCCTTGTTCACCGCATCACTTCCGAGGGGGATTTAAGATGTATTCTAATTGTGTGTGAGGACACTTAGAACCACTTGGGCACTTTTTTCCCTCTTTCAGAGGTTTTTTTTCATGCTGCTTGTATATATGCCTATAATTGTGACAACTTACTTATCTTTGTACATTCACTCACTAATTAATTTAGTGTTGTGTTGTGCTCCAAGATTCTTCTTCTTCTTTTTGTTGTTTGTGTGCCTCCACACATCTCAAACTCCAACAAAAAGCCTTGTGAAAGGTTCGCATGATGCAACATCGAAACTACTCTATCCTGAATAATTATATTCATCCTTTTAGCTACACCATTTTGTAATGGGGTATAAGGAGTTGTAATATCTCTCCAAATTCCTCTTCATTGACAAAAATGGCTGAATTCATGTGAGTTATACTCACCTCCATTATCTAAACATAAATACTTAAAATTATTTCCCTTAGTAGTTTTTATTCAAGCCAACTATTTAAAAAAAATAGGGAATACTTCATCCTTAGACTTGATATGATAATGGGCTGAATTGAAGATTCAATGTGCATTCTATGCACATTCCTAATTTGCTTTCCATGTTGACAATGCTCACAAAATGAAAAAATAAAGAAATATAACAAAGGGTAAGTAGCCAAAATGAGAAAGACTTTCCATTCCACTATGAGATATGTGGCCCAAATGGCCATTCCATATACAATACATATGTTGTTTAGTGATAGCTAAGAAGTTAACAGTTTTAGATACAAATGATGGGTAAAGTGAGCCAATTCTGTTTCCTTTAGCTATAAGCATATTGCTCTTCAAAATGCAAAAGGATTGAGCACAGAAAATCACTTTGTAGCCAAGGTTATGAAGCTGATCAACTGACATCAAAATGTGTGAAAGCTGAGACATATACAAGAATGTTTTGGTGGCCATTTGTCCTTTGGCATATATACTAATGGTAACAATCCATAACATAGGTGAGGATGAGGTTCAAGATATTGAGGTTGACAATAGAGGTTCAAGACACCAAGGTTATGAATAAGAGGCTCAAGAGACTATGCGAGGGTGAAGGACATCAATTCAAGGGAACCTAGGGAGTTCATGAGCTAATCATTGATGGCAGTGATCAACCAAGGGGGGAAGAATGTCATAAAGGGATAGGAAAGAGATGCTCGAACTACCCTAAAAGAGAGGATTAGGAAGTAATCTTCAACCATCACTTTTGGGCATGTGGGTAGCTCACCAAACTTCTAGCCAAAAAGTTATGAGTTTAAATCCCCTGAGGATATAACAATTACAATCACTTGATTGCTACATATCATTCAGAAGCAAATGAACTTATTTGATTAAAAAAACAAATGTTCGAATTCCATGCATGTGTTTTATTCAACAACAGTAACATGCTTACTAGTTTTCAATGATGTGACATGTGATTGGCCACCAATGTCAACTAAGATTAGTTGTGTTTCAATTGGGGGATGTTATTGTTGGAGTTAGACGTCTGCGGAAGCACGCGAACAGCACAAGGAAGAGGAAGAAGCTTGGAGCACAACACACAAGACTGAAATGTATTTCTAGAGAATGTACAAAGATAAGTAGCCCATTAGGGCAATAGGCGTATATACAAGCCGGGGGAAAAAAACCTCCTAAAGAGGGAAAAAAGTGCCCCGGCGGTCCTAGAGTGTTCACACACATCACTACCTAAATATATCAACAAATCCCCCCTGGGAGTGATGCGGTGAACAAGGAGCTCGCACTCATGTATAAGGAAGTGCCGAGCTATGTGGAAATCACTCCACAAAAGGAAGTAAGCCCAAAGCTTTGCGGAAAGCTTCAAACTTCTCCCTAGGCAGAGCCTTCGTCAAAAGGTCTGCAATGTTCTCCTGCGTGGGCACATATGCCAAGCTGATCTCCCCAGCAGAGAACCTCTCCCTGACATAGTGATAATGCACCTCAATGTGCTTAGTGCGAGCATGGAACACAGGGTTCCTCGCAACAGCCAATGCGCTCTGACTGTCAGTGAAGATGGTGGTGGCAGAAGACTGGCCAACACCCAAATCAGCCATAAGGCGTCTGAGCCACACACACTCAACAGTCGCTGTGAAAGCTGCCCTATACTCAGCCTCACAACTGGAAGTGGCCACAGTAGGCTGCTTCTTGCTCAACCAAGATATACATGAGCTACCAAGCATGAAGCAAAAACCACTGGTGGACACACGAGTGTCATAGCAACCAGCCCAATCTGAGTCAGAAAAAGCATGCAAATCTGGCGGTAGTGATCCCCCCTTGGGATAAAACAACCCAAGTAGCCGAGTACCACTCAAGTAGCGAAAGATGCGCTTAACCGCTTTCCAATGCGTGACTCCTGGGCAATGCATAAACCTGCTCATCTGTGAGACAGCAAACTGAATATCTGGCCGAGTAATGCATAAGTAAATCAAGCATCCAACAGCCTGCTGATAGAGAACAGCATCAAATGCATCTCCAGCATCATGAAGACTCAATCGTAAACCTGTCTCCATAGGAGTGGCAATAGGCTTACAGTCTTCAAGGCCAAAACGCTGCAATAATGTGTCAATATATTTCGTTTGACACAAAGCCATTCCACCATCAACTTGCATAAACTGAATGCCCAAATAGTGGTGCAAATGCCCCAAATCAGACATCTCAAATGAGGCATGCAAATCAGCCTTGAAATCAGCAATATGCTTCTCAAGAGGACCAGTGAGCAGCATGTCGTCTACATAGACAACAATGATCAAAAGCACATCATTAGCACGCTTAACATATAAGGTGCTTTCAGTTGGACTGTTCTCAAAACCATGTGCAATCAGATAGGCATGTATTTTCTCATACCAAGCACGTGGTGCTTGCTTTAAACCATATAACGCCTTCTTTAACCTGCACACCTGGTTTTCATGCCCTTTCTGCACAAAGCCACGGGGCTGAAAAACATACACTTCTTCATGCAAGTCACCATTCAGAAATGCTGTTTTAATGTCCAACTGATGTACATTCCAACCATGATGGGCTGCAAGTGCACAAATGCTCCGAACAGTAGTCATACGGCATGTAGGTGCAAAGGTCTCATCAAAATCAATGCCTCTTTCCTGCGCATAACCCTTTGCAACAAGCCTAGCCTTATACCTGTCAACTGTACCATCAGGTTTACGCTTCAGCTTGTATACCCACTTAGTGCCAATGGCCTTCTTGCCAGGAGGCAAGTCACATAAAGACCATGTACCATTCTTCATTATAGCATCATATTCAGATTGCATAGCAGCCATCCAATTTTATGAATTTTGTGCTTCATCAACAGAAACAGGCTCATTCTCATCACAGAGACTAGATGCAGCCATAGCATAGCAATCTGATGCAAAGGAGGTACTATGAGAGCCTGAACGAGTACGATATGACAAAGGTGCATCTAATTTGCTATCACGCAAAGTCTGCACCAGCGATTTTGGCATAGTTTTTGCCTGTTCAATATCAGCTCTCTCATCAACAAGTGCATCATGTAAATCTGCATCAGAAATGGCATGATCTGCATCATCATATGAAACCTGCAAAGGCTGAGAAGTTGCCTCATTAGGACCAGCGCTAGCCTGTCCACCTGTAAAAAGAGGCATCAAAGTATCATACATGTCTTTGGAGCTAACAGATGTCTCCTTAGTACATGAAAGCAATGGCTGAATAGCATCTTCCACAAAGACAACATCACGGCTAACCAGAATGCGTTTAGTCTGTGGATGATACAGACGATAGCCTTTACTTTCAGAACTGTACCCAACAAAAATACATTTTACTACCTTATCATCCAATTTTCTGCGATGTTGTTCAGGCACTAATGCATATGCCAAACAACCAAAAACACGCAGATGAGCAACAGATGGCTTGCGGTCATGCCAAGCCTCATATGGAGTGATAGACTGCAACGCTTTCGTGGGACACCTGTTCAGTACATATGCTGCACACATGACAGCCTCAAGCCAGAAACTATGTGGTAAAGCCTGACTTTTGACCATGCACCTCGCCATCTCCATGAGTGACCTGTTCTTTCGTTCAGCAACTCCATTCTGTTGAGGTGTATACGGCACTGTACACTGGTGTTTTATCCCACGTTCAGCCAGAAATGCATTAAAATCTGAAGACATATATTCCCCCCCTCGATCAGAACGGAGGGTGCCCATTTTACATGCTGACAGATTTTCAGCCAAAACCAAAAACTGTTTGAAGCACATGAACACTTCGGACTTTGCTTTGAGTGGATATACCCATGCATGCCTGGAAAAATCATCAATGAAAGTCACGAAGTAAAGGTAATTTCCAAAAGAGGGTGTCTGCATAGGACCACAGACATCACTATGTACAAGCTGCAATATCTGCATAGCCCGAACTGAACCATCTTTTGGAAAGGAAGAACGCTGCATTTTGCCCAAAATACAGCCTTCACAAACATGGTTTCCAGGTGCCTCAAGTTTGGGCAAAGAGGACACCATTTCAGATTTCTGCAGGCGTAACAAACTAGCAAAATTCAGATGACCAAAGCGTGCATGCCAAAGCTTTGCATCTGACATAGCCTGAGAATCATGAACTGCACATGCCGAATCATTCACAGATTTTTCATAGTCTATGAGCTTATACAGCCCACGACATAAAATGCCAGAAGCAATAATCACATCGCCATTTGAGAGATCATGGATTGTACACCTGTCATCAACGAATTTCACAACCAAGCCAATCTTGGCTAATGCAGAAACTGATAACAGGTTCTTTTTGATCCCTGGCACAAATAAAGCATCTGACAAAGTGAAAGAACTACCATCAGCAGTAGTCAGAATGATCTTACCAACTCCCATAACAGGATAAGAGGAGTTATTGGCGCATGTGACAGTATTCCCTGTAGGGGCAGGCTCGAGTGAAGAGAAGAAACTGCGCTGCGAGGTAATATGTTTGGTTGCCCCACTGTCAAAGTACCAAACATCTGAGTCTACTGCAGACATGCACTGATCATGAGAAGATGGGTCAAAACTGCAAATAGTAGTAGATGCCCATTCTTCTTCCTGCACAAGATTTGCAGACTCTGTTTTTGGTGTAGAGGCCTCTGCAACAACCATTCCAGCCTCTTTCTTCTTTGCCTCTTTAGCAGCCAGTTTTGGACAGTTCTTTATAATATGATCATTTCCTTTACAGTACTTGCAGAACAACTTCTGCTTTTCTGATTTCTTCTTATCTTTATCCTGGTTCTTCGATTATGCAGCATTTGCAGATTTCTGCTTACTAGTAGAAGAGCTCCATTTTCCTTTGCCCTTCTGACTAGCCAGGAAAGCTTGATCTGCAACACGCATAATGGACCTGTTCTGCCTGGATTGATCTTCCTGCAACAGAACAGAGACTAATTCCTCAAATGACAAGGCATTCGGATTGCCTTTCATCATCAATCGAAGAGTAGAGGCAAAACTCTGATATGAATCAGGAAGGCCATTCAGAACGGTCTGCACAAGTGAGCTATCTGGTATAACCTCATCAGCAGAAATCAATTGTTCCTTCAGGTCTTTGATCTTTGTAAGAAAACTGTCCATCGAATCACCTTCATTCATGTGCTCACTCTCCAACTGTTTTCGGAGGTAAGCAACACGAGCCTCATTCCTAGCCTGGTACAAAGTGGTAAGTGTATCCCAAGCATCCTTTGCTGTTCTGCAAGAGCGAATGTGAGGAATAATGGCACGTTTGACAGACAAAGCTATCAATGCATGTGCCTGGGCATCTCTGCCATCCCAACGAATCTGCTCTGCAGTAGGTGCAACAGAAACAGCAGCACGAACAGGAATCTGCGGAATATCATCTTCGACACCATCTTCATCAGCTCCAACACCTGTATTTGCAGTACCTGTCGTTACAGGTGTAACAGGACGTCTTTCAACACCCTGCACAATGTTCCACAATCCTTTTGCAACCAGTACATGTCGCATCATATAAGCCCATAATGGGTAGTTGGTACCATCCAACTTATCCTCAACAGCCAACATACGGAATACATCACTGCTTTCAGCCATGGCCGGTGACTAAAATACCTTGATGCAGAAAATTGACTGTATCTCAAAAAGTTGAACAGAACTGCCCAGACGAGTTCTACTAGACCTGTAGCAGACTTCGAGACGCTTAAACTGGCGAACAGAAACTGTTATATACCTTTGGCACAAAAGGACGAAATAGCCTGCACAAGCACTGCGATAGTGCATTCGGAGGCCGAAACGAGCTCAGATCGCGATTTCCGCACCACATAGCAAAGCTGTTTTGATCTCGAAAACACCCTGAGTATGCTCACCAAATTTTGTGCGAATCTGAGACTGCAAACGGAGGAGTGTCGACGGCGCCCTGGAAGAATCAACGACCTGCTCTGATACCAATTGTTGGAGTTAGACGTCTGCGGAAGCACGCGAACAGCACAAGGAAGAGGAAGAAGCTTGGAGCACAACACACAAGACTGAAATGTATTACTAGAGAATGTACAAAGATAAGTAGCCCATTAGGGCAATAGGCGTATATACAAGCCGGGGGAAAAAAACCTCCTAAAGAGGGAAAAAAGTGCCCCGGCGGTCCTAGAGTGTTCACACACATCACTACCTAAATATATCAACAGTTATCATTTATGGAATAATTGGATATGTTATTTATTCTATTTGCTCCATGATAGTGACTTGATACATGTGCAAACATGTGACATTGGCCGCATTACGCTTGGTAGATAGAGGAGTTTAGTGTGTTTTATGTTTTGATGAGCAGGTCAAGGATCATGATATATTTTTGTAAAAATAGCCCTTGTATTTGAAGGTTTAATCACTCATAAATTTAGTTTTAAAATATATTCACATACTTTGTTTTCTGTAGATAGATATATAAATTTCCTCTTATTGCATTTTTTGTAAAACTAGTGTTCAACTTTTTCTTTTTCTGCTTTGTTTGTAAAGAAAAAAATTATACTTATGGATTAATAAAATTTGCTTATAAATATATACACACACTTATATGAAAAATCTCAAGAAGCATGTGGGGAGAAATTGGACACAGCACTATAAAAGTTACTTGTCTCTTTCTCTCTATTATATTAATTTACTTTTTCATACAAGTTTGACATTCTTTGCATACATACGTGCGAACATGTTCCTCTCTCTCTCTATGTCTCCACACTATACATGTGCCCTCTCTCTCTCTGCACACTATACATCAGTATGACCTTGGAACAAATTATGGAGAAGTTGGAGAGATATATATATATATACAAATCATAGAATGAGTGACTTGTCTTAGCATGTAGCATGAATGCTATCTTCTTCTTCATCATCCTTGAAGGTCATTCAGGTATCTAACAAAAAAGGAAGCTTCTAAAAGACCTATTAGAGGCGTGAATAGTACATCCTATAGGATGCATCGATAGGTTCTCATTGTGGGGAGGCATGAGGACTTCTTTGGTCATAACTAGGCATTTTCACTTGGGTTTGTTATTAGTAACTTCTCACTAGGCATTTTCACTTGGGTTTGCTATTCCCAGTAACAAACATCCGTTGACATATTTTTTTATGGGATGGTTACAACTCCCTTCAAGAGCTTCTACCATCCTATAAATGCTTGGGAACACGATCACTCCTCCCTTGATAGAGAACAATCATCCCATCCCTCTTTCACAAGGCCTCTTGGGTCTTTGTATTTCATGCATAGAATGTTGCTACAACATGCAACCAACTTGTTGAGTTGAAAAAAAAGAAAAAATGATGTCATGTAGGCATCATGTAAACTTTTTTTTATAACCATGAATCAATCTTTTTTGTGTCAAATAATGCATTGGGCCTCAAGCTAGTTTAAAACCTAGCTTTCTTATCACTTTTGCACCATCATTGTTGTATTGCCTTCGAATAGTCTTAACCCCTACTTTGTGGGATACGGGGGTCCCATGGGTACTATGCCCATTCACTTTTCCAGTTTTTCTTTCAATCGATTCAAGCAAATGGAGATTAAGCTTTAACTCAACTTTCTCTTCAAAAAAATTGACTCGAAAAAGCATTATTTACCATTAAATATAGTTGTGATTATTACTTTCCACCTACCATCAAAGATGGTCAACATGGACCCAAATGAGAAGTGGGGCAAGTAGGTATCCTTGTTGAATTGATCTTCTTTTAATCAAGAAAAATATGAGAGAGTGACACTTACTGTTATATGTGAGTATGCCATTTACATTTACCATACTTTGGCATTTTCTAGAAGATTCCCATGCTTATGGAACTTCCTTCCAAGCCCCATCTCCAAGATAAAACTTCCTTTCAAGCCACACGTCCAACATGGATTGGACAAAATGGTTTCCTTGAGTCCAATAGGTCAATTTTCATGAAAATGAAGTCTTGTCATGACTCCCTCATGAACTCTTTTCCGTCCACAAGTTGATGATGTCTTCCAAGGTATATCTTTTTTGATAAGAGAGTTCTTCTAGAGAAATGAGTATATAACTCATTAAAATACATCTCTTTGTGTTTCAACACCCTTCAATCACATGGCCCATTCAACTTTATGTGAGTTTGCTAACTTCTTCATAGAGAAGTATATTGCCTCTTTCTTATGGTCCACAATACCATTTCCAGCCTCATG
The DNA here is from genome assembly GCA_020310875.1 of Ceratopteris richardii. NCBI lineage: Eukaryota > Viridiplantae > Streptophyta > Polypodiopsida > Polypodiales > Pteridaceae > Ceratopteris > Ceratopteris richardii. The sequence continues at coordinate 147,441,972 of CM035418.1, read as the reverse complement.
CTATTGTCCAATAGATTTCTGTGAAAATCTACCCTTTCTTATCAATCAATGAAAACAGTGAAGAGTTCAGTTTCATTCATACATGGGGCTGGTATCATCTACTCTAGAATGAGAAGATGAGGTTTACCATCATGTGATCCATTACCATCACACACTCGCCTACCCAGGCCCATTCCTGCCAGCCATTCGAAGCCTCATCGATAGCCTGCATCGCAAACATAAGAGTTGATTCGCTGTACATTCTCTCTCTCTCACTCTCTCTCTCTCTCTCTCTCTCTCTCTCTCTCTCTAACGCACACGACACACACATAGGGGTGCGTTGCTTCTTATTACGGAAGCTGCCCCTTGCTGTCAGGCAGGCCGCAGCACACAGAATGCTGCTGATGCTGTGTCACGTCAACATTCCCAGGTAAGCTCAGTGCGATACCTTCTGACCTTGACATGACACCATTTTACTTGCTCTCCTCGTTTTGTTTCGCTTCAATCCCCCTCCTGTTCATTGCTCTCATATTGGTATTGTTAGCCTCCTTTCTCAGCCCTTTGTTGGTTTATTCTCGTTTTTCTGTTCCATTTCGTATCGAGCAAAGGTTTATCGCCGAAACGCTGTACCTTATTCCCCTTCAATCATAGAGTAGCGTGAACGAAGTTCAATCAGGAAAGCTGGATCGAAGGGATTACTCTCGGACTGCATGCTCGTTTTCTTGTGATGAAAATTTGCATGACCCTATTTATGAGAAGGGAGAATGCTCGAATTGTAACAGGCTAGCGATATTTGTGTACTTCTAATGACCGGAACGGAGAACTCTCGAGCTCTTACAGTCTATGCTCTGAGAGAATTTCGTTTGGTGGTTATTTCTGCTGAAACTTTAGGGCATTTAGACTCTCCCTATTTGTGCCTCATAAGTTCAATCATTTTCTTTGTATTTGTATTAGAGATTATATTACAGGGTCCGTGAATGTGTGTTGCACATCAATGCAGGTTCGATCAAGGATTCTCCGGGTTTCGGATTTAAGATTTTCTCTACGAGTATAGCTTTGCCGGGGAAACGCAGGATTCAAGCAAGATTGTGAAAAGGCCTGAGGATATGTCGGCTGGAAAGGAAGGGAAGGAGGCAGTTGCAGCGAAGGCTGCAGGCGCAGCGCTTGCAGTTGGAGTGGTATGGGGCATTTTCAAGCGCATGAAGGCCAGGAAAGAAGAGGATGCCCTCATTGAGGAGTGCTGTGGTGAGAACGAAGATTTTTCCCTCTCCTGTAAGGAAGAAAGGATAGTTGCTGATGCAGAAGCATTCGTTGAAGAAGTGATAGCGCTTGCGAAGGTTGATCTACCTCCTCCTCCTGTAGATCTTCCTCCTCATGCAGATGAGCTGTCGAATGTACCAAAGGTCTCATTATTCCGTATCTTTCTTTTGTGTGCATGTCTTTATGTATTCATATAAGTGTTATCATACTCGTACACTTAAACGATCGCAGGAACATCATATGGGTATATAATTAAATGTAATATTAAACGGACTGTGTCTTGATTTGTCTATACCTGCCTCAGGGTGTTCACTTCTCTGAATTGATGTAGGAGGAAATTACAGCTACCAAGCCTTCTGAGTCTTTTCCTCCTAAGCAAGATAGTGATGAGAAGCCTTGGTTCTTGAAACTTTTTGATTCCTCGAAGAAGACGGAAAGCAAGCCTAAGTTGTGGTCCAAAGATTCAGAAGTCAAAGAGAGCCAGAGTCACGAAATCAAAAGAGGAGACACACTGTGGGCAATATCAGGGAAATATGGTGTATGCTATCCATACTACACATCCTTTGTAAAATGAATAGTGCTTTAGTCTATTAGATGCGGTTCAATAGTATGTAAGAGTATCCTTCTGTTACCTTTTTGAATGCCTATTGATTGATTTTTTTTTTTTGTAGATTCCTCTGGCTGCTTTAAAGGCAGCCAATGGCTTGGAGGGAGATAATATATATGCTGGAGAGAAGCTTGTCATACCACCAAAATGATTTTTGCTAACATGTCAGATGTTCTACCATTTCTGCATTGGATGGATTTCTGGCCACCTGCTAGAAATTGTATATGCTCGTTGGCATTCTCTGTAATTAAGGTGATCTTTGTTTCCATATGGGGCTTCACAGGGAAATGTTGCTATTGCCTAGTCTTGACTCTTCACACTGTGTGTGTGTGTGTGTGTGTGTGTGAGAGAGAGAGAGAGAGAGAGAGAGAGAGAGAGAGAGAGAGAGAGAGAGAGAGAGAGAGAGAGAGAGAGAGAGAGAGAGAGAGAGAGAGAGAGAGAGAGAGAGAGAGAGAGAGAGAGAGGGCTTGTTTCTGCTTAACATTGGGAAATATCAGCAATTTGCTTTCTTTCTGGTAGAAATAATGAGTGTTTACGTTGCATTTTCCTAATCAGAAATCTGATAAGAGTGAAATCTGACAAGAGTGTCCCAGTTCCTTAACTTGAGTGAAATTCATGTGTATGGGTTGAGCTCACTTTTTTTCCAGGTGCATTTTCTTTTTGAGGACCTTGGACTTAAAAAGCCTGTCAAAGTTAACGATGGACATGTATACTAAAGCTAACTGCATGCAAACTTTTCCCAGAATTTGAAATTTTTCCAGTGCAATTACGGATTCAAGCTTGCATCTGGTTCTTGATTAGAAGCATCAAGACTGTCAAACCAGAGTTAATTCTTGATTAGACAAAGTTGATTTAGTATGTGAAAGCAAAAAATCAATGTGTATTTTATAAACATTTTCTTTGTCCAACCTTCCATTGCATGCAAATATTTGCCAATTTTTATACTGCAGTCAGGGATTCAATGTTGCATCTACTTTGCGCCAGTTTGAAGCTTATCTGATTGGTATATTTCTTAATTCGATGTTTGAAGGATCCCGTGAAATTGTGGTGATATTTTGCGGTCAAAGATATGAAAGACAGGCAGGATAACTACCAAAAAATTGATGTTTTCATCAGTTAACCACTAAAAAATTGATCTTTTCATCAGCAATTTAAGAATACAACGTTGTTCTATGTATTCTCAGGATAGGTAGTCGCTACTTCCTTAATCTGTTGCATGCGGGTGTCAGACACGTGCAGAATATGACTATGGCATTTCAATGTCGTTTATATGAATTGAAAACTGTTAACCGTACTTTTGAGGATTAGGAATCATCATATACTTCGCAATGCTACCATAGTTAGTCAATGCATCCTTCAGGGGCCAGTTTTGTGAGTACGATGACATGCTCTATAGAAGTTCTTTGGCTAAATGGGATCTTCCTTGACAATAAGAAAGTCACTTCCGTTTTGTATGCCTTTCAGAAGTGCGTTAAACCTTCATCTGTCAATGCAAGGAATATTGGAGCAGGATGCTTAAGTCTTTCTATCAGTATGTCAAGGATTTTTGCATAAATTTGTAACACGAAACCTTGAAAACCTCATTACGTAGCAGCTAGTGCTGCACAAATCTCTGCACGAACTTCCCATATGTGTCCACATACAGACATGTTCGTATATGCTACATGTGCATGTGCAGACACGCAAATGCATACACGTGGCAGCTGTTCGACACTTCAGCTGTTCTATTGTACGCAGCAGATCAGGCAAAATGATTGCAATGGGAGTGACAATATATGTACCCTTGCGCTCTCTAAATAAATAAATGTGTGTGTGTACCTGTTCATACGTGCGTGCTGGCAGACACACTATTTACATATACACACATAATATACTCAAACTTAAACATGCACCCATGTACACACACACACACACAATATTTACGTATACACATGCGTAATGAACATAAACATACATACACAGAGAGAGAGAGAGAGAGAGAGAGAGAGAGAGAGAGAGAGAGAGAGAGAGAGAGAGAGAGAGTTTATCAACCTTGAAATCTTCTCATATATATTGTTTCCTGCGCGATTAGGGATTGTCTTCACTCATTTTACAAACCCATAGTGAATTTCCATCTTTATAATGTATTTCATATTCACTTGAAGCTTTGCTAACATATCGTCACTCATGTTTTCACATTCAGAGGACCCAGTTCAGCTTCTCAACTTCAAACTTTAGCACGTAATATCGGATAGGACTATTTGGCATGTAATCCTGGATAATATCACTTATAGCACGTTAGGTCAAAATCTTGTACTTAACACTCAGAAGCATTTCTTGTTCTTCCCTATAATCTTATCTCTTGGGCTACATTATATGCAATGTTCGTGTCGCATGTACTGTATGTACCTTCAAAAAAGAGTATGGATGAAGCTTGTTTGAGCACTTTAGGGTTTTAGAGGAGGAAAGAATGAAAAATCAAGTCCTTGTTGAAGAATAATGTAAGAACCTATTGTTTTCGTGGGAAAAATAGCATTTCTGAGACCAATGGATATTTGGATAAGTATTGTTACCTTTTATTTGAGAGGTTTAGTGCTTCAGTATAAATGAAAGGTATTTGAATAGTTGAGGTTGTACATATATTGGAGAAGGTTTTACAAATTGTGGACATGAAAAATTTCTATATGTTGAAAATGATCAATTTTCAAGTTCCTATGAGATCTCAAGATAAATAGAATCTATTGCTTCATTGCTTGGCACAACATTTGAACTAATCAAACCATGTTTTGATTTCGATTAGCAAGTTGTAGGTGTGCACCTCTATATGGATAGAAATAGTTGACTTCCTTGTGGAGAAACATAAGAAAAGTAGTAAAGTTACTTTTCAGAGTCTATACAGTTGGGCTTACATAGATATTTGATTTAGGTTTTGTAGATTTTGATCCAATTTGAGTTACTTGTGAATGGTAGTCATTGGTGTTGAGGGAATTTTGTTGGTAATCATATAGGGTTATAGAGGCCAATTGGATCAAGATTGACTTAAGTTGTAGGTAGGCATCATTGATGCCAAGGCTTAAGAACTAACCATGGATGGAAAGGAAAAATCCTTAGCTGATACATCTCCATTATGAATTTTAAGTGGCATTGTTAAAACCATTCTTCGTAACCAATTCATCTTAAGTCTCATCCATGCAAGTTGAGTGAGAAATTAAGATATAATATAATTATTGAAATAGTGTCCTTGTTTTCTATGGTAGGGAGGAATTGTGATTATGTTTTGATGGAAGTGTCATCAATCTTGTAAATAGCCCAATAATTGAATATGCAATTCGAAAGAGACACAATATAGAGGATCTCAAGAAGTTCTCAAAGTTCTTTGCAAGTAAATGTACAACAAGTAATTAAGGCGAATGACACCATGCAAATAATCAAACAAATTGCATGCATTATGAAGCAAAAACCCATTCTTCATAATAAAGGACTCCCCAATTGATGTCCTATTTGGGTGGAGCTTACAGATCTCTTATGTCATTTGGGACGGCATTGTTAAGATTTTCAAAGAGCTACAAGAGATATTCTATGTCACATCTTTTGATGCTCAATGGACATTCATTGAGGCATCAAATGAAGAAACCAATATTAAATTAGAAGACAATACGAGAAAAGTCAAACAGATCATTGAAAAGGGAAAGTCCATATCTAAGCTTTCTTTTAACAAAGATAGGGGCGTACAAGAATGCCCCAATCAATAAACATTTGATGTCTAATGACTCACATTTTATATCAAATACTTCACATTCAATACTAAGTTTAAGCCGAAGACTAACATTTTATAGGGATGGACTCCAAATCATAATCTATAATAGAAATAAAGGGAAAAAAATTATTCCTTCAACCTTCAAGAAATATACAATGTCAACACTACAATATCTCAGCATGGTGGAGAAAGGATTACACATAGAGGGCATGTATGAAGAAGATTCAAGAGCAAATGCTTATATGGGTGTACCATTTGTCTCAAATATTTAGATGTACTATCATGGAGATTTCCGTGCAAAACATTAGAGGATTGGAGATGCATCATGAGTGAGAAATTCTTTGGAAATGGATAACAAAAGAAGAGATTCATATTCTTTGCATACACTAACACAAAGTGCATTATTAAGTGGATGCAATAAGAAGAACTTCGAAGTTTTCCTTCCCCTACGCTAGAGGACATTCTCTTGCTTACTTAGGTTGGCCCCCTATCATAAAAAAGAGATCTTGGATTTTCAATGATGAATCAATAGAGTGTTGATTTTCTTAGTAACGTGAACAAATAGATGACTTTAATAGTGAACCTATATGGTCATACCCATAATGAAGGGAGGGCTTCTTTCTAGAATACTCTTGTTATTTTTCTTGCAAAAGACATGTATGATCATACGTGTGTGCTTAATGAGTTTAACATGGTTGAATAATATGAAGAATCTACTACGAATTCCCTTAGAACATTGAGCACTTGGAGAAATTCTTGGAATAATCATATTAACATATGAATTTATTGAAACTTGGTCTCTCCTTTTCTCAAATGATTGGGATGCATTCATACAATAAAAGGCATAGGTGCAATCTAACATGGACAACTCAATTGGTTGCAAATCATGTGGATGCCCACAACCCATACTAGTCACATGCAATATATTGGACTAGGGGGGCTCTCATGCTCTCCCCTCTCTTGCATTGTAATGAAAGTGATGTCGCTATATATCTTTGTTTTCCGTGTTTTGTTCCTCATATATGAGACTGAGCTACTAATCACTCAACTTGTGCACAAGTTTTTGCCATGGGGCTCCTCTATTTCTATACCATCATCATTTCTTAGCTCTACATTCCCCTAGCTCTAGCCCATGTGCCTCTTTGAGGATTTTCTTTGCATGTCCTCTCTTCCTTGCAACCTATTATGGTAGCTATGAGCATCACAAAATTGGACCTCTTTACACACACACACACACACACAAAGGCACAGAGGTATTCTCCATGTTTATGTGTGCATGGATATTGAATCTTGTTAATGATATCGGAGATTGGAGTAAGCTTTCAAACCAATAAAAAAAAGTTTGAAGAAGCTTTGGGGCATCTAGTGGGACTTTTTCCTTACTTCCTTCCTTCTTTATTTTAATTGCCTTGTCATTTTTTATTCACTTAATTCCTAGGGGTTCTATTGGTCATCTAATTCTCCCCTAGTTGTATGATAGGATCTTTCCAAGACCTCTTTATATGACCTCATTGATTTTGGATGGTCCCAAACCATTTGAGTGTTGAGGTTTCAAGCTCAATATGTGATTATTGAGGATGACATGTATCACTTTTTCATCTATCTGATATGTATAGTGGTTATGCCGAAATATATCAAGGACACTTTTAGTGAGCTTTATCAGATTTACCTATAGAGAGTGATGGCACATTTGTTTCTTGCCAACTCGGTAATTCACATGCGTTAGGATTTTCTTTATGTATGGTTCTTTATATATTGTTTTGGTTGTATTGTTGTATTAGGTCATTCTTGTATATTAGATTTATGTGATAGAAGAAGTAGAGGTAGATCATTCCTTGACACAATTTGTGTGTGCTCCTCTCCTTGTATATGAGAGTGTGTGAGAGCTCTCTTCCTTATCTCCTTTCCCTTGAGATGGTATGAGAGCCAGTGTGACTGTAGAGAGCTCGTGAAGAAGGTTGATAGTGAAGAGTTCTTGAGAAGGCATGGAGAATGCGTGCTTCACAAACAATCTCTGATTGCTACAAAATTTTCTTAGATTTCAAGTTGGACGAGAACAAATTTCATATGTGGAGATTCAAAACGATGAATTTCTTGATGGGAAAAGGCTATTGGAAGTACATTGAAGGAGACAATGGAAAAACCTCTCTATGTATAGGCCATCTGTTAGCATACAAGTAGCATGATTGGGCACCTACAAGATGCCAACACTCCAAAGAGGTTTGGAATTGTTTGGTCACATTGTATGAGACCAATACAAAGGTACAAAAATTGCAACTCAAGAATGAGTTGCATACACTATAGAAAAAGAGCATATCGACAAGTGACTACACCTTAAAAATCAAAAGCATATGTGGGTCACTTGCATCTATTGGCACCAATGTAGATGATGATGATGATGATAAGGTTAAGTGTGCCTTCATGGTTTAAAGAGGTGCATACAAGCACTTTAAAACTTCTATTTAGACCAAGGAGAATATTCCAAATTTTATTGTTGTCTCCATACTGACAATTGAAGAAAAGAACCTTGGTGAAGACTCAAACTCCTAAAGAAAATTTAGTTCTGAGGAGGTATTGTACTCTAGCAAAGGCTTGAGAAGTAGAAGAGGAAACAATAACTAGGACCAGGGTCAACCACAGACGAATGTAGGAAGTAGAGATAGTTTCAAGGTAGGGGAAGCCAAAGAGGTCACAAAAATTTCCAAATAAATGATTCAAGTAATGATTGTAAGGGATGCTACAATTGTGGTAAACCTGGCCACTTTGAACGTGATTGCAGGTTGAAGAATCAAAACAATAGAATGCAACAAAACAATTATGCATCCACAAGCGCATATGATTCAAAGAAGCTATTGATGGTCCAACATCACATGATGAATACAATTTCTACTAATGTTTAAAAATCGAATAGTAATGTTTGGTAAACTAATTCAGGTGGTGCTTCAAATCACATGAATAGCCATGCATAATAGTTTGCGAAAATTATTAGTTTTTGGATTTGTTGAAACATGTGATGATTCATCACATCCTATTGCTCATATAGGAAACATAGCATCATCCATGGAGGATGGAAGGTAAAACATCTTGCTAATGTACTGCATGTTTCCAACATAACAAAGAACCTAGTATCTTTTGGATAAATGGTTGACCGTGGATAACAAGTCAAGTTCAATGTTAATGGTTTATATATGGAAGAGGACAAACAAAATGGAAGGTTGATTGCCAAAGGGAACAAAGTGGGTAGGATGTTCACCTTGAATGTGAAAATTCTTGAAATGAATGCAACCATGTTTTCAAAAGGTCCAAGTGTTATTGCCAACATAGAGATTTGGCACAAGTGAATTGGAAGTGCAAATTTGTAGAGGCTGAAGTTGATGCATTCAAAGGAGCTTGTCAATGGACTACCAAATTCTAAGATTATAGAGATGTAGAAGTTGTGACACGTGTCAATTTGGTAAACAACCAAGCGCATCACTTTTGTATGACAAGCATGTTAGCAAGAATGTGCAAGAGATAGTGCATACAAATGTTTGGAGTCCCGCAAAGACCACATCTATGGGAGGTTGCAAGTTTTATGTCACTTTTGTTGATGACTATACATGAAAAGTATGGATATGCTTCATGAAGGAGAAGACCGAGGTGTTTACTCACTTTCAAAATTTCAAGGATATGATGAAAAATCAGAGAGGGAAGTATATCTAGATAATAAGATATGATGGAGGAGGTGAATACATATCAAATGAATTCAATAGTTTTCTAAAAAGTCATGGAATTCGAAGGCAATTTTCATAGAGGTACACACCATAGGAGAATGGCATTGTTGAACACAAAAGTAGAGATATAATAGAAATAGTCAGAGCCTTGATGGCTGAGAAAAATTTACCTCACTGTTATTGGGCAGAAGTTGTGCACGCTATTGTATACATCATGAATAGAACTTTGATTACTGTTGTACATCAAGTTACACCTGAAGAGAAGTTTACAAGTAAAAAGCCAAACTTATCACATATCAAAGTATTTGGTTGTAATGCATATGTACATGTTCCAAATGATTCAAGGACAAAACTTGATGCAAAAGTAGAAAAATGTATCTTCATTGGGTGCTCTCTTGAGAAAAAAAAATGTAAACATTACAACCCAGTCATACGATAGGTAGGTGAAGGTAAGCAAAGATGTGTTTTTTGATGAAATGTCAAGCTTCTATGTTGATGCCAAAGAAGGGTATAATCTTGATTCAAATGACAAAGAAAATGTTGAAAACTCTAGTGCATAATCTCAAGTTCTAAGTGGACCTGATATGTCACCCAACAATAGTTAAAAATCAAACATGTGGAGTTGAAGATTGCATGGAAATTTCAGTCCAAAAAATTCATTGGCTATGCCCAAGAAAGGTTAAGAAAAGGTTTCTGCTATTAGTAAAACATCTGCAAGTTTCGAAGACATTGATGGAGCATCAAGGGGTTTAGAAAAGAGCCTTGATGAGGAACTTCGATTGGCCTTTATGAAGACTCCAAGAGTTAGAAAGGCATACGAAGATGATACAATAAGAAGAAGTGACCCAGGACCAAGAAGATCTCGGAGGATGCAAAATACAATGCAATGGTTAACATATGATAGCTAGAATGCTCGTCATTGTCCCTACATGACCAAGTTAATACAAGATGTTGAAAGTGTTTTTGAAGATGGAATTGGAAATGCAGATCTGGACAAAGCTATGGATGGCGAGATAGCTTCACTTGATGGAAATGAAACATGGAATTTGTCTCCATTATCACAAGTAAAAAAACTCATAGGTTGCAAGTGGGTTCACAAGGTAAAGCATAATGTTGATGGTAGCATAAGCATGTATAAAGCAGGATTGGTAGCAAAAAGATATACATATAAATATGGCATTGATTATGAGGAAAATTTCAGCCATGTAGCTAAAATGGCTACTGTTAGAGAACTTGTTGCACTGGCTACAAAAACATGGATTTTGCATCATATGGATGTGAAGAATTCTTAGATGGTGAATTGCACAAAGAAGGATACATGGACCATCCACAAAGATATGAGGATTTGAAGCATCCAAAATATGTTTGCAGGTCAAAAAAGGCTTCGTGTGGGCTTAAACAAACCCCTTGTGCTTGCCATGCAAGGATTGCATATTATTTAACCTCCATTGGATTTTCTATATGTAATGCAAATCACTCATTATAAGCAAGGAAGGGTGATGATGGCGTCACAATTGTGGCTTGATGGCTTGATTGTAGATGATGATAATGAATAAAAAATCAAAGAGGTAAAGCAACTCCTTATGCAGGAATTTATGTGATTGCTACTTTGGATTATGCATTGTTTTATGAAGTTGGTGCAGAATTTCCGGTTCATGGATACACCAATGTAGGTTGGGCTGGTAATGTTCCAAATAGAATATCTACTAGTGGTGTTCTATTATCAATTGGGAGTATTGTTGTTACATAGAGTAGTAAGAAGCCACCCACTATTGCTTTATCAAGTATAGAGGCTGAACATAGAGGTGCTACAATGGAAGCATGTGAGGTTTATAGCTAGAGATGCTACTTGTAGATTTAGGTGTGGAAGTGCAGAAGCCTATCATCATTTATTGTGATAATCTTAGCAGTTTATAGTTAGCACAAAATCCTATTTTTCTTGCTAGAAAAAAGCATATCGAGGTACATTATCACTTCATCAAGAAAAATGTATTAGCAAGTGATATTGACTGTTTATGTAAGGATAGATGAACAAGTTTTTGATATTTTCACTAAAACCCTTAGAGTAAAGAAGCCAAATAATTTTCAAAATATGCTTGGATTATAGGACATGAAGTTGAGCTTGAGGGGGAGTGTTGCAATATCAAGCTCAATATGTGATGATTGAGGATAACATGTACCACTTTTTCATCTCTTTGACATGTATAGTGGTTACACAAACATATGTTAGGGACACTGTTAGTGAGCTTTACTAGAGTTATCTACCGAAAGTGAGGGCACATTTTTCTTTTCTTTCCAACTCACTCATTCATGAACATTAGGGTTTTATTTATGTACTATTCTTTATATATTGTATTGGTTGTATTGTTATATTAGGTCATTCTTGTATATTATCTTTATTTAATCGAAGAAGTAGAAGTAGATCATTCTTCCTTGCCTCAATTTGCATGTGTTACTCTCTTTGTGTGTGAGAGTGTGTGAGAGCTCTCTTCCTTATCTTCTTTCTCTTGAGATTGAGCCCCATTAGTTTCCCCATTGTTTGGAGTTTTTGTTCATGTAGTTTCCCTTTCCATTGGCTCTTGGTCAACTATTGGTTCTTCTTGAGTGATTCTCCCCTTTCCTCTAGTTTGTATGGTTGAAGAAGTAACTTCTTCAATCTGGATAATACTGAAAGCTAGTGAAGTCATGGGTACCTCTTTTGGAAGCCACTCACCATTCACATATATCATTTAGATGTGGGTTCTTGAGGTGGGGGTTATGTTCTTTGGATGCCAACTAGTATAATGATCCCATGCCTTGAGGCAACTTTTGCAAGGAGGGGGGCCCTTAGACAAAGGGCACTTGCTCTAGTAGTGCCCACACTACCTACACCTAAAGCAAAGGATTGGCCTTCTTGGCCCATCCCTTGTTAGAGTTCCTTGATTATTTATAAAATTCAAGTTTGGGGTATTACCTTGTATTAAGCTATATTCATTAAGTTGGGTGGGGGGCAAAAATTTTGCTTGAGATCTTGAGTATCTCCAATATACTTGATTTGCAGTCCCTCCTGAGTGGTAGTTTTATGCTTCATGGCTCGACTTCTTGCACAATGGGCAAACTACACTTAACATTGAAAATTCACTTATAACATGACCTTGCTCGCTACATATGGTGCACCAAAGGCCACTTGTTACTTCACCTCCTAACTCGAGTTCTTGGAGCTCTTGCCTAAGCTAAGCTACTTTTTCATGGTTTTACTCTCCCTTCTTGAGCTTGGTAACTTTGATTTCTTTGTGTAGTTAAGCCACTCTACTACCATCCTTCTTTTGGGGATTTAGCTTTTAGAAGTTGTGCCATAAGGACTTGAGATTTCATTGATCCCATTGTTTGAAGTGGAATGGATGCCAAAGTGAATAGTGATCCCAAAAAGATAGCTCTAGAATCTTGATACTATTAGTGGGTGTGCTCCAACCAAGTTTTAGTGTTTCACATAGCTAAAAATTCCCTAACATGCTTATCAGGATCCTCTCTAGAAGCCCCCTTGAAAGGGAGAAATTTGATAGTTAACCTAGACAATAGGGTCTTGAATTCTACATGATCCACTTGAACTACCATATTGTTTAAAGAAGAGGCTATTGAAGTATGAGATTTGGTTGCTTTCCTCTATCTAATTGTCCTTCTTTTAGTGATTTTGAAATTATTTTCCTTTTTTTTTTCATGCACTAACCATAGGTTGTAAGTAAATTTTGATATCCATATCCAAGTCAAACCCTTTTGCACTTTTATAAGTACATGGATATCGACAAGTACATAAGTACAACACTTATAGGTATAGGATATGATGATGATACACTTAGCTCCTTGACTTGGTATCTAGCTCCTTTCTACCACCACAAAGATTCTTCTCTCCAATTTTTTGGAACATCCAAGATTCTCCTTCCTCTTCCATGGCTTGCACACACATTCCTCCTTGGATGGGAGTGCTAGAGTGAATCAGCCTTCAACATGCAATCAATGATGTGCAATGTACCCATGGACAAGTGTGTCCTTTATTGTGCCTATTGTTTTGTTAATGTTGTGTCCCACCATGTGTTGTTGTGCTTCCACCATATATTACCCTTGCGTATGCATACAATTTCTTATTTGTCCATTTTTTTCTTTTCCAAGATGTTTGCTGATAAGTAGCTGACTCGTTAAGAACTTTGTTCCAACTAGAGCACACACTACTTTATCCATTGTGCTCCTTTATGATTTTTTGTCAGATGATCCTCAGTCAAGTACATTCTATATGTGTCCAAGTACTCTTATTTGTGTTTAAGTGACCTTATTACAAATTTTTCTTATGCAAGCTACTTATGCCAATACTTTTGACTAAGATTAAGTTTGTTATATTTACTATACATGGAGATGAATTGATTAAAAGTGCAATTAAACCCAAGCCCACATACTTGGTTTAACTAGCTTATGCTTAACTTATTGGCATAACCCTTGAAAGGCTCCATATGATCAACCTCTTGTAAAAATACTTCACATTTATCCTTGTAAAAGTATATTATACCCACGAGGAGTTAGGAAGCTCAAAATCACGTATCATTTGGTTGTTGAGAAAAGAGAGAATCTATCCTATATGTTAGCATTCACCTTTTAAGTAGAAGTTTGAAATTGAATTCAAACTTTGGCTCCAAGTTCAACTATAAGAAGAGGATCTAAAAGATCGCGCGTATCTCGAACTTGAGAGCTCATTTTCTAGTACAACCATTGTGAAGTGAGAGCTCACCTCATAGCTCATTCACCTCTCACACATTGACCAATGTTTGATGAAATTGTATTTGTACATGTTTTAGTACATATATGATCATTACATTCTCATCTCACTTCTTTGTCATAACGCCATCAGGGCAGTGATCTTGTCAGAGCTTATTCTCTATGTGTAGTTGATCATTTGCAATGATTTAAAGCATGAAAGAATCAGTATATTGTCTATTACAATCCTAGAAAGTTTCATTAGCATTGATGCTCAAGATCATCAGATATTTGCTTATCTATGCTCACTGGTATGAGAACTGTAGCAGCCAGTGAATGTCGAGATGGAGCTGTGAATTGCTAAACATCTTTCTCTGCATGCAGTCCATAATTTTTATGAAATCACTCATGATTGTTAGCTTACTAAGTTAATTAGATTTCCCCAAAAGGAATTAGTCCAATTTTTGTTGTGCTCAGAGAATTGTTCAAAACACTGAACAAGTGTGTGAACTAAAATAGCAAGTTTTTTATCTTGGTTTATCTTCCAATCTATCTGCTTTGATCCTTCCATTAGTGGATCACCTTCCAAGCATCATATATGATTATTTATGTTCATTAGCTAGATGAAGAGGCCCACTACACTCTCCAACCATCATTCTTAGCAGGTGTGAAGCAGGATCTAGCTACACCACTTCATCTCTTGTGACTATCCACCATCTCCTCCAATAGTGGTATCAGGGCAACAACAATCAAGATGGGAGATGGATTTCCATCCTTCATTGACAAATTGGACAGGAACAACTACTCAGCATGGTCACTAAGGATGCAAGCCTACCTTCAAGGGAGAATTCTATATGAATACATCTTAGGAGATGAAGGGATGCCAATCCTCAAGAGAAAGCAACAACCTACAAGCGAAGAGCAAGAAAGGTTGACCACATGGTGTGCAAAGGATGCTCTTGCCAGGTCATATCTACTAGACACAATCTCGGATTTCTTATTGCCACATGTTAGGAATTGCAAAACCTCCCAAGAGACTTGGGAAGTACCCTCATCATACTTCTCCTCGAACACAAGAGCTACAAAGAATCAGTTGTGGATGGAAGTTACAACCCTAAAGAAACAAACGAAAGCAAGGAGTAGCTCATTATGTAACTGTTAAACGCGGTACTAACCGTCAGAGACACGTTTAAACAATTAGTGGGTCCTTGGGAGTGGAAGGGGTCTGTTAGACAGAGGCCCTATTCTTGATTTTCCCAAATTTCCCACTTCACACAGCAACGTACTAACGCTCAAGAACTCTATCAAGAATCTATTTACGCTTCGCAATCTTACTATCTATGATTGGACACTTCCTAAAGTCTACCGAACACATTCAAATTAAGGTACTCTCAATATATAGCACTAGACTACCCAAAATCATAATACAGACTGAGTTTGATTGCTCAAGAACTGTTCCGAACACAAAACACTGTAACAACAGAGATAATATAGTGACTCAATCTTTACCGAACAGGTGTAGACAATCAACCAGAACCGAAAGACACAGAAAGACTCCAAATTATCAAACACACAGTACTGAATGTAGATTCCTACACCGATTAAGACTGACTCAGTAATCAGTGTACCATATTAGAATTAACGTAACACAACTCACAGTCATAACCTTTACGGGACAAAGATTCCGTACTCAGCTTAAGACGAACCTTACTGTAACTTAATCTTTACCGTACAATAGCGGATCTTCAACACAGAAGACAACCACATTACGACTCCGAGTTCTCAAACACGCTACAGTTACTACACAGACTTCACCGCCTAGACAGAGATTCACCAACCGAACAGGTATTGATAACAACAAGGCAGAGATAAGAACAAGGTACTCAAAATGACGCAAACACACACCATAGGAACGCGCAGATCAATCACCCAGACAGACAGTCTGGTGATCCAACCGATCGTCACCGAGTGCCTCTTTTTCATTCCTTTATATAAAGATTACAAACATCTTGTAACAACCTTTCGTGCATGCGGATCAGAACAAGATTCAATTTTTACAACTGCCAATCCGACGGCCGACTAACACTGGAACGCACGGTGGACTCGAACCCGCAGGTTTACAAAAATTAGGGTTCATCTACAATGCCTTCTAAATACATTGATCGGGCTAATCTAAAAGTTCGGGCGATTTTCTTCTTTAAAGCTTCTAACATCTGTTTTAAAGTATCTGGTTCTACTAATTGGGCATTTGTTCGTACAAAACTTAAGGAAATGGCTTCGATCAGCAAAACTTCGGCCTGCGTCTACAGAAAAGCCTCTTGTAAATAAAAGTCGTTTGATAGTGCCGCATCCCTGGATACTTTCATTTCTGCAACTTGCTTTTCCATTCTGGCTATTCTATCTTTCTGAGCATCGACTTGGTTCTCCCTTCTTTCTATCTCCTGGTTTTGAAACTGGATTGTCCTTGAGTAGGCATCCCTTTCTCTTCGAAGATCTATTATTACTTTTTGTAGTTGAGCTTCCACGGTCAATTTACGTTTGAGGATACTGTTTACTTCAAATAAATCTGTCTTGCATCTCTGGAGTTCGTCAGCAGTTTTCATAGCCAGATCATGCTTCTCTTGGCCTCGTTGTACCACTTCATCTAGCGTCTGTCTTGTTTCTTCTAACAGATTCCCTAAAGATACTCGTGCATCTTCTTTGTGTTGGACTATCTGCTTCAAGTTGACTAACTCTGCATCTGCAACACTTAGTAATTCATTCTTTTCTTGGACTGCTTCTAGGGCCGCATCTCTTTGATTGATAATTATTTTCTGTTCTACCAGTCTGGCCTGCAACTCCTGAATTTGTCCGTTTAACGCGTGATTTTCTGCCTTGACTGCCTGTAATTCTTCCTGGAGAGGAGTGATGTCTGCCTCCAGCATATCCACTTTGTGTTGAAAGTCATCTCGGATGTTATCTGTTACTTGCTTCATTTGCACAGGTAATTGTTGTGATAAGTGGATCAACATTTGACCCATGGATGATAACTCAAAAAGTAAGGGGTTTGAAGGAATCGGAGCTTGAGAACGGGGCTGAGATGAAGAAGCGGTGAGTAGTTGCTGGGAGTTCGGTGGAGAGTAATTTGGTGAAGATGAAGAGGAAGCGGTGGGTTCAATGGGTGGGCTAGGAACAATGGGTTCCGTTGGAGGTTCGGGTGGATGAATAGGAAGACTAGTAGTTTCGTTGATTACCTTTTTTGTGGGTTGTGTAGTGTCATCAGGACCGGCAGCTGTCGACTCGACTGCTCTAAGCAATTCTTTGAAAACTTCCTTAATGATAGTTTGCTCCTCTGCTGATTTGTCCTGTTCGTCTTGTTGTTGAGATTCATTTTTAGAAGAACTGGCTGCCGAATCAGTAGTGCTATCCTGTTCTTGTTGCTGCTCTGAAGAGGACTTCACTGATGACTCGTGATGCATGGAGGTTGTGGTATCGTGAAAGGTTTCTTCTTCGTTCGCTTCTTCTTCTTTGTCGTCTGCCTTGTCATTTGCGGCTGACCCCTGTACTTCACTATCGGAGGAACGGATTCTAATCCTTTTCCGGAGGAGAAGGTGGAAAATCTCTTTGTCTTCTTCTTCATCGTCTTCTAATATTTGTGCAGATTCCTCATGGCGTAGGATGGGTCCTCGGGGTGGTGGCTGTGCAGCTAGAATAGTTGGAAATAGAAAGGATATGATGTGTGGTAGTCTAGACCTTGGCATATCACCCTTATTAACCTGTTTGATAATTGATACGCATTCTTTGTGAATGCGGCGGAAGAAGTAGGATGCAAAATTTACAGGCTCTCTCGCAGCCAAATCTATTGCCGAATAGAAAGGCCGAGAGATGCCATAGGTTCGTTTCTGCAGATTAAGAATGGCTACTAAGAACTGTAGCGCGGATCTCTCAGGTTCAAGGCGACAGAGGATTGCGTATTCATTTGAGGAGTATCTAGGGAATAGCCGGATCATGGTTGCTATTGGCAAATTCGGGCCATTTTCCCGACCTTGCCGAGGGAGTCGAAACGCATCAGCAAAGGCCTGGAAAGTGATTACGGTACAGGATGGTAGGCTAGTGATAGGCCAACTGCATGGAAAGTGATTACGGTACAGGATGGTAGGCTAGTGACCCATGAAACGCATTACTTCCTTTGGTGTAGTAGGTATAGGTGCTTCTAACACAGCTGCTACCTTATGTGGGTCGACTTGTATGCCATGTGCAGATACAATATGGCCAAGCAACTTTCCACATGAAACCGCAAACACAGATTTGTTTGGGTTCAGACAGAGTCTGTATTCTCTGCATTTCTCAAAGCAGCACCGTAAATGGAACAAGTGTGCTACCATCCTACCGAACACAGAGAAATCATCAAGATATACTTGCATGAAAGAGGTAAGATAGGGGGAGAATATTTCCTGCATACACCTTTGGAAAGTACTGGGGGCATTTCTTAATCCAAACCACATAACAGTACAAGCAAAGACACCCCAATTGGTGATGAACACTGTTTTTGGTATATCTTCCTCAGCCATTCTGACCTGATTATACCCACTGTATCCATCTAAGAATGAGTACATTTCGTGTCCTGCTACTCTGTCAAGCATGGTGTCAAGAAATGGAAGGGGAAACGGATATGGCACTGTAGCTGCATTCAATTTCCGATAATCCACACATATGCGTAGCTGCTTATTCTTTTTAGGGATGATAACAATGGGTGATATCCACTCAGCATGCTCTACTGGTACAATGAATCCAACTTTTAATAACCTATCCAGCTCTGCCTTTACCTGTGCTGCATAATTCGGATTCATCTGGTAGCTGGGTTGTTTGATTGGTTTCGCTTTAGGCTTCGGCATGATCCTATGTTGATAAATGCGGGGGTCCAAACCCTTCATATCCTTGTAATCCCATGTAAAAACATCATAGAAGTCTCGAAGCAACTGTATTATCTCTGCTTGAAACAACTCAGGCAATCCTTCCCTTATTTTAACAGGTCGCTGATTAACTTCATCACCTAAATTATATGTAATTAACTGATCTTCTGGTACATAGAATTGTTGGGACTTCTCTTTAACATCGGGTGGGTTTAAAAGTTGTTGTAGATCAGTGTCATCTATAGCAGCAGTATCTTCTTTCTTGTCTTCTTCAGTCACAGGCATCACCGTACAAACTGCCGTATTCCAATTATCTACAACAGGTTATAGATCAACAATTCATAGGGAGATCAAATCAATATTATTCTTCAAAAACTCTTATTCTTCATCATCTGACAAACCATCTAACATATGAATTGGTTCTGCAAAATAAGGTCTAGCATGTAATTCACAAGGCTGTATAGCATCTAACTTAACAACATATTTACGATTATTGTCCTTGAAAGTGAGTTCCTGTGCGGACCAATCTTGTATTACTTTGGCTTGTTTCAACCAAGGACGGCCGAAAAGAAGATTATAATCCAAGCTAGACTCTGGTAGCTCTAAGACGACAAAAGTCATCTTAAATGTTGTACCTTGCAGAGTTATGGGAATATCTCGTACTAGTCCTACTGGGTGGACTCTGGACTGATCAGCCATCCTTACAAAAAACTGGACAGGCTCAATTTTTGTCCATTCTAACTTTTTACATAGTGCGGCAGTAGCAATGTTTACACCAGACCCTCCATCAATTAGTACTTGATTAATTTTATGATTTTTGTACCATACCGTAATCAATGGGACCGAATGATCCACCATAGCGTCAGTTTCTGGTTGTATTGTTGCTGTTGCTGGAATGCAGGCAGACTCAGTACTAAACTGTTGTTGGAATTGTTGGCGGACTCTTGGTACTAGTGCAAGTAATTGGCCAAGAGGAAGAGTAATGGATGCTTTAGATAAAATTTCCCAAGCTTGATTTACTTGATTTGTACCTTTTACCGATTTTGAAGACGATGCATCGGTTACTGGAATTGACTCTTTCTCCTGTGCAGTTTCCTTTGACAGTGGAACTTGTGTCACCTGAATAGGATCTGGGAACACTGGAGGTTCTATGGTGGTCAACTGACTAGCTTTGTCATATGTTCTTTGCTGCTCTAGGATGCTTGGTTCAAATATTTTAGCAGCTGGTTGTAACGGCCTACCGGATCTGGTCTGAACTACTGCAACTTGTGTTTCTATTGGTGTGATATGAACCATATTAGTCATTGGATTCTGCCGTTCTTTCTTTCTCTGATCATATTCTGCTGCATCTTTACAAAATCTTCTAATGTGGCCAAATTCACCGCAAAAATGGCAGCGAGGTGGTGGCAAATTAGTATTCTCCTGTGCTGGTCCTGTCTGCCAACGGTTTGTATTGTAGTTATTGTTTCTCTGTCCTCTGTAATTTTGGTAGCCCTGCTGCTGGTTGTTTCTCATTTGAGGAGGCACATAGTGATTGGCAGGCTGCCCTGGTTCTTGTATAATTGCATTCACTGTTGCTGTTCCCTGTACTTTGGCGTTGTATGCGCAGTTTTCGGTGGAATGTCCTGTCGTATAGCACAAAACAACTGGTTGAGGGCACAAGTGGCACTGGTATGCCGTGAATTCTTGCACGTGGTGCAGTACATCTGTCTAGTCGGATCTTTTGAAACATTTTTACTTGCTTTTACTCATTCCAGGTCTTCTGTAAATCCTCCAACCTTGTTTTCCAGCTGCAAAGCCATTGCGATCACCGCATCTAGCATCATAGCTCCCACACAGCGTATGATCATAATTTGTTTAAGTTGCGGAGTCAAACCATTGATAAACCATTGAGTGATAACGTCATCCGATAGGTTGGCGTGTGCTGGCGGTAATTGCCTCAAATGCGTTCTGAATAGGGTGGCATATTCCTGCACTGTCTGATTCATCTTCTGTTTATTGTTTTGTAGGTAATCGAAAATTTTGGCTGGATTCTTCTTTAGCCTGAATCTGTGCAAAAATGCGTCCCTTACTGCTTCATAGGTGCCGAAATGGTTAATATCACATTCTGTAAGCCACCTGGCGGCTTCATTAACCACTGTCGACTGGAATACAATAGCTTTATACGTCGGATCAAGTGGATGATTGAGCACTGCGTAACTTATCTCAAATGTGCGTACATGAGTGTCTGGGTCATCACCTAGGAATCCACCGAATTTAGTGTACGTTACTCCTGTTGGAGTCGGCCGGGGTGGAAATAGATGTTGCTGTTGCTGGTGCTGTTGCTGTTGTTGTTGTTGTTGCCCACTCATGGGTGGTATTATGACTATCTTCTGTATCTCGAGGCTGAATATCTGAACCGTCTGAATCTGTGTCATCAGTCTGTACACTTTCCGGCTTGATAATATCGTTCAGTATGTTTCTGATTTCAGTTTCGAACAAGCTACCTTCCTCCTTGGTATCAGATGTAGGAGTACTTACTCCAAATAGCGGTGACTGGACTAAAGATCCACCAAGAAATGGTAAACCGTCACCGGAAGACTGTGAACTCTCAGCAGCTGGTATCGAAATAACACCGGAAAGTGTCACATTTTCACCAAAACAAGGTGCTTTTTCACCTTCACTGATTTCTTTGGCCAAGACGTTTCTATCCGCAGACGAATTCGAATCTTGACCCAATGGTGTTAAATTAACTTCAGGCTTCGTCCTGGTAGACTCTGGAGTTACTATTGCTTCGACAGACTGTGCCGAAATCGCACTGGAATCTACCAGAAACGTAGTACGTTCTACCGGAATACTACCGGGATCCCTACTAGCGTTCTTCAATTCCTTGACAGCTGAGTTAGAATTATCTGCGCTTCTACTTCCTGGAGGCGTCCTTAGAAAATTAGGTATCGCCCAAGACTGTTGGTTTCTTCTATGCTTTGGGTATGATTCACCGGAACGAGTAACTGGCATATACTACGTTTGCAATACTTTGCGTACTATTCTTCTTTACGGTCGATTCATAATCTCTGACCACTTTCACAATCAATCAACGAACATTCTTGATGCTCCATTCGCACAGGCAAACGGCAACAATATGGTGCCACTTTCCCACAGTTAGCTCGCAACACTCTCGATGCCACCTTCCCACAGACGGCACCAGTGTTAAACGCAGTACTAACCGTCAGAGACGCGTTTAAACAATTAGTGGGTTCTTGGGAGTGGAAGGGGTCTGTTAGACAGAGGCCCTGTTCTTGATTTTTCCAAATTTCCCACTTCACACAGCAATGTACTAACGCTCAAGAACTTTATCAAGAATCTATTTACGCTTCGCAATCTTACTATCTATGATTGGACACTTCCTAAAGTCTACCGAACACATTCAAATTAAGGTACTCTCAATATATAGCACCAGACTACCCAAAATCATAATACAGACTGAGTTTGATTGCTCAAGAACTGCTCCGAACACAAAACACTGCAACAACAGAGATAATATAGTGACTCAATCTTTACCGAACAGGTGTAGACAATCAACCAAAACCGAAAGACACAGAAAGACTCCAAATTATCAAACACACAGTACTGAATGTAGATTCCTACACCGATTAAGACTGACTCAGTAATCAGCGTACCATATCAGAACTAACGTAACACAACTCGCAGTCATAACCTTTACGGGACAAAGATTCCGTACTCAGCTTAAGACGAACCTTACTATAACTTAATCTTTACCGTACAATAGCGGATCTTCAACACAGAAGACAACCACATTACGACTTCGAGTTCTCAAACACGCTATAGTTACTACACAGACTTCACCGCCTATACAGAGATTCACCAACCGAACAGGTATTGATAACAACAAGGCAGAGATAAGAACAAGGTACTCAAAATGACGCAAACACACACCACAGTAACGAGCAGATCAATCACCCAGACAGACAGTCTGGTGATCCAACGGATCGTCACCGAGCACCTATTTTTCATTCCTTTATATAAAGATTACAAACATCTTGTAACAACCTTTCGTACGTGCGGATTAGAACAAGATTCAGTTTTTACAACTACCAATCCAGCGACTGACTAACATAACCGATGAAAGATGTGGATGATCAGCTTGCAAGCATTGGAGAGGAGATAGACGAAGAACATATTGTGAGGCAGATCATTAATGGAATCAAGGCTGATGAAAAGTGGGAGTCCACCACAGCAATGGACCTCTACATGGATATGCAAGTACCTGACCTCAACACCTTGATGGGGCAACCTCTTACCCACGAGACAAAGTTCAACAGAAATGGTGACAACTCAAGAGGTAACCAATCTTCTGCCCTTTATACAGATAAGAATAAAGCTAAGGATAAAGGTAAAAGCAAGAAGAGTGAAGAAGAGGCTAGTACCTCTCAAGCTAATTATGCACAAAGAGGAAGAGGTGCTAGAGGAAGGGGCAAAGGAGGAAAGCAAGGCAGGGGGAGACCCTAGAACAAATCAACATGCAACATATGTGGTCTTAACAACCACACTATAGAAGAATGCTTGAAGAATACAAGGAACCAAAGGGGAAGAGGATACCATAGAGGCAACTATGGACAATCAAGAGGCAGATACAACAATGGTGGAGGCAACTACAACCATAACTACAATCAAGGCTACGACAACAACAATTATCAAGGAGGCTTTAGAGAAAGAAGGGACTACAACAACTATACTGAAGATCAAGAAGACTCTCTACTCATCATGAACATGACATCCAAGCAAGGTAAAAATTATGAAAATCTTTTCTACATTGATTCAGGTTGTTCCAATCATGTGGCTGGAAATGTAGATCTATTATCTGATCTTGAAGAACCCAAAGGGAAGCATGAAGTACAAACAACTGATGACAATAAACACTCAGTCAAGAAAATTGGAAATGTCAAAACATCTTATGGTAGTATGAACCTTTTGAGTAAATTTTTATGTGTGCCAACTATAACCAAAAACCTCATTAGTGTTGGGTAGATTGTTGAGAAAGGTTTATAGGTGAGATTCACTAAGCATGGAGCATATGTGGAAGATCCTCAACAAGGCTTCAAAAGGATTTCCAAAGGTGAGAAATCAGATAGATTATTCACATTTGAAATTGAAAACACAATGAACATAGCACTCTTCAATTATCTGCCCTAGCAAAGATCCATCCATCTCAGATTCAAGGTACTATGTGTCATTTATTGATGATTACAATAGATAGAAAATTCTTTATTTCATGAAGCATAAGGATGAGGTATTTACATGTTTCAAGAAGTACTTGGCTTTAGTTGAAAACCAAACAGGAAGGAGCTTGAAGGGGATTAGATCTGATGGAGGTGGTGAGTACTTTTCACATGAGTTTGATTCATTTTTACAGGATAGAGGCATAAAGAGGGAAGTAACAACCAGATACACTCCTGAATTGAATGGAGTGGCATGGATACACTCCTGAATTGAAGCTGCTAGGTCTATGTGAAAATAAGTTACTTAATTTTTAATGCGCAGAGGCTGTTTCCACAGCCACCTACTTGGTCAATAGGCTTCCATCCAAATCATTGGATGGTATGACACCCTATGAAGCATGGAATGGCAGGAGACCCTCATTGGACCATTGCAAAATATTTGGGTGCATTGCTTATGCACACATCCCCTCACAAATCAGAGGAAAGCTTGACCCTAAGGCTGAGAAGTGTATATTTATTGGGTATGATCAAAATCAAAAGGGGTATAGACTGTACAATCCCACTAACAAGACATTTATGATTAGTAGGGATGTAGTGTTTGATGAAAATAATTCATGGTTTGAAGATGATTGCAGGAAATTCAAGTTAACATATGATTTGGAAAATGATTTTCCAACCCTCACACAAGAAGATCAACCATTGGCAGAAGATATCAACTCAGAAGATGAAGAGCAGATTGACTTCAAGGCTTGGAATTCAAAGGGCAACTAGAAGACATACCAAAGTTCTCAAATCAAGCATTAAGCAGATCATAAAGAGGAAGTAAGAAGCCCATAAGGTATGGATATGATACATCCTTAGTCACAAAACATTCTGTGTATATCACTAAAGACTCTATGGCAGAAGAGCCTTGTTCATTTGAAGAGGCCAGAAAAAGGAAAGAATGGAGAGAAGCTATGAGGGAAGAATTGGAAGCATTACAGGAAAATCACACTTGGGATCTAGTTCCCAAGAAACAAGATATGAAGGTAATTGGTTCAAGGTGGATATACAAAATAAAAAAGAACTCTGATGGCTCTGTAAACAGGTACAAGGTAAGGTTAGTGGCAAAAGGATTTTCCCAAACTCATGGAGTAGACTATGAAAAAACATTTTCACCTGTGGCAAAGATGCCATTGTTTGTTAAGAAGAACAAATTAGAAGTTATCTACTTATGTGTCTATGTAGATAACATCATTATTATAGGGAACGATGCTAATGGCATCAAGCAGGTCAAGGTTCAATTAATGAAGGAATTCTTAATCAATGATCTAGGTTTATTAACCTACTTTCTTGGCTTAGAGCTTGTGTATGCAGATTCAGGTATATTTATCACTCAAAGGAACTACATACATGATATGCTTGTAAATTTAAGATGGAGAACACTAAAATTGCAAGCACTCATATGGAACTCAACCATAAATTGATTTCACATGAAGGTGAATTACTTGACGATGTTACAGGTTATCAACAACTTGTGGGAAGCCTCAATTATGAAACTCTAAGAAGAGTGGACATTGCCTATGCAGTAAGTATATTGAGTTAGTTTATGCATGCACCAAGGAAGCCTCATATGGAAGCTACAAAGAGGGTGCTTAAGTATCTAAAGGGTACAATGAATGAAGGGTTGTTCTATCCTTCACTTCTGACATAGATATAAAGATGTATTCTGATGCAGATTGGGCTGGCTCCAAGGATGATAGGAGGAGCACTTTAGGGTACCTATCCTTTGCAGGTTCAAAGCTTATATCATGGTCATCCAAGAAGCAACCAACTATGGACTTATCTTCCACAGAAGCAGAATATAGAGGTTTGGCAAATGCAACTCAGGAAGCTATGTGGCTTAAGCAACTATATGCAGATTTGGAGATACATTCCTACACTCCAATAATCTTTGGAGACAATACTAGCCCACTTCATTTGGTTGCTAATCCTATATATCATGCAAAGACTAAGCACATTGAAGTGCATTATCATTATGCAAGGGAGAAATTTCTTAGCAAGGATATTCAACTATCCTATGTTTCAACTCATTTACAATGTGCAGATATGCTCACAAAGGCATTGGATGGAACAAAGATGAACATGTTCAAATTGATTATTGGTTTGCAAGAAATCAAGGAGCAATGAAGAACAAGCATGTTAGGCTTGAGAGGGAGCTATTGCTGCAATTAAACCCAAGCCCACATACTTGGTCTAACTAGCTTATGCTTAACTTATTGGCATAACCATTGAAAGGCTCCATATGATCGTGTTGGAAATTTAGTAGGCCCATAACTAATACCATAGGTCCAAGTTCCATAGGTCCAAGATCTACAACATAGAATCCAACAATCTTCCAATATTAACAAAATGTGAACATACCACACATAATCATACAAATGATGAGACAAAGATAGAGAGAGATTAGATAACATGTGTAAAGTGTTACGTAAGTCACTACTTACTCACACTATCATATATAAAAATGTCAATTTACAATGTGGGAGTCAAAATCTCAACCACTCTATGTGATCAGAAATAGATAGATGAGTGAATGTACAAATGTAACAAGAATATTTAGATGTATGGACAGAAATCTGAATATATATGAGATGTGTGACCTAATAGGTTGTAGAAGAGTGAATATGAAGACAGAAAGAGGAAGGATCAGTCTAAAACTGATAATCAACAAACCCTCATCTGAACTTAGGCTATGGAAGACCCTAAGTCAGATACGTGTGTGAGAGATCACATACACAAAAAAGTAGCAAAGAATGGTAACAAGTTTGTTATCAGAAATCCTCAAACTCATATGAACATTCCTTCTCGAACACCTCATCCAAATATGCATAAAGCATACATGTACTAATTCTCTTGTACCTATGCCGAATAGGATTCCTCCTGATATGGATGCCACTTCCATATACTTCAAGTAGTACTTGTGTGCATAAAGAGTATATGTACCTGAATTCTTAACATAAGATGCAAATCTTATGTTAACCACCATCCAATGTCTTTGAAGTAATATGAAATCTTCATGTAGAAGACAATATTCAAATACATCATGCGAATGGCCGATCCACACCACCAAGCTGCTGCGGGGTAAATCCTCTCCATAAGCAAGAGTGTGAGCACTCTTCTCCAAGAAGTACTCCATAGCTGCTCCTCAACATGCTCCTAGAGTGCACCATGGCTGCCCCATGTGTGCTAGAGCACCACCTCTACTGAGGGACCAAAAACTGGCATTGCCAATTGGTGTGTGATGTCTAACAAAGTGACCCAAGACTCTCTTATATAGGTTTTAAAGCTCCATGTAAAAAACTCACAAAAAAGTGCTTTATTTTAATCACATCACTTTTCAAATTGCTTTTGCTTTATTTTAAGTGAATTTGCTTTATTTTAAGTGAGTTTGCTTTATTTTTAAAGTTGCTTTTAGCTAACTTTAAAAATAACTTCTTGACCTACTTTTTCACATTTCTAACTACCTGATGAATGATCTGACAACATTTTTATGATCCTCATGCCGAGAGCTATCATATGAGATCAAAACCCTAAATTAGTAGAAAATAAGGGTTACGGTTTTCTCCCAAATCTGATCTCTGATGACTGAATGTCATATACCATTGGAAAGCTCTCTTCAAGCTCTACAAGATAACTGATAAAAATTTTATCTATTTTTGTGCCAAAAATGACTAAGTACCAAAATTAGGGTTTCTGCCCTAAATGGATTTTGGACTGATGTGACATTGTTTTCCAACAATCCCCCTTGCAATGTCATATTGGTACAAACTGAACTGGATATGTTACTTCATTCATCTGCAAACTGTCATAAACTTTAAACTTGTACTCCGGAATTGACCTTCAAACCTTTTTTTTCAAAAGTCTTCTTCAAAATTGAATACATACACTAGGATCCACATATTTGCATTTACCTTACAGTTTCTCAATGTACTTTTGCTGTGTCATGTAAATACACTAAACAAAATCCGAAACTGAATCCTAGGATTTGTGACGGATAACTCACAACTTAGTGTATTATGAACACTAGTTGGTTCATCTCTGACTGTACGAAACTCAACTCAACTCATGAGTCTCAAAACTTCATATCTATGATGTCATCTTTTCTTCATCCTCTTTCATACATGTTTCCTTCCTTCAGAATCTGGTATAAACATAAATGTGCGCACTTCTGAAAACATACCTCTCTGAAATATCAAATTTCTCTTCAGTAGAACTCTGGAACCTTCTCCTCATCAGGAACACCTAACAAGAACTTTCTCCAGACATTCTCTTTCTTCCTTCTTCTTTCAAAGCTGGAACATAAAGAGAAACTGACAAAGGAAATATAGGAATACCTGATATAGGAATACCTAGAATTCTTATAGACTCTGCATTCTTTCACATATGGCTAAAAAATAAGTCTTCATGTTTCATCACCCCCTGGATGATTTAACACTAGTATCCAGAATTCTTCAAATATATCAGACTTTATGAAATCTGGAACGTCTTCCTTCATAAATCTGATTTTTCATACCATTAATACCTATGTCTGAAACAAAACTTCTGAACCCTTTTTATTAGCATTGTGCACATGCCAATAACTTTCCCTATCATTCCTCAACTTCCCAAAAATCTAGAATAAGGTTAACTGATCTATCATAAAAACCTGATTCATAACCTTCTGCAACATAACAAGTATCTTCTTCTATTCCTCTGCAACACAAATCTGATAGAATATGAACCTTTGACTTAATTCCTCCAATGTTAAAGAACTTTCACAAACAAAGGACAAATATCTGACTCGTTAATACTCAAGATCTTCATGATCATTCAAGATCATTCAAGATCATCTAAGATCATACAAGATCTATCAAGATCTTACAAGATCATACGAGATCATCCAAGATCAATGATCTCTCCAACAAAATACCTGTGTAGAATCTGCTCTTGAATGTTTGATTTGCTACTTGAATGTCTCCAAGTGTCCATGCTTCTCACAAAGTTGTAAAACTTTTCTTTAACTAAATCCTTCCCAATAATCTGCAACTCCTACTTGAAACATAAGTGGACAAACTCTCACCTTGAGAACTCCAAAAGCTGCAAGTTGATACTTCATATCTTCATATTTTACCTGGGTGAAATGTGAAAGTATCTGCTTGACTTTCTTTCGGCTAACTCCACTTCTCAATCAAGTAACTGATGGAACACCTTTTTGAATACAAGCATGTATCCAAAAGTCAAGACAAACATAGAAAGTAGATTCTCCATCTAATTTGTACATCGACAAATCTGAATTTTCTGAAGTTTTCTGAAAATACTGAATATGAGGTAATTTCTCCAAACACAAAACCTCTCTCCGAGTCTCCTTACTCTTTTATCTCAAGAGTTATATAAAGAAGAAAATATATTTCTCTACAACTTGTCACATACCAAGTAGCCCTAAATTGACACTCCAAGAATTCTTTGAGGCAACATATAAGCTTCCTGCTCAAAATCTTCAACTTATACATAACTCATACACATATGAGTCAAAACATATAAGCTGCCTTTCTTTCTCTCAATGAAATTCTTTTGTCAAAATCTACTAAATCATGACCAAGTATAATGCAAACAAGAAACTGCTTCTTCTTTAAACTATCTTCTTCACAAGATGTTCTCGTAGACTTGTCTTTGGATGTAGAGGATAAAATAGGAAAAGTATATGGGAAATATGTGAGAAAAGGAAATCTTACTTTTCTTTTGGAAATATTGGACTTCTTCTTTTGCATCTTTCTTCCAGCTAATGATGTCAACATCTTCAAACTTCTCTTCCATACCTTTTGTTCTCTTCATCGTGAAGTAGCAAGCATGCTTGACTTCTTCAAATGAATTTCTCTCTTCCTCTAGTGCTAACAGTAAGAGACAAAACAAACATGGTATACAAATGAAAGTGAATATAGAATCATGTTTTACCATCTCCTCATATCTCTGAATCAAAACTCTGCTTCAAATGTGATTGATATGACTGAATTCACCAACCTTTTGTCTGAATGATCAATTACCTTTCTAGAGTTATCTCTCTAGATACCAAATATGAGCAAAAACTTCCAACCAACTTACAACACAAGATTGGCTAAAAACAAAACTCATCTCATCTCCAAATTTGTTGTCTTACATGAGCTTTCTTGCCATGAAAGAGATTTATCAAAACTCATCTAATCTCCTTTTTCTTGATAGTTTTAATGTCACTAATGCTTTTACTTTCAAAATAATGAAAGTGTTTGAAAGCACTTCTTCAATCCTTCAAATCTATTCATAACTGCTCTTCTAAGATATGTCCTGCAAATGATAATCTGATAGTAGAAACTGATACCTGTGATTTGATGTTGATTTGATTCCTTCATCTTCTCCAGACCATTGTTCTTCCTTGAATTTGAAGTAGCCTTCTCTTCATCAAGTATGGGTCTTCAAATAATACTTTCTGTAAAGTACTTTCATACTTTTTCAAAAGTATTCGGCTACTAACAGATCATCAACTTCATACTTCCACACTAATAAACAAACATGTGACTTAATTGTCTAATTCTCAAATCTTTACTCATCTAGATTAAGTGTGTATGCCAAATCTCAAATGGTAGAAGATGCTCTTAAATTATATGTTGTAACCTTAGGAATCTAGGAACCTGAGAACCTGATAACATGGGTACTTATGAGCCTTGAAACCAAAGATCTAATACCAAAACCCTAAAGCTCTCATACCAAATGTTGGAAATTTAGTAGGCCCATAACTAATACCATAGGTCCAAGTTCCATAGGTCCAAGATCTACAACATAGAATCCAACAATCTTCCAATACTAACAAAACATGAACATACCACACTTAATCATACAAATGATGAGACAAAGATAGAGAGAGATTAGATAACATGTGTAAAGTGTTACGTAAGTCACTGCTTACTCACACTATCATATATACAAATGTCAATTTACAATGTGGGAGTCAAAATCTCAACCACTCTATGTGATCAGAAATGGATAGATGAGTGAATGTACAAATGTAACAAGAATATTCAGATGTATGGACAGAAATCTAAATATATATGAGATATGTGACCTAATAGGTTGTAGAAGAGTGAATATGAGTGACAGAAAGAGGAAGGATCAGTCTAAAACTGATAATCAGCAAACCCTCATCTGAAGTTAGGCTATGGAAGACCCTAAGTCAGATACGTGTGTGAAAGATCAGATACTTACAAAAGTAGCAAAGAATGCTAACAACTTTGTTGTCAGAAATCCTCACACTCATATGAACATACCTTCTCAAACACCTCATTCAAATATGCATAAAGCATACATGTACTGATCCTCTTGTACCTATGCCGAATAGGATTCCTTCTAATATGGATGCCACTTCCATATACTTCAAGTAGTACCTGTATGCATAAAGAGAATATGTACCTGAATTCTTAACATAAGATGCAAATCTTATATTAACCACCATCCAATGTCTTTGAAGTAACCCGAAATCTTCATGTAGAAGACAATCTTCAAATACATCATATGAATGGCCGATCCACACCACCAAGCTGCTACGGGGTAAATCCTCTCTATAAGCAAGAGTGTGAGCACAATCTTCTCCAAGAAGTACTCCATAGCTTCTCCTCAACATGCTCCTAGAGTGCACCATGGCTGCCCCATTAGTGTTAGAGCACCACCTCTACTGAGGGACCAAAAACTAGTGTTGCCAATTGGTGTGTGATGTCTAACAAAGTAACCCAAGACTCTCTTATATAGCTTTTAAAGGTCCATGTGAAAAACTCACAAAAAAGTGCTTTATTTTAATCACATCACTTTTCAAATTGCTTTTGCCTTATTTTAAGTGAGTTTGCTTTATTTTTAAAGTTGCTTTTAGCTAACTTTAAAAATAACTTCTTGAACTGCTTTTTCACACTTATGACTACTTGTTGAATGATCTGACAAAATTTTTATGATCCTCATGCCGAGAGCTATCATATGAGATCAAAACCCTAAATCAGTAGAAAATTAGGGTTAGGGTTTTCTCCCAATTCTGATCTCTGATGAGTGAATGTCATATACCATTGGAAAGCTCTCTTCAAGCTCTACAAGATAGACTCATAAAAAGTTTACCCATTTTTGTGCCAAAAATGACTAAGTACCAAAATTAGGGTTTTTGCCCTAAATGGATTTTGGACTGATGTGACATTGTTTTCCAACAGATCGACCTCTTCTAAAAATACTTCACATTTATCCTTGTAAAAGTGGATTATACCCACGAGGAGTTAGGAAGCTCAAAATCATGTATCATTTGGTTGTTGAGCAAAGAGAGAATATATCCTATATGTTACCATTCACCTTTTAGGTAGAAGTTTGAATTTTAATTCAAACCCTCTTTGGCTCCAAGTTCAACTATAAGAAGAGGATTGAAAAGACCTGCGCGTATCTCGACCTTGAGAGATCATTTTGTAGTACAACCATTGTGAAGTGAGAGATCACCTCATAGCTCATTCACCTCTCACACATTGAGCAATGTTTGATTGCTAATGATATTGTATTTGTACATGTTTTAATACATATATGATCATTACATTCTCATCTCACTTCTCTGTCATAACTCCATCAGAACACTGATCTTGTCAGAGCTTGTTCTCTGTGTGTACTTGTTCATTTGCAATGCTTTAAAGCATGATAGATTCAGCATATTGTCTATTACGATCTTAAAAAGTTTCATTAGCATTGTTTCTTGGGATCATCAGATATTTTCTTATCTTTGCTCACTGGTCTGAGAACTGTAGCAGCCAGTGAATGTCGAGATGGAGCTGTGAATTGCTAAACATCTTTCTCTGCATGTAGTCCATCATTTTTTATGAAATCACTCATGATTGTTAGCTTACTAAGTTAATTAGAGTTCCCCAAAAGGAATTAAGCCAATTGTTGTTGTGCTCAAAGAATTGTTCAAAACACTGA
Source organism: Ceratopteris richardii (assembly GCA_020310875.1). Lineage (NCBI taxonomy): Eukaryota > Viridiplantae > Streptophyta > Polypodiopsida > Polypodiales > Pteridaceae > Ceratopteris > Ceratopteris richardii. The sequence goes on along the minus strand of CM035418.1, from coordinate 147,408,859 downwards.
ACAGGTGTGTGAACTAAAATAGCAAGTTTTTGATCTTGGTTTATCTTCCAATCTATCTATTTTGATCCTTCCATTAGTGGATCACCTTCCAAGCATCGTATATGATTATTTATGTTCATTAGCTAGCTAAAGAGGCCCACTACACTCTCCAATCATCATTCTTACCAGGTGTGAAGCAGGATCTAGCTACACCACTTCATCTCTTGTGACTATCCACCATCTCCTCCAACATTTTACATGGGCCTATACGAATTTGAAAGGAGTAGAGCCAGAGGTGCGCATCCATGAGATACCCATGTCTCCTGAAGACGTGATAGTAACCAAGAAGGACAACAAGCTAAGGTTATGCATCAATTCAAATAAGGTTAACAAAACCACCATTAGAGATAGCTACCCATTGCCCACTACTAATCACATCCTTGAAAAAGTATTTGGGAAGGTTGCTTACAACTTCTTTCGTTTCTCTAGATACAATAAAGTTATCATAGCCCTAGAGGATCAACACAAAAGGACCATTGTAGTGGAGTGGGATGCTTGTGTGTTTAAACTCATGCCATTTGGATTAACTAATGCCCCAACTAGTTTTCGAATTTTAATGTGCCATGTGTTACAAGACTTTCTCAAGACGTCTATGGAGGTCTATGTTGATGATTGTGTGCGTATGTAGAAATACAAAATCACATGGAGGTCTTGAACTTAATTTTTAAATGTCAAACTTATCATGTATGTTTAAACTTGGATTTTTCTTAATATGTGAAGGATTAATATTAGGGCACATTATTTCTAGCAAAGGAAGCTCTATAAACAAAGAGAAGATTATGGCAATAGTGATTTTGCCTCAACCAATTACTATCAAAGAATTTCAAGCCTTCATGGATCATCATGGGTACTGACAAAGATTTATCCACATGTATGTTATGATTGTTAGACCATGTTGAGAGCCGAATAGGTTGACGAATTGTTCACTCAATATAATGCCTTTGGTTTAACCTTAAATACATTGCCTTGATGTGGTTCCAACCACTACATCAAGGTCAGTTTAGGGACATCAACTAGTTGCTAGAAGCATTCATCATGGAGTTCTCTAAGAGTGGTATCAGGCACAACACTTCATTCTTGATCCATAGCTTTAAGCTACAAACAACTCAAGAGATAGTCAGGCTATCTGGATATAGGTTTAGGCAATACGTTGAGAGATGCCCAATTCCATAGTTACCCACATAAGACAAAAAAGTCACATTGTTTTTGAATGGCTTGCTAACTGCAAAATTGAGATCATATGTATACTTGAAAGAACCTAGGAACATAGAGCAATGTGTGTGAATGTGTATCGATATTGAGGATAACTTGGGAGAGGAGTAAAAACTTTAAGAGATCTACAAGGATTTGGATAGTTTTGCCAGTTTCAAATCAAAGCCTTCCACTTCAATTGATGAATTGGTATAGAAGGTAGCTTGGAAACTAAGAGTCTCAAGTACACAAGCTCCTCGAATGGTCTCGATGAAACAATGATATACTTGTGGAGGAGACCACATGGCCATTGTTTGCCCCATCATGACTCAGAGCCAAGGACCCTAATAGCCAGTATTTCATGATAGAGAGAAGGTACACTAACCACACTGCACAAGATTTCTCGTATAAGAAATAGGTGGTTAGGCAAAGTTACCAGCAACCATATCAGCAGCCAAGAAGATATCCAAACCAATACCAAGAGCAACCATAATTTAGGCCTCAAAAACCTTATCAACCCCACTACTAAGCTCAGCAAAGACTACAAACTATGTTAGGTCAACAACCTCTACCCAATACTAATGTTATTCCGACCAAATATGCTATGATAGAGGATAACCTGAATAGAGCCATAGTGCCTACACCCCCACTAATTTCAGAAAGTGATCCTAATGCTCAGAGTTTTGACTTGATGCATGTAGATAGCCCATCAGCTTACTACATGGATTCACCTGAGCATAATGAGGTCTATCCCTATGAAACACCTATTGAACCAAGTTGGGAGCGTGAATACTCTAATGTGAAGTATACAAATCCTAACTCTAGGCCCCAAACAAGGCAGATGAGACCCCAAGCACCTAGATGACCATGTTATAGATGTCAAGGAGATCATTTCATCCATGATTGTCCACTTCTTCCACCAAGGCGACCCTAACCGATGGTTATTCAAGGGTTTTGTCCCAATTGTAGAAAGCAACGTCTCTTAAGAGACTGTCCTAAGAACACATCCAATACTCAACTAAAATAAAACCTTAAGAAAATGAAACTAAAATTGGTACAGATCGCATCTTAAACACACTCGCAGACTCCACCAACACTCTTATCTCATCAAAACCCTCCATCCATACCACCACCACCTAGAGCAGGAAAGGTCCTACCAGATCCCATTCCTAAAAACTTGGATATGATGTTCAAGGCTTATCATGTTTGACTTGAAGAAGGGATGAATGTGAGAGAGCTAGATAAGTGCTATCCCAAAGTGGATTAGAGATTGAGAGAACCAAGATTTGCATGAAAATGTTGGAACTAGCTTAGGCTATGCTCAATGCAGGCTATCTTTTCAATTGGACAAACTCAACAAAGCCATGCCTACATTTTGAAGGATTGTTGGAGAGGTTAGCCCAGTTAATAGCTAAACCTAGGATGTTGGCTATGCCAAAGGCTTAGAGCAGCACAAGTGAAAGAATACACTTACCTCCTAAGGAAGCTTATGTTCCCAATTCTACATATGATAGACTTCCCCCCTTTCTAACTATTGCTACCACTTCCTTATGGAGCGATGGGGCAAGCCAGCACTCAGGCCAATGAGAATGAAGTTGCAAATGGCAGACGAACATATTGAGAAACCCCTAGGATTACTAGAAGGGATAACTCTTACTTGTGGTGTGGAGTTTGAACAACATTTTCCATATGTGTCTTTGGTAAGAATCACATCTATGAGATGATTTTAGGAGGACCCTTCATGAGACAATTACAAATGGTGCAGGATGGATGGACACTTCAAGTGATGAGTAGGTACTACCAAATCCTACTTAGTACAAGCCCTTTGTGACTTTAGAGTTGATATGTGGGGCCTCTTAGCTTTCCAAAGACATCAAACAAGTGCCTATGTAGTTTGGAAATGATGTATGAAAAGACTGAATCAAAACAGACTACTTCTAAATAGAGGGGTCAATGAAAACCTTCTATTTTTTATCATACACCTGCTGCTTGTAATGCTCAATGCTACCAGTACAGTAGGAATTGGAAAAATTCCTTTTAGACATATCTAATTAGCTTAGTAAGCTAATGATTCCAAGTGAAATCACTTGAAATGATCCACTATACATGCAGAGCAATCAATTTAACAAATTAATCATTACCCCCGATTTTTTAGGGCCTCTATAGAGTTTGAATAGTGAGTGCTTCGATGCGCTTTTCTCCAAATTGGGATTTGCTTCAAATGCTTGTCAGCATGTAGATAACTTTGAGCTGATTCCAACAAGCTATATTAACGACTGAGATATGACCAGCACAAGTTGACAGTTAAGAATGACTATAAGAGAGAGATGATAGATGAACAATGTAGATGTATTGTATTAATGAACAATGTTGTATAGGATCGTAGGCTTGATAATCATAGCCTGATGATCGAGATTAGTGTAGGTTACAGTGTAGGCCTTACACACAAATGGCAATGGAGAGCTCGGATTATGAAGCTACTAACTGTGACTTTTTAAAGTGACTTTATATAAGTGTTGTATCCAAATTTGATTTTGAATTCAACTTTTGGCTCTCTCTAAAAATTCATCCTTCAATCTAGGAAATACTCCCTCAATGAAGTAGATGATTTTCTAACTAACAAGTCCACGAGTTCTTTGTAGGTGATTACAAATATTCTCTTAAGTCAAGTTAATCAATTTTACAAGTGTAAAAAGATAAAGTTCTGTTTATGGACTTCAAGCCAAATGTGTAGGCTTGTGATTTGCACCAACAGCTCCCCCTCAAGCCAAACATTTAGGCTTGGTCTTCATCTTCAATCTTCATGAATATCCTATAGTTATCATTGACTTAAACCTGCAAAGTTTTGTACCATCTAATGCTTTAGACAACAAGTCTGCACATTGCATATTAGTTTATACATAAGCCAACTGAATATCCTTGCTCAATAGCTTCTCTCTCACATAATGATAGTGGACCTCTATATGCTTGGTCCTAGCATGATAAATAGGATTAGCTGCAAGATGTAGTGAGCTGGTATTATCTCCAAAAATCATTGGAGATGTTGTATGTAAACCTAACTCTGTATACAATAATCTGATCCATATGGCCTCTTAAGTAGCATTGGCCAATCCTCTATACTGTGCCTCTGTAGAAGATAAAGCAACAGTAGGTTGCTTCTTTGATGACCATGATATTGGTTTATCACCTGCAAATGATAAGTATCTTGAGGTACTCCTCCTATCATCTTTGCATCCTGCCCGATCTGCATCTGAATAGATCTTAATGTCCAAGTCTGAAGTATAAGGGAAATACAAACCATGATGTTGAGTACCCTTAAGGTACTTCAAGATCCTTTTGGCAGCCTCCAAGTGAGGTGCCCACAATCTGTCCAACACTCATCAAATTCTTGATAATAGTTGGTACATATAGAACCCTACTCTACAGATTCTTGTTTCCATCAGAGGTCTTAACATTTCCAACTTTAATCACTGAGTGCTTGGTGTCATCACCTATTTGTACCTGATGCTTACCTTTTGGTTACTCAAGGTCAGAGAGAAGATCTACATTGTCTACCACATGATTTGAGCATGTTGAGTCAATGTAGAAGACATGGTCATCATTTATACCTGGTTTTGAAGTCATGTTCATAATCAGAAGATTATCTTCTTGCTCCTCTATGAAGTTGTTGTAATCTTTCCTGGTTTGTATCCTCCTTGGTAGTTGTTATTGTAGCTGTTGTTGTAGTTGTTGGTGTTGTATCCTTGGTGGTGATTGAATCTGCCTCTTGATTGTGTATATCCACCTCTTTGATATCCTCTACCTCTCTGATTCTTGAAGTTCCTAAAACACTCATCTGTAGTATGATTTGATAAACCACAAATATTGCATGGTGAGGAGTTATAAGGTCTCTCCTACCTTGCTTACCTCCTCTACCCCTTCCTCTTGATGTTCTACCTCTCCCTTCATAGTTGGCTTGGGAGGTAGTTCCTTCATCTTCTACCTTCTTGTTCTTCCCTTTCTCTTTAGACTTATTCTTATCAGTGTATATAGCAGAAGAGCTATTACCTCTTGATGGATCTCGATTCTTGTTGATCTTGGCTTCATGGGTAAATAGTTGCCCCATGAGTGTGGTAAGGTTTGGAATCTGCATGTCCATGTACAAGTCCATGGCAGTTGTGAAGCTCTCACATTTGTCATCAGCTTTAATATCAATTATTACTTGCCTTACAATCTGATCCTCTTCAATTTCTTCTCCTATGCTTTCCAATTGATCTGCTACATCTTTGACTTTGGTCACATAGTCTGAGATAGCTTGCTTAGGTTGCCTTCTTTGAGTGGTGAATTCAATCCACATTTAATTCTTCCTGGCCCTTGTGTTGGAAGAGAAATAAGAAGACAATGTTTCCCAAGTCTCTTGGGATGTCTTACAGTTCCTAATATGTGGAAGAAGAAAATCAGAGATTGAGTTAAGTAAGTAGGACCTTGCTAATGCATCCTTGGCACACCATGTGTTGAGTCTTTCATGCTCCTCTCTTGTAGGTTGTCCTTTGCTTCTGAATATAGGCATCTCCTCATCTCCTGAGATGTATCCATAGAGAATCCTTCCTTGTAAGTATGTCTTCATCCTTAGAGACCATGCGTGATAGTTTTTCCTGTCCAATTTATCAATGAAAGAAGGGAAACCATCTCCCATTTTACCTTAGCTTTGCTCTGATACCACTGTTGGGAAAGATGGATGGACACTTCAAGTGATGAGTAGGTACTGCCGAATCCTGCTTAGTACTAGCCCTTTGTGACTTTAGAGTTGATATGTGGGCCCTCTTAGCTTTCCAAAGACATCAAACAAGTGCCTATGTACTTTGGAAATGATGTATGAAAAGATTGAATCAAAACAGACTACTTCTAAATAGAGGGGTCAATGAAAACCTTCTATTTTTTATCATACACCTACTGCTTCTAATGCTTAGTGCTACCAGTATAGTAAGAATTGGAAAAATTCCTTTTATAAGTATCTAATTAGCTTAGTAAGCTAATGATTCCAAGTGAAATCACTTGAAATGATCCACTATACACAGAGCAATCAATTTAACAAATTAATCATTACCCCCAATTTTTTAAGGCCTCTGTAGAGTTTAAATAGTGAGTGCTTCGACATGCTTTTCTCCAAATTAGCTAAATGGATTTGCCTCAAACTTTGTCAACGTGTAGATAACTTTGAGTTGATTCCAACAAGCTATAGATCATTGAATTTGGTTGAGTAATAACTGAGATATGACCAGCACAAGTTGACAGTTAAGAATGACTATAACGGAGAGATCATAGATGAACAATGTAGATGTATTGTATTAATGAACAATGTTGTAGAGGGTCATAGACTTGATAATCATAGCCTGATGATAGAGATTAGTGTAGGCTACAGTCTAGGCCTTACACACATACAAAATGGCAATGGAGAGCTCCAATTATGAAGCTATTAACTGCGACTTTTTCAAGTGACTTTATATAAGTGTTGTATCCAAATTTGAATTTGAATTCAACTTTTGACTCTCTCTAAAAAGTGATCCTTCAATCTAGGAAATATTCCCTCAATGAAGTAGATGCTTTTCTAACTAACAAGTCCACGAGTTCTTTGTAGGTGATTACAAATATTCTCTTAAGTCAAGTTAATGACTTTTACAAGTGTAAAAAGATAAAGTTCTCCTAGCAATGGTTTCCATGGATCTTCATGTGTCTATGGACTTCAAGCCAAATGTGTAGGCTTGTGATTTGCACCAACATTCATTTCTTAGCCATGCGATCTTATGATCATTTAATGGTTGAGGATAGTCTTATCAACGGATATGGTGCCTTTGTGCGTGCACCATTGGATGCAATCTACATCGAATGCATGCGATTAGCTATGCACTTTCTCTCAGTGCCAAATGTGGATAGCGGTTAGATTTAGGAATATCCAAGGGCCTACGTTCTTGCAGAAGACTGCGAAAAAAAATCCGTGGACAATCTCTTGGCTCCCACGCTTGCCAGAGTCTCTCTCTAGGTTGTCATGCTTTTTTAATCTTGGCCATTAAATGGAAGGATCCAAAGGCCATAAAATTTTCTTTATAGAATTCAAACACAAAATTTCGTGAAATATTACTTTTTTTTGCAATACCACTAGTGGTTTTTTATTGCTCTTTAATCTCTTAGATTAAGCTTTTTAATACCTAAAAATTAGGAATCTTTACAAGGGCCATGCAGGGTTTACTTTTTCCCCTAATGGAACATTAGACAAACATTAGAAGAAATAGAGTCATTGCACTCCATAGCATTAGGATCCTCATTGATGCATGAAGACACCCACTTATGAATGTGTAAAGTTGTAGTGGAACAAGAGAAATGGATAACCTTTAGAAGTGCAACTGCTAATGAGAACCATAGATCATTTCAAGACCCCACCTATGCACCTATGGTGTTTCAAGATGAACAATTTGAACCCCACACTTGGGAAGGAATCCTAGCCATGATGGACATAGCTATCAATGAAGAGCAGTGCACGCTCCATTGCAATGAAGATGGTTATGAAATTTCAGTTTTCACCATATAACCACTCATGTATAACTCAATTTTTGAGTAATGTGAGCCTAGCATGACAACATTAAAGGAAGTTAGCAATGAGGAAAGGAGTTGGCACTCAAGTATAAGGAAGTGCCAAGCTATGTGGAATCAATCCACAAAAGGAAGTAATCCCAAAGCTTTGTGAAAAGCTTCAAACTTCTCCCTAGGCAGAGCCTTGTGAAAAGTTTTGCAATGTTCTCCTGTGTGGGCACATATGCCAAATTGATCTCTCTAGGAGAGAACCTCTCCCTGACATAATGATAGTGCACCTCAATGTGCTTAGTGCCAGCATGGAACACAAGGTTCCTCACAACTGCCAATGCGCTCTAACTGTTAGTGAAGATGGTGGTGCTAGAAAACTAGCCAACACCCAAATCAGCCATAAGGAATTTGAGCCACACACACTCAACAATCATTGTGAAAGCTACCCTATACTCAGCCTCACAATTGGAAGTGGCCATAGTAGGCTGCTTCTTGCTCAACCAAGATATGCATGAGCTACCAAGCATGAAGCAAAAACCATTGGTGGACACACAAGTGTCATAGCAACCAACCCAATCAAAGTCACAAAAGGCATGTAAATCTGGCAGTAGTGATCCACCCTTGGGATAAAGCAATCCAAATAGTGAAAGATGTGTTGTTGAAGGATACAACATGTATTTCTTGGATCCACTTCATTTTCATCATCGTTTGTACCTTTTTCTACCTTTCATTTAGTTAATAAAGCACTCTTGTATAGGTGTGTGTGAGTGCCACACTAGAGAATAAGTGGGATTCATTCTCCTTTCAGTTGAGAAATCCCACATAGCATGCTTTTTTGCCATTTTGTATATAAAGAGGTCTCCACCTCTTCTTTGGGGGAGCTCTTTTGAGAAGTAATGAGATTATGCTAGTTTGTAGATAGACTCTTGCTCTCTCATCGTCATGATGTGCGTGCATGCTTGTTCTCTTCTTGTCTAACGCTTGTGACACGTTGATGTATGATTACGTCGTTATTATACTTGTGATTACGATTAGGTGTATCATTCGCGATGCTTATGTTGTATCTTCTTGTTGATGACGTTGTTAATCATATGTTGATGAAGCGCCATTACGTCTGCTGAGTGCTTCTACGCAAACATTTGGGTCTCATGAGATGCTTCCTGGTTTGACAAGTATGAGTTGTGATGCTACAACGTCAACAATTTTTGGCGCCGTTGCCGGGGAACGTTCTCTTGTCACTTACGTGATGGTTTATGACGTGAAGATGACGTGTATGCAAGCTTTGCATGACGATTTGTTGAGCTCTTCATTTTGTTACGCTCTTGTGAGCATTTGCGGCTTGCAAGATTCATAATAACTTGTCGAGATGAGCCACTTTTGGTGTGATAAGGATCCCCTTTTTTGGGTGATTAATCCATCATGTGTGGTGATTCTTCAAGTCATGAGTAGAATAGGAGTAGTTTTTAGAAATCTTTTAGTTATTATGATGATTTTTTCTATTTACTTTGTTGATCTTTCTCTAATCATGTGTGAATAAGTTTTTATTTTGGGGTTCTTCTACAAGTTTCAATGGAGTTCTTGCTCATCATCTTCATCACCTCTGTATTAACAGAGATTGCCTACATCACTTTCAGATGCTTATGTTTCATGAATTCTCTGTCATCACGTCTTGAGTTCGTCATCGAAATGCAGGATGATAGTTGGATGAGGGAAATGAGGCTCACGGGAAAGCCTGCTCATATGATGCTTTGGCGTCTATAGCTGGCTCGTCGGCTCCCATTCTTCCTGTGTGACAGGAAGGTCCACAATAAGACCCTCGATGGAGACAACGGCGTACCTGCTTAGACATGTACGGGCTTCAGTCCCAGCTTCTCCATGGTAGGGGGGAGTTGGGTCTTCAACAGCAGCTCTTGAGCCAAAGTCTCCGTCTATCTGCTGCCTTCTCTCGCTGTGAGTGTGCATACACGAGTGGGCGAAGCATTACAGTTGTAGGATGGAGAGTGGTCTTTTGTCCTGAAGCACTTCGCTCTTTTCGGCAGCTGATACAGAAGAGAAGTTTTCTGGGGCGATGGAAAGGTCACCTTATAATTGTGCAGATGGAGATCAGGTTCCAGAAGAGCTAGTAAATGAAGTACTTGATAATTTTGCTGAGGGTTTTGTTTCTCTTCGTAATGGCGCACCTGTACGGTCGTTTTCCGATTTGAGCCAGGCAGATGCAGATCTTGCATTGGCAAGGGCACTCCAACAGCAGGAACATGCATATTTGCTTTTACAGATGGGAAACGATGCCAGTGACATTGATGCAACTGGAAGTGGCAGCTTTGAATATGACTTTCCTGAAGATAATATCGATGAAGATGGAACGCCTTCACTGCAATCATCAATGGAGATTATCATCTCTCGAGGGAATTATCATGAGAACCAAGACATACAGGAGCAAATGCTCATGGATGGCTCCAATTTTGAAGATGATGAGGCATTTGCAAGGGCTTTGCAGGAGGCTGAACAGCATGAAGCAGCTGCTTACATGATCAGCCTTATGGGTGTTGGTGATGAATCCCAAAGAGATGATGATGATGATGAGATCCACGAATCACAGGAAGCATGGCAAGATGTCGATCCAGATAACATGACTTATGAGGAACTTATTGCCTTGGGAGAAGCTGTAGGAACACACAGCAGAGGGTTGAAGCCAAATGCCATAGCTGCTCTGCCATACTCAACCTTCTCGCATGAAAGTAGCACAGAAGATCCATGTGTGATCTGTCGTTTTGATTATGAGGAAGGGGATGCTCTCCTTACATTGCCTTGCAAACATCAATATCATGCTGATTGTATTAAAAACTGGCTTCAAATCAATAAGATTTGTCCAATATGCAGTTCTGAGGTTATTTTGTAGCTGTACCATCAGAAACTCCAAACAGTTCTAAAATTACATTCCCATGATGTAAAAGTTTGGATGTAGGGGATGTATTAACAGCATAAGTATCACCTATGTAATATTTGCTGCTTCTCTTTGAATGAAATGAGAAAGATCACGAAAAAAATGCACGAGTTCCTGCGGCATTTTGAAGCCCACCGAGTCGGGCATCTGCGAATATCCCAGCACCATGCTTGTTACCTTAGTTGCCTCGCCACTTGGAGAATGTACTCTGCCTCAAATCACTTTATAGACAATTGGCACTTCTTCAGGTGCGGCTTCAGGAGACATACAGGGTTCTTTCGATTTCATTAGATGCAGTGAAGATGTACTGCATAGGTATGCTCCCATGTTCCTCCAGTCACATGTTGAGTACGTTTTACCTCATACACAACTAGAGCTGGGTCGTTTCATGGTACGAGCTGCCTATCATTGTACGGATGTTGTGTGGACCGATGACTGCGTAGGGAGCATAACACTCGGCATATTTTTGGGCTGAGCAATGGCTCTCATATATATCTACAGGCGTTCGGCCTGTACTTGGAAATGGACCTGGTGAAAGTGAAGGGATGTGGACTCATACCATCTGGGTACCCGAGAAAATTCAAAATCAATATATGACTCCATGGCTGGACGGGTTGCTGGATGTCCTCAAAACGGATGATCAATCAAGCCATGTTGATGGTGTGCGTGCACGAACCTCGGAAGAAGAAAAAGAGTTTCGTGAAGTGGGGATGCTCGAGAGTTGTGGCGTTTTATCACTGCTGTGCCTTCCCGTCACATATAGGGAGGTTGCTCAAAAGATGGCAGGGTTGACCAGTTCCACCATGTCAAATGTAACATTGACTAGTTGCAATAGTGATGAGGAGGCACAGTGCAGAAATATAGAGTTGGCATTTCACTTGAAGTTGGGAGCAATAGTGGCAATACTATTTGCAGGAGCTATTGGTGTTGCTCTACCTTTGGTGGGGAAAAAGTTATCAGCTTTCAGGACAGATGGTCCATATTTTGCAGTGGCAAAGGCATTTGCAGCAGGAGTAATATTAGCGACGGTTTTTGTGCACATGCTTCCGGATGCAATGGAGGCCCTAACAGACGGCTGCCTGCCTGATTACCCCTGGAAACAATTTCCTTTCTCGGGATGCATCGCAATGATTGCAGCCCTTGGTACTCTGATGATTGATGTTATAGGGACAGAGTATTATGAAAGAAAACATGCAAAGGAAACAGCAGCACATGAGACAGCATCGCATGAATGGGTTGATGTACCCTCATTAAATGAAGCCCATTCTGATGGACATATAGATGCAGAACATATACATGTTGTTGGTATGCGGGCACATGCAGTGTCTCATACACATAGTCATTCTAATGGAGGTTCATGTAGTAGTATTGAAACACTTCACAAGCATGAGGCACATACGCATGTACATTCAAATCCTATTTCTGATGATACAACAGCACACATCAGACACATGGTTGTCTCTCAGGTACTAGAATTAGGAGTTGTAACCCATTCAATCATTATTGGAGTATCATTGGGAGTTTCACAAAGCCCTTGCACCATCAGGCCTTTATCTGCTGCACTTGCTTTTCATCAGTTCTTTGAAGGGTTTGCTCTTGGTGGCTGCAAGTCACAGGCAGGGTTCAAGTCATTCTCGACTGTTGCTATGACGATGTGCTTCACGTTGACCACTCCTTTGGGCATAGGAATGGGCACTGAGATTGCTTCAGGTTACAACTCCAATAGCCCTGGAGCTCTTATCGTTGAAGGCATTTTTGACTCAATATCTGCTGGAATTCTCATATACATGGCACTCGTGGACTTGATAGCAGCTGACTTTCTGAGCAAACGCATGTGTTGTAACAGAGTGTTGCAGGTTTTGTCTTATGTGTCCCTATTCTTTGGTGCTGCAGCTATGTCAGCACTGGCAGTGTGGGCATGAGAGTCCCCATCATTACTATGAAATTGTTGCCTTCAACTCATATTTGGGGTTGGTCTCTGCAGCTGCATTTGTACCTCAGTGCAGATAATATACTCCCTTTTTACATCTGAAGCAGATGTGCAAAGTAGCTACCTGAAATCTACTTGCTCTGTTCTGTGTTGTAGGTGACAACGTAGACTTTCTGAAGAGAGATTGAATTCCTCAACATTGAGGTCCTCAGATGGGTCTGGATTCACAAGTGATACCTTTAATGCTTCCCATCCTCCTCATGGTTCAAAAGATGTTCTTCAGGCACGTCAAGGTTTCCAGCAGACTTTTGTCATTATGGAGAGCACTAACCTGATCTTCCGAGATAGGCCTATTATATCACAGGTTTTGCATGGCATTCCAGGCACTGGGGCGGTACATGGTTGGTTTTTGAGCTATCCCTTTAGGATAGATTTGATAAATCAGTGCTATGAGGAAGGAGAAACTGAAGATTTATCGGAAATGGAAGCTTGTACGGACAGGAATGCCATGATAATTGACGGCTTGCCGTTGGTGCTGTCTATAGAGAAAGAGAGGAAAGATGGGCACGTGTGGAAAGCTCTTTTTGAGGATATCAACTTAAGTTGGATCCTTATCAAAAAGAAAACCATGCAAATGGCTAATTTAGCAAGCTGGAGACCTCTTGGTGGACAGAGACATTGGCCGGGTGATAAGGATTTCCTTGTTTTGTTTGGATCGGTCTTGCCAGCACACAGACTATTAGCCTCGAGAGTTGTTCAGTGCAGTGTTGTCCTCAAATGCAGATTGTTGTTGAACTCTGACAGAGTAGAAAAGGGTGAAAGGATATCCTCCTTAATGGTAACAGAACTGAGTATGCAGCTTGAGGACACGGCTGGTATGCCTCTGAAGGGCTTGCACAGCCTTCTAGTCTTGAAAGAAGTTTTGGGTAGCAGTAAGAGCATGAACCACCCTAATGTGCTGAAGGTTTATGGGCAATATGTCAAGGCCCAGTCCGAGCTGAAAGACAGGAAACATAGAATTGGTGGACATGTTGATGTCACGTATGTGATTGGTGGCATTCTGTCACTTCTTTCACTCTGCTATTTTATGCTATGACATCGGACATGAGCAGTTCTCTTTTGCTGCTTGTACATCAGACATGGATGACATTTAGTAGAGTTTGCATTGCAAACAGTGCATCTCTTTGCCAAGGATATGGTGTCTTCTATGATGATTTATGAAAGAATGCCTCCTCCTTATTACTTTTGGAAATTGAGGAAAGCACTCTTAGCAATGGCGCCAATAATTGGTCCAGGTTCAGATCTTATTGTGCAACACGTAATCAGCTTTCCTAATTTCCTGTCCAGTTAGAGGAAATGTTTCGGACAATGATCAAATGCAAAGAATCTGATGAGCAGCGTCATGGATTCCCATCAGTGATCACTTACTGCGCTTGCTATTTTCTAGCATGACTCTACTCTCTCACATGAGAACACTAAAGGTGGGCAGCGGTGGGCCTCGGAAGCTCTATTAGAATTAGCGCCGATGCTTGAGATGGTTCAGTACACTGTACACCTGCAGAAACGCAAGCCAATGTCTGCAGGCAGATCTAGGGGATGAATTGTTGTCAGTCTCTGAGGTAAAAGCAACAGGGAAGAGGGGGCGCACTTGCTACCGCATTTGTCCAGAGAGAGAGAGAGAGATACTATTTTGAAATAAACTCCAGGAGTTTTGAGCGTTAATGGGACTGCCTGAATCGCATGAATTGAATTGCAATTAATTTTTGGGAGCGTAGGGGACCAGTAATCGAAAGACATGAATTTGAGGGATAAAAGACGAGTAAGGTAGGAAAACCTGTGCACTATGCTATAATTAAATTTCTTTCATGGAAAATACAGTATCACAGGAAATGCATTGGGTTGATTTTATTTTTTGCTCACAGGCTTTTAGATGGCACTCAACACGTAGTTATAGAACAAAGTTGAACAAGATAGAATTTGGGAGAGGTGGGCTTGAGTCTCTAAAAAGAGATTACACGAACTCAAGGGACATCAAAACCGATCTGAGACACTTTGGGCCTGAGGGAAAGAATTAAGATGATTGAGCCATATGAGTAAAAATTGTTTTGAAACTAGGGGATCTCGCACTTTACTATGACTTGGTTCTCTCAAATTGCATATGTATGAACTTTTCATATTTTGGTGCATCAAACTTTTCTAAATGCAATTCCGTTAAAACCATGGAGAGAAATGCTTAAAAATTGAGTGAATGAAGGGGAAAAGTTTATGACACTTAAATGTTTTAAGCTATCATAGAAGCATTAGCATGATCAATTAATTGCCTCTTACTTTTTCGTTTGGACCCCTAGAATGATGGTTGAGATTCATAAATCCTTCTCCTTGTCAATACATCAAATAATTGAATTCTTTTCTCAAGGCTTAATTGGATCTTGGGTCTTTAGAAGTTAATAGTTGAAACTTACGGTCTTTCTCATTCTGTGATCCTTGAAGTCAAAACTCTTTTTTTTTGTATTCTTCTCTCTTTGTTTCTTGTTAGGAGAACCCCATTAGAACTTATTTACACATCTTAGAAAACATTCAAAAAAACACACACAAAACCTCAAACAAATTCTAAAAAACTCTTAAAATACCAAACAAATATTAAAAACACTCAAAAAACCAAAAATTGTTTCAACAAAACATGGGAAAGAAAAAGGCAAAAGAGAGAAGGAAGGGGGAAAAGGTTGCACAAAATAAGGAAGAAAAAATTGAAATGCATGCAGTAATCACACATGATCAAGGTGAAAATAGAGAAAATTTACGGGGGGTAGAGGAAATTGGTGGGATTTCTAAAGGGGTGGGTTCCATAGTTGCAACTAGGGAACATAGCAACACTTTTGTAAATGTATTCATTGGTCATGACCATAGAAATATGTGTGCTTACGTTAACCCTAATTGTGAGTGGAATTTAATTCATATTGATTTAGTGACTATTATTTTGGACAACATCCAACTAACCACGCATTCCCCTATCCTCATGAATGGTGAAAATTATGATTGCATGGGTCAAGTTGTGTTGCCTATTGTGGTGAATGGTATGGAATTTTTTGAAACATTTTTTGTCATGGAAGGTATAGATGAAGACTTGGTCATAGGCACTCAAAGGTTTTTTGAACATCAAGGGTTTGAAGCGCCTTGTCCATCTATTATGTCCATCCCCACTAGTGAGTTTTTTGGAAATCCTAATGATTATCCTCATTGTATGGATTGTGGACATAATCATCTATTCAAAGATTGTGCTCTTAATTCACAAAATAGCCTTCCCACTCATGCTTTTTCATCTAACCTTTCTTTGAGTAAGTCACAGGAAATCTTGACGAATGATGAAGTGGAGGACTCCAAGTGCTTGGAGGATATGGAAGGGCCCTCCCTTCCTCTAAGTTTGGAATCTTCTCACGAATTTTGTATGAGTTCTATGGAAGATAAAGTGATATCTAGAGATTCTATGTGTAATACAGATAAATGCATCGTTGAATCTCCAGATCAATCTCAAACCACACAACCCTATGATCCATTGGATGAGCATGATGTATGTAAAAAAACTCAACCTTTGTTGAATTTCCCTTGTGAAGATGAGTTATCCCTAAAGACTCACATAGAAGGCCCAAAAGACCCTATTGCCAAAAAAAAAAAATCACCTTCCCTTTGTAATGTAAAGCAAATTTGGGTGGCCAAGAACTTACTTAGAGCCCAACCAAATCGCACTATGATATGGGTACCAAAGAAAGCTCTTATACAAACTCAACCCCCTCATCTACGGTCTAGATTCACCATGCCTTATCATCAACAACGAGCACTTCTCACCAAGGGATCCAAAGAAATCAAGCCAACACTTAGAAAAGATCCAAGGAGAAACCTCAAGGCTAAGACCAACAAAGCGAAGACATATTAGCGGCCTAAAACCTCTTCGTGCAGCATCCATGGGTGTCGGACCCAACCTTGCCCAATGCACAGCATATGTTTAAGATGCACACCAAGTATGCACACGAATAGGGCCTCATCCAAAGGCCAAGCATTAGGCACACTTAGTTTAACCCAAGCACAAAGAGGGCACATGTACATAGATTTGAAAAATTTTCTTTTCATTTTTCTTTTTTCAGGTTGGTGGATAAAGGTGGCATCCATTTCAAATGGTTGATAGAAAAGAAGCGGCTCTTGGAGTTGGACATTTGGAGAAAGCCTCATCATCGCCTCACCCTTGAGCACTTTGCTCAAGACCCATCCATTTTTGCACCATTTTTTTATTGTATGCATCTTTAGAGTATGCATAAGATAGGGTCACATTACAAGACCGTGCATAGACACTTTTTTGTTTTCCGCCCATGCACCCTTAGTCCCCACTCATGCATTTGGACTAAGAAGAGATGAATTAATTTCATCTAGTTGTATATATCATCTACATTTTTATCGTATCATTCTCATGCATCATCCATCCATTACCACACAAAAAAAAAAAAAAAAAAAAAAAAAAAGATAATATATATATATATATATATATATATATATATATATATATATATATTTCTAGCATATTCATCCATATGAGGCAAAAGAACCAAGTTAAAGCACTCGACTCCAAACAAAAAGCAAGATGAAGAAAAGCAATAACGCAAAGCACTCCAATGGTGCAAGGATCATGCAAATCAAAAGGGACTCCTACACGCTCTTCGACAGAAGCTCCATACTGGCAAAAGCTTTGTCGAGGACGACAAAGTCAAGGAGGGGGGGAGTGTTGAAGGATACAACATGTATTTCTTGGATCCACTTCATTTTCATCATCGTTTGTACCTTTTTCTACCTTTCATTTAGTTAATAAAGCACTCTTGTATAGGTGTGTGTGAGTGCCACACTAGAGAATAAGTGGGATTCATTCTCCTTTCAGTTGAGAAATCCCACATAGCATGCTTTTTTGCCATTTTGTATATAAAGAGGTCTCCACCTCTTCTTTGGGGGAGCTCTTTTGAGAAGTAATGAGATTATGCTAGTTTGTAGATAGACTCTTGCTCTCTCATCGTCATGATGTGCGTGCATGCTTGTTCTCTTCTTGTCTAACGCTTGTGACACGTTGATGTATGATTACGTCGTTATTATACTTGTGATTACGATTAGGTGTATCATTCGCGATGCTTATGTTGTATCTTCTTGTTGATGACGTTGTTAATCATATGTTGACGAAGCGCCATTACGTCTGCTGAGTGCTTCTACGCAAACATTTGGGTCTCATGAGATGCTTCCTGGTTTGACAAGTATGAGTTGTGATGCTACAACGTCAACATGTGTTTAACCACCTACCAATGTTTGTACTTGGGCAATGCATAAACGTGCTCATCTCTGAGATAGCAAACTGAATATGTAGCCAAGTAATGCATAAGTAAATCAAACATTCATAGAGAACAACATCAAATGCATCTCCAACATTATGAAGAGTCAATTGTAAACCTGTCTCCATAGGAGTGGCAATAGGTTTACAATCTTCAAGGCCAAAACGTTGCAATAATGTGTCCATACATTCTATTTGACACAAATCTATTTGACCATCAACTTGCATAAATTGAATGCCCAAATAATGATGCAAATGACCCAAATCTGATATCTCTAATGAGGCATGCAGATCAGTGTTAAAATCAGCAATATGCTTCTCATGAGGACCACTGAGTAGCATGTCATCAACATACACAAAAATGATCAAAGGCACATCATTAGCACGCTTAACATATAAGGTGCTCTGTTGGAACTGAAGGACTCACTAGGCAAGGAAGCTCAAGAAGGGAGTCAGAGAGAAGAGAAAGTACAAGCAGACAAAGCAGTCAACGACGATCTGGCAAGTAGGCCAATATTTTTTCAAGACATTTATGCAGATAAGAGAGGTGGACACAAGGAGAAGGAGCAAGTAGGGAGCTCCAGGAAATGTATATCAAAATGTTAGAAGAAATCCCTACAACAATAGTGATTTTCATCACTAAAAACCCTTGTAAATACCATTTCACATTTTTGTAGCTCCATTTTGTGCAAGCCAAGGAGTCCTTGAGCTTGAGGAGCTTTAGAAGTATCTACCTGTCAGTTTTCACATTTTTTAGACTTCGTTTGAACCTCCAAATAGGGTAGAGAACCTAATTTTTAACTAGGCCAGACACTAGGTCTGGACAAGGCCAAAACCTAGTCAAAAACTATAAATAGAGCTAGAGAGCTCATTTTTGAGTTTAGCTTGTAATTGAAATGAACTTGTAAGAACTTTTTGAAAGGAATCTAAGAACTCCATTGCTTCTCACTCTTTGTCTTGCCGTGTGTGCGCGTGTGTGTGTATGTGTGTGCATGTTTGTGTGCTTCTCACTCACGCACTTGTGCCTCCACTTGCTCGAGGTCTTCATACCATCCTCACGTCTCCCCGGATTGACATTAAAGGAGGTGCTACTCATCACTGAGTTACACCAAATTTTGGCGCTGTTGTCGGGGATCGAGCTTTGAGGACGAGCGTGTGATGGTAAGACGTAGATTTGAGACGTTGGCGTTGTAGGTAATCTCTTTACTTTTCTTATCTTTCTTTTTCTTACCTCACCACCATCATCACCATCATCATCATCACCATATCCGATCTCCATCTCCATCATCGTGAAAAAATTTCAGTTTTTTGCTTATACCACCTTCTCCACCTCATTTCCCTCATTCCACTTGTGAGAGAGAGCAAGAGAGCGATATTGTGTGCATTGTTTTTGCGTGCTTTTTGAGCTTTCTTGCAGGTTCCAGCAGCATCATCCCCTCCAGCACATTGCCCAGGTACGGAATACTCAGAAACTATCTCGCAGTCGCCAGCCTCTGTCGATCGCGATTGACAGAAAATTTCATCTATTGGTAAAACTAAGTACACCACTAGGACAAGCACAAAGAGCACATTCCAAATCACTAAACAAAATTGAAAAATTCCGTGTTTCTCTGTCAATCGCGACCGACACCATCGATCGCGATCGACAACCACGATCGATAGGCCCTGTCAATCGCGACCGACAGACCTGTCAATCGCGACTGACAGACCCCACGACCGACTGACTGCCACGTAGGACCCTATCAATCGCGACCAACAGACCCTATCAATCGCGACCGACAGACCCTGTCAATCGCGACCGACAGACCCTGTCAATCGCGATTGACACCGTCGATCGCGACCGACTGAAATTCAACGATTGATTGACTTTTTCGCGTAGCCACGTGTCCATCGCGACGGACACATCCCCGATCGACTAAATTCACGGCGAAAAACCCAGAAAAAGTGTCGATCGCGATTGACACCATCAATCGCGATTGACAGGACCCACGATCGACTCTGTCGATCGCGATTGACACTGTCAATCGCGACTGACGTGTTGATCGCGATCGACAAGCCCCGACGGACACCTCTGTCAATCGCGATTGACAGACCTGTCGATCGCGATTGACAGGCTTTTCGGCCAAAAAATTAGGGTTTTTATTCTAAGCCTTGGGGATAGTTTTTGGGCATATTGGTCTAGCAATTAGTGATTTGTGAGGTCCCTACACATGTATTTTTGAGAAAAATCCTGTGACCTGTTAGCCTGTTGAACCCTGTTTTAGCACCCCCGGGGTAGGAAAGCTGAAGGGTCCTTGGGATTGTTTTCCATAAAGGCAAAGGGGATTTGGCCTGTGAATTACATGCATGAAAGTGACCTGTCTGTCATTTGAATTTAAGTCTTGAGATAATTTTGGGACTTTTACAGGTCCATTGAGAGCAATTGAGAGCATACAAAGCAAGGGTTTCTTTGCAAGCTTGAGACTCGGGTTCTTGAGCATCATAAAGCAAGGGATCAACAAGAAAGGTCAGAATATTCTCAACTCCCTCTATCAATTCCTAGCTTAGGCTAAGAACGACTAGTGCTGGGAGTAAGTCACGGCAACGATAGGCATCAATCAAGTTGAAGACTACCTATGAAACTCAAGTTCAAGATTAAACATAATCTCTTCGTGATGCGATAACCTTAAAGGAAAGAATCTAACAAGGAACGATCAACTTATAGTGCGGAAATACACTCAAGTATACCTGACGATGTGATATCATACAAGATTATAAACGCGGTAATCCACCAAAAAAAGAATCAAGTGACTGATACAAAAGAACTCAGCAACGAGGTTGTACTTGGGCAAAATTGGGCTATTCAATTAGGCTTATGAACCTTAGATCAGGGCGACATCTAGGGAGAGATAGACAAAGTCTTAGGTCTTCAGAGGCTAGTGTCAACCACACTGCTAGGTCTTGGGCCCAGCAGTTGAGCCACCACTCATACTACCCTAGCTCTGAGACTAGTGAATCAGAGATGTCTCAAGGCATGGACAGACCTACGGGAAGTTCAGGAGTGCCATACTTGCACAGGGTAGAAGGCCCTTACAAAACGCAGTTGGAATACCTTAGGACCAACCGATTAGGTGCTAGCATCTATGAGGATGGCCTAGGAAGATCTGTGGTACAGATTAAGAATCCTGATCAATCCATTGGACTAGAGCGCCCAACTGTCAAGTTCGAAAACGGAGCCTACTTAGACAAGGAAGGGACAATATATGTAGTCACCAATCACCCAGATAGGACTGATGAATTTGGGAATGAGATCCTAGGAACGGACTTAGGTGACCTAGAGCAAGGAAACAGGGGTGAAGAACCGAGGACCCCTCGAGGCAAATCTGTTCTTCCTAGAATCCTCACACCGGAGTGGGTTCCCCAAGACAACAAGAGCATTAGATCTGCTTCTGAACCGAGAGACTGACGAAGCCTTTTGGAGGTATAAATCTGATCAGCCAACTGATATAGGAACAATCATGATCTATGAGTTTAAGGATCCTGATAGCCCAGGCAGCGTGACCTACTTAAATCACGTTTCAGAGAGGATCTTTGTGGTTACAGAACATGATAGACATGCTTACACTTGGAAGGGTGAATTCGTTTTCCCCCAACCAAGATCGAATGTGTCCTATGGTCACCCTGGAGCTGGAACATCCCAAGCTCATGGAATTCAAAGAGACAGAAGTAGAGATAGACCAGAAGTAAGCTTTGCCAACCCAGGGGGCAGAGAAAGAACAAGAATGGAAACAAATAGAGTAGAACCTGAGATACTTAGAGCTCACAGGAATCAAAGAAATGCGGATGAGTTCCCTCTACCACGACCTAGAGAGCACACAAGGACTTTGAGACCGACTCAGCTAGTTAAGTCCATGAAGAACTACTTCGATGGCACTGGAGATCCATACGATCATGTGGCTGAGTTTAGGCAAGTCTTGAGAGCTGAACAAGTGGAGGATCTATTCACGCAGTACAATGCCTTTGGTCTAACCCTTAGGAACACTGCCCTGACATGGTTTCAACCACTAAACGAGAGGCAGTTTAGGAGCATAGACCAACTCCTAGAGGCTTTCATTATTGAATTCTCTAAGAGTGGCATAAGACATAATACCTCCTCGCTGATTCACAGCTTCAAGCAAACCCCTCAAGAGACCGTGAGACTTGCAGGAAGAAGATTTAGGCAATATCTTGAAAGATGCTCTGATTCGGAGCTACCCACACCAGCTAAGCAAGTGGCTCTATTCTTGGACGGATTGCTAAGCACCAAATTGAGATCTTATGTGTACTTGAAGGACCCTAGGACTATAGAAGAGTGTGTACGCAAGTGCATTGACATCGAGGATAACCTAGGGGAGGAGTTAGAGCTTTCCAAGATATACAAAGATTCAGATAGTGCCTCTAGCCTCTCTTCCACGCAATCCACATCAATTGAGGAACTTGCAGAGAAAGTAGCTCAGAAATTAGGTGTCACTAGCAAACAGATCCCAAGGTATGCCCCTGTGAAAAGATGCTATACTTGTAGTGGCGACCACATGGCGAATGTCTGTCCCATTATGGCTCAACCCCAAGTTAATCCTAGTAGCCAGTACTGCACCATAGAACGAAGGTACACCAATCACACCGCGCAAGACTGCCCATACAATAAGCAAGCGGTTAGGCAACCCTACCCTCAGCCATACCCTCAACAAGGCAGATACCAGAGTCAATACCCACCACAACAGTATACTAGGCCTCAACAAAATTATCAACCAAAATATCAAGCCCAACAAAGGCCTCAGCCTGTGTTAGCACAACAAACCCCTGCCCCAGCTAATGTAATTCCGGTAAAGTATGCAGCGGCAGAAGAAAATTTGAATAGAGCTATAGTCTCGGTAACCCAATTGCTTTCTGAAAGTGACCCGAGTGACCATAGTTTCGATTCTACACATGTTGATAGCCCCCATGCCTACTACATGCAGTCTCCTGAACATGGGGAGCCCTATTATAGTGACGAGCCAAATGAACCTAGTTGGGAGTCAGATTACACAAACGTCATGTATGCAAACCCCTACCCTAGACCTCAACCTAGAAAAGTAAGACCCCCATTCCCTAGAGGACCATGCTACAGATGTCAGGGGGATCACCTCATTCGTGATTGCCCCATGCCTGCACCTACCCAAACCCAATCAGTGACGATCCAGGGCTATTGCCAGGAGTGTGGAAAGGAGCATCTCTTACGAGATTGCCCAAAGAACCCCAATAATATGCCAAAAATCACTCCTATCAACGTTATTGGGTTAGTTGTAGACTCCACAGGGAGTGTGACTTCCACTGAACCAGTACAAGTAATCACTAGAGCCCAAGCCTTGCAATAGAACCAAAGCGTAGGCCAGGAAAAGAGCCCAGATGTTAGTGAAACGGAGAGCATGACAAAGAAGAGGACTAGAGCTTGGAGAGATAGTCGTGAAAGAATGAAAAGACAATGGGCAAAAAAGATGAGTGAACTCGAGGAAAGCCTGAGAGAAACAAAGGCCAGGATAACTGAACTCACAGCTCAAACTCCCTCTCACACTGCCCCACCTCCATCACCTCCACCATTCCCAACTCCATCCGAACCGCCACCTTCCAACCCGCCTCACCTAAACCCACCACCCCCAAGAGTAGGATCAGTCTTAGCAGATCCCACTCCCGAGGACCTTAATATGATGCTTAAAGCATATCAGGCAAGAATCCAAGAAGGGCCAAACGTAACTGATCATGAAAAGTGTTACCCTAGAGCACTAGAGCTAGAACAAACCAAAATTTGTGCTAAGATGGTGGAATTGGCTCAAACCATGTTTGAAGCCAGTCGCCTATTTAACATCTCTAGTTCAGCGAAGACATAGTTGCACTTTGATGGACTGTTAGAAAGAATAGAGAAGCTGATTGCACAATCAGAAAAGGAACCCGCCTCTCAACACAAGGACAAGGCAAGTGAAAGAGTAAGCATTCCTGCTCAGGAAGCCTATGTGCCTGAAGCCTATGTGCCTAACTCTACGGAGCCAGACACATCATCTTCTATGAATCGGTTCACACCAAAATTCCTACGCGAGATTCAAGAAGACAAATGGGCTAAAGAGAGTGAAGTCCCACCTCCTATTGAACTTGTGGATGATGCACACGACCAATTCCCACAAGACATCCCATCCATTTATGAGGAGCAGGAGAGCACCCAATCTCAGGAAAGACTAGACTTTGAGTCTAATTCTTTGCAAGAATTACCCCACTTCACAGGCCCATGGGAAGCTAAGTCTACTTGTATGAGAGCACCCACGGTCATGGTAAGAAACGAAGACTCGATCATACCGAGGAACACAGAGGTAGTGAAAAACACTAAAGTACAATGCAACCTCACCTTAGAAGAGCTACACTAAGTAAGGCCAGAGCTATGGAAACATGTAGCCAAACAAGTACCAGAGATAACAAAACCTCGTTCCCAGGTAGGATCCCAGAGAACAGTGCCAGAAATACCATTGGACAAGATAGGAGACATGAGTGAGGGCGAAGAGGGAAACACATATCTTCCTATCACCCATCAAGGATACACCACCAAGGCAATTTTGGAATCAGGCGCAGGTGTTGCAATTGCTACCACTTCCCTATGGAAGCGTTGGGGCAAGCCAGCACTCAGGCCAACGAGAATGAAATTGCAGATGGCCGATGGTCACATAGAGAGACCCTTAGGATTGCTAGAAGGAATAACTCTCACCACCTGTGGTGTCGAGTTTGAGCACACATTTGCTATATGTGACTTCAGCAAAAATCATGCCTATGAGATGATCTTGGGACGACCTTTTATGCAACAGTTGCAAGTGGTACAGGATTGGGGAACCAATTCCTTGTACCTGCAGCACTTAGGTGTTACGACCAAAGTGAATCTCAAAGATTACTCTCATAGAGATGTCCCTCCCATCCAATGGAATCCCATCCATAGAGCCAAAGATGATTCAGAATCGGTGCATTCCATAGGGTCAGGATCCTCATGGATGCATGAAGACACCCACTTATGGATGTGCAAAGTAGCAGTAGAAGAAGAGAAGAGAGAAAAAGCCAGAGAGGTAGGTGCAAAAGAAACACATAGATCAATTCAAGACCCAGCCTATGCACCGGTAGTCTTTCCTGACGAGGAATTTGAACCCCACGGCTGGGCAGAAATCCTAGCAACAATGGATGTAGCCATCAATGAAGAACAATGGACACCTCACTGTGATGAAGATGGCTATGACATTTCAGTCCTCTCCATAGAGCCAATCATGGGAGAGGCAGTTCTAGAAGAATGCGAACCTAGCCCTGATGCATTTGAGGATGCAAATGACTCCGATCTAGAGTCAATCATTATGGATCCACCTTTTGCATCAGATGAAGAATACTTCCATGAAGTAGAATTTCAACCCCAGAGGTATGGAGAGCTTACAAGTGATGTAAGACTAGCCACACATGTGACCCCGAAGGAGGAAGGAAAGAAAAGAAAGAAGAGAGAAGTCACACCAGAAGAGGAAGAATCTTTGTTTGAGGTCCTGGAAAATTTTAAGAAGTATGAGATAGATGACAAGAGAGTCATGATCAGGATGCCTAAACAAGAGGCGCAATCAGGAGAGACCTATGATAACAAAGAAACCACAAAGAAAATTGTGGTAGCCATGGAAGAAGGAGAAGAGAGATGCACGTACATAGGCCATGACCTGACAGAAGAGGAAGAACAAGAGCTAATAGCCTTGCTAAGAGAATACAGAGACGTGTTCGCTTGGAGTTACAAGGATTTGAAGGGTGTTGATCCAGACATATGCTCACACACTATCCCCATGACCTCGGATGCCAAACCTTCTAAGCAAAAGCCATACACATATAATGATAATTATGCTGCTAAGATCAAAGAGGAGATAGATAGACTGGTCGAAGCTGGATTCATCTATGAAATTGAGCACACTGAGTGGGTATCCCCCATCGTAGTGGTGCCCAAAAAGAATGGTAAATTACGTGTATGCATTAACTTGAAGAAGGTTAATGCAGCCACAATTCGAGATAACTATCCGCTTCCTATCACAGAGCATCTCTTAGAAAGAGTAGCAGGCAAGGAAGTGTACAGCTTCCTCGATGGATTTTCGGGCTACAATCAAGTAGCCATAGCTCCAGAAGATCAGCATAAGACAGCTTTTGCCACAGAGTGGGGTATATTTGCCTTTCGTGTAATGCCATTTGGGCTTACCAATGCACCAGCAACCTTCCAGAGGCTGATGTGCCATGTATTTAAGGAGTTCTTGAGGAAGAATTTAGAAGTCTATGTTGATGATCTTTGTGCTCATTCCAACATTAGACAAACCCATATTCCTGAACTCAGACAAATCTTTGACAAATGTAGGGAGTATCAAGTGCGCTTGAACCCAGAGAAGTGTGTTTTCATGGTCAGGCAAGGCAAGATTTTAGGACACATAGTGTCAAAGAATGGCATATCCACCGATGAAGAGAAAGTAAGAGCCATAGCCGAGTTACCTAGGCCAAAGAACGTCAAGGAAGTACAGGCCTTCATGGGGCATTGTGGTTACTACCGCCGGTTCATTCACATGTATGCTGTCATTGCAAAGCCCATGTATGGAATTTTGACTAACTTCGAGTGGACTGATGAATGCGAGAATTCCTTCCAGGAGCTTAAACGAAGATTATGTTCAGCACCAATCTTAACCACACCAGATTGGAATAAGCCATTCCATGTTCACGTGGATGCATCCAATTATGCTATTGGGTGTGTGCTTGCTCAACCTACTGGTGAACGTAATATGGATCTTCCAATTGCCTATGCCAGTAGACAATTGAATGCAGCTGAACGAAATTACACCACTACTGAGAGAGAAGGCTTAGGCATGGTATATGCAATTAAGAAATTTAGACACTATTTGCTTGCAAACAAGTTTAAATTTTTTACTGACCACCAAGCATTGTTATATCTCGTGAACAAGCCATGCAATACAGGAAGATTGTTAAGATGGTTTCTCTTGCTAATGGAATATGATTTTGAGGTTGTGGTAAGGAAAGGGAAGACTCATTTGAGAGCAGATCACCTTTCTAGGCTCACATCGGGAGAAGCCCCACAAGGAGTGTCAGATGACCTTCCTGATGCTTACTTGTTTAATTTGGAAGTGGTGCCGCAGTGGGCTAAGCCATTGGTACCAGTGTTGACATACGGACCTAACCACCCAGTAATAAACACGCAAGATAGAGAGGTAGTAAAAGCCCAAAAATATCACATCATGGCAGGAAGTATGTACAAGCACACAGACCAAGGGATCTTGGCTTGTTGTGTAGAAGAGGACGAGTACACTAAATGGTTGCATTTAGCACATGTAGGTGCATTAGAGCAACACTACTCAAAGCAATGAACCTTACAGACACTAAGGAGACTCGGAGTGCATTGGCCGACTATGGAGGCTGATGTCCAAAAGTTGTGCAAGGAATGCCCAATCTGCTGCACTAAACCACCTGTGGAACATGCCACTCTTTATCAAGTGTCCATAGTGCCAGATTGGAGTGAACCTCTAGTATCCTTCTTAAGGACGAGAACATTCCCTCCAGACATGACTCTGGCTAGGCAAAGGAGTTTAGAACAAGAAGCCCAGGATTATTCACTCATTGGTGATAATCTATACAAGCATGGTAAAGATGGTTACCTGAGACTATGTGTCCATGAGAGTGAATATCTCAAAATCTTGGATACTGCTCACCAAGGTGTAGCAGGGGGACACTTTGGACCAGATCGGGCGATCAAGTCAATACTATTTGCGGGCTTTTGGTGGCCAACCCTTCACATGGATGCACATACCTATGTGAAACGGTGTGATGTGTGTCAAAGAACTCAGTATCCTATACGCAAAGATGAGATGCCACTGAAACCTATGATGGGTGGACGTGCATTCTCTAAATGGGGAATAGACTTTGTAGGTCCTATTAATCCCCCAGCCAAGGGTTCACATGCTGAATATATCATTGTGGCCACGGATTATCTCACCAAGTGGGTAGAGGTAAAAGCTACGACAATGAACGATGCTCAGACTACTGCTAAGTTCTTATTTGAGAATGTATTCACTAGATACGGGCTACCCATAGAGCTAGTTAGCGATAGAGGCACTCACTTCTTGAATGAAGTTATTGAAAATCTGCTCCAAGAATTTTTGGTAGTACATAAGAAGTCTGCCCCCTATCACCCTCAAGCTAATGGCCAGGTTGAGAGCACCAATAAGATCTTATGCAATGTACTGATGAAATTAGTAAACAATAAACGCTCTGATTGGGACAAACAGCTACACCATGCTGTTTGGGCATACCGAGTCGCCTACAAAACGGTACTCCAAGCCACCCCCTTTCAGATGGTATTTGGCCAAAATGCAGTGCTACCGTTGGACTTCCTAATACCTACACTGAAAGTAGCACAAGAGCATGAATGGACGGGTCATGAACTCTCCTCTAGACTTTTCGACCTTGAACAATTAGGAGAAACAAGGCTGAGGGCGGCTGCAGGGATATATGTAGCTAAGAAACGACAGAAGGCATACGTTGATGCCCACGTGAAGGATAAGGCTTGAAGGCTGGAGACTTAGTTTTAGTCTACACATTGAAGCAACATGCGAGAAAACTGGAGAAGAGAGGCTATGGACCCATGATTATTAACAGAATATCAACAAGTGGAGCAGTGCAACTAGCCACATTAGAAGGCGACATTCTCCCAAGCTACATTAGCGGATGCAGGGTCAAGTTGTATCAGGAACCTCTCACAGAGGAAATGCTAAGTCGACTCAATACTGCTAAGAAACGCAAAGAAGAAGAAAAGCGAATTCGAGAAGAAGCCCAAGCAGAAGCATTGGAACGCATCCGGAGAATGAAGTTGAGAAGACAGAATAGGGAGCAACCTAGGACGGACACCTATGCAGATCAAGGATATCATGTGGCTATGTGTGAAGTTTCAGGTATCAGCGCTTTGCATTTCCCGCCCAAGAGAGGTTCACAATGCCACCTAAAAAGATATGGTTTAGTTTATACCTGGCTGATGCTTTTGATTTGACGATCAACATGCCTCACTGGATTATCGACCAAATCCACTTGGCTCATCAAAGGTGGTATAAAAAACAAAAGTCTGTACTATACGGATGCTGTGCTCTGACCAGGATTGTGTACAGATGTCTCGCATATGATGTACCGGTGCAAAGGGCACTCATTTGGACCAGGGTACAAGAGTTTCAGCGCCGATTATCCTCCGCAGGACCACCATCCAAGAAAATGAGAGGCGCCGTTCAGATGCCCTGCGCACAACCCCGCGGTGCAACATTGACTCCAGAGACCACTCCACGACTTCCAAGGCGGGTGCAACCCTTCACTATCAGATTACCAAGGCACAGCATTGACGGACCTAATCTGGTGTTCCCACCTGTACCAACCGACCTAGAGTTTCCTAACGGATTCACTTTAGAAGACTTAACTGATGAGGAGGTAGCCAGAATCATTGAGGCTGTTAACGCAGAAGTCGAGGCAGAACAAGCTAGTGGACAACAAACTGCTACAGACCAACCCCATCCCAGACAACCAGAAATCGTCGATGTGGAGGGTGAAGAAGAAAAAGGACAAGAGGAGGAACATGATGGACAATCCGAGGAAGAAGAGCAGGAATATGATCAGGAAGCCCTGCAGGTACTTGAAGGTGCCCCCGCTTACACGAAGGCATTGAAGAAGCTCTATGATACCATGAACAGAGTGCAAGAGCAACATAGACTGTCCCTAGCAGCAGGCAAGGCCCTAATGAATCAGATCCTTGAGGAGGAAGGCGTAGACGAGCAATACCGCGCCACGCTTGACATGATATCTGAGGCTTTGGGAGTACCTGAAACGGTGCATACCGCCCTTGCACAAGCACGAAGAACGGAACGAAGATATGGCAGACGCCCCCCTCGAGCAGGAAAGCAGATGAATGTACTAGTATCAGAACCACAAGGCACATCCACAACCACGGGCACCGCACACACTGTCCATGATACTGAGGAAACCCATGTATCAAGTGCACCTCCGTCACCCCCGTTGCCACCCCTGCCTCCAACTCCACCACATTCACCTCCCACAACCAGTGTAACCACGACCGTCACCGCCTTAGAGTCCACTACCCATACCGAAGCACAGACTGTCACACAACCCACACACCCTATCTCCACTTCCTTTGTCTATACGGCCACTGAAACAGTAGTTCCAACCGTGGCCACAGAAAATCTCAACCCCCCGATCACACTTTCGGGCAGTTCGTATTCACAATTGCACACACCACTGTACACTTTCACCACTATCACCGCACCCACAATTCCACTATTCCCAATCACTCCCACTACTGCATCCACCGTTGATCTTATGGACATCTCCCCCACCTCTGCACCTCTCCCTCCCCCCATGCATCCACCATCTCCCATTCCCCCACCTCCCACTTCACCATTTTCCAGCACCACATCCACACTTCCATTTCCCTTCCCCTTTCCCTTCCCTTCTGCATCCAACCCCCTTCCCGCATCCATCCCTATTAATAATGTATTTAATAATATGTATCAGTGTATGTCGCAACTACAACAGCACTACCAGCATCTTCATAACCAACATACGCGACTCTTTCGAAGTCATGAGGAACTTCAACTACGCTTCATGGATCTCGAAAGGGAAAAGCGGCTACTACAACAACAGCATACCACCTTACAGGAACAACACGAACAGTTAGTAGCCAACCCACCCCAGTCAGATGCAGAGGAAAGACAACATATGGATGAATTGCTACACTCCCAGATAACGGAGAATCTCAAACTTAGATGCAACCTAGCCCTCCTACGAAAACACATGTCTACAGCTCTCGAAGAGAATAAACGGCTGCAGAAACAGAATGAAGAGAACTTGGAAGCAGCCATGGAAGGTTCCCCGCAGGAAATCGACCCAGAAAAATTCAAGGCCATTCCCTCAGAAAATATGAAAACTGTGTTAGAAACCCATGCCGACCTCCTGGAGGCCCATGCAACGTTAGAACGAGAAAGGGATGATCTACTTAAGCAACTGGCGACTCAGCAGGAGTCACCAAGCAAAGCCATAGCCACAGACGACACATCCGAAGAGGTCACAAAACTCAGGGCAGAACTCGAAGAATTACGTAGCAAAGTCATGCAATACAAACGTCAACCCTCTCCCCTTATCGAGCCCGAGCCTAAAGATCTAGTGCCAATCGAGATAGAGGAAACTTTGGAAGACCCGTATGTTCCCATGCCTGCACCAGGGGGCAAGCAAACAGAAGAGGGCATGGACACCATAGAGATAGAGGCTCCTGAATGGATGCAGAGGTTAGAGAAAGTGGCCACAACCCATGATGATAGAGTGGCAGTTCAGATAGCATCTATGTCACACTTGGAAGAAGTAGTCATAAAATCGGATTACTTTAGGAATCTCTCCCATCATAGGTGGATCGGCACATCCGACGATTTGTATGTTCCTTTCTGTGTCCTAATGGCGGATTACAATGCGGAAATCAAGAGTCACACATCAAAAGAACCAACCTCGGCTACACAGCTCGCACCGGACGACATCCCAGCAAGTGCCAAGTAGGGCAATATTCATCAACCGATGTGGAGGATTCGTCTACTAGAAACCTACCCAGAGATGGTAAGAACATGGAATAACATGCCTTTGTACATCAAATACAACCCATGCTACTGTCCTGTGTTTCGAAGAAGGTCATGGCCAGAATACACAAAAATGGTGCTGGCAAACAAAGGATGTGAGAAATGGCTCAATTATGTTTACTTAGCACCACCCAAAGGCCAACCTACCATAGGATACATGATCTCGACGATTCGGCATTGGGGGGTCAGGTTTAAAAATGTACCAGATGTCATGGCCCAAATGTGCCTTAAAATTTTTGAACTCATGTTGGTTACCTTCAGGACTTTCAAAAATTTCAAGGAGCCCCATCTGTCAGCTCTTGGATTTAATGAAGGTAATCAGGACCTCGTCTACGACATGAGTGCAACACCATCTATTAATGTTGTATATGCATGGCACGCGCGCATCAAGTATCTACCAGCCTGCTTCAAACAGATGTTTGAAGAAATGTTCGTCACGGGATTCTGGGAATATCACTCAGAGATATTCATTCCCAGACCATCACATTTATTGCAGTTGTTTGCAGTGGAACAAGCTCTCCATTCAAAAAAGTTATGTATACCACATCCAGAGGTTCCCGGGCCCGTAGATTGGGATGCTTTACTCACGGACTTGGCCAAAGGGTTGCGGATTGCAGAACATCACTTAGCACAAGACGTTGTTGAGTACTACATCCAACGATCCACCCAACAAGGGTCTGTCAGGGACGACAGACGCGAGAGAGGGGGGGTGTTGGAACTGAAGGACTCACTAGGCAAGGAAGCTTAAGAAGGGAGTCAGAGAGAAGAGAAAGTACAAGCAGACAGAGCAGTCAACGACGATCGGGCAAGTAGGCCAATATTTTTTCAAGACATTTATGCACATAAGAGAGGTGGACACAAGGAGAAGGAGCAAGTAGGGAGCTCCAGGAAATGTATATCAAAATGTTAGAAGAAATCCCTACAACAATAGTGATTTTCATCACTAAAAACCCTTGTAAATACCATTTCACATTTTTGTAGCTCCATTTTGTGCAAGCCAAGGAGTCCTTGAGCTTGAGGAGCTTTAGAAGTATCTACCTGTCAGTTTTCACATTTTTTAGACTTTGTTTGAACCTCCAAATAGGGTAGAGAACCTAATTTTTAACTAGGCCGGACACTAGGTCTGGACAAGGCCAAAACCTAGTCAAAAACTATAAATAGAGCTAGAGAGCTCATTTTTGAGGTTAGCTTGTAATTGAAATGAACTTGTAAGAACTTTTTGAAAGGAATCTAAGAACTCCATTGCTTCTCACTCTTTGTCTTGCCGTGTGTGCGCGTGTGTGTGTATGTGCGTGCATGTTTGTGTGCTTCTCACTCACGCACTTGTGCCTCCACTTGCTCGAGGTCTTCATACCATCCTCACGTCTCCCCAGATTGACATTAAAGGAGGTGCTACTCATCACTGAGCTACATGCTCTCAGTTGGATTGTTCTCAAAACCATGTGCAATCAGATAGGCATGTATTTTTTCATACCAAGCATGTGGTGCTTGTTTCAAACCATATAATGCCTTTTTCAACGTGCACACTTGGTTTTCATGCCCTTTCTGCACAAAGCCACAGGGCTGAAAAACATACACTTCTTCATGCAAGTCACCATTCAAAAATGCAGTTTTAATTTCCAACTGATGTGCATTCTGACCATGGTTATCTACGAGTGCATAGATGCTACAAACAATAGTCGTTCGGCAAGTAGGAGCAAAGGTCATAACCCTTTGCAACAAGCCTAACCTTATACCTATCAATTGTTCCATCAGGCTTATGCTTCAGCTTGTATACCCACTTAGTGCCAATGGCCTTCTTGCCAGGAAGCAAGTCACATAAAGACCAGGTACCATTTTTCATGATAGCATCATATTCTGATTGCATAGTAGCCATCCATTTTTTAGAATTTTGTGCTTCATCAAATGAAACAAGCTCATTCTCATCACAGAGACTTGAGGCATCCATAGCATAGTAGTTTGATGCAAAAGAGGCACTATGAGAGCCGGATCGAGTACAATATGATAAAGGTGGATCTAATTTTCTATCACACAAAGTCGGCACAAACCATTTTGGCATATTTTTTGCCTCCTCAATATCAGCTCTCTCATCAACAAGTGGATCATGTAAATCTACATCAGAAATGGAATGATCTAAATCATCACATGAAACCTGTAAAGGTTGAGAAGTTGCCTCATTAGGACCATCACTAGATTGTCCACTTATAAAAAGACGTAGCAATGTGTCATACATGTCTTTGGAGCTAATTGATGACTCCTTAGTACATGAAAGTAATGTTCGAACAGCATCTTCCACAAAAACATCATGGCTAACTAGAATGCATTTAGCCTGTGGATGATACAGACGATAGCCTTTGCTTTCAAAACTCTACCCAACAACAATACATTTCATTGCTTTGTGATCCAATTTCCTACATTGTTGTTCAAGAACTAATGCATATGACAGACAACCAAAAACACGTAGGTTAGCAACAGATGGCTTGCAATCATGCCAAGCCTCATATGGAGTGAAAGACTATAATGCTTTAGTGGGACACCTGTTAAGTACATATGTTGCACACATGACAGCCTCAAGCCAGAAACTATGTGGTAAAGCTTGACTCTTGACCATACACCTTGCCATCTCCATGAGTTACCTATTCTTTTGTTCAACAACTCCATTTTGTTGAGTTGTATACATCACTATACACTGATGTTTTATCCCACGTTCATACAAAAATGCATTAAAGTTAGAAGACATATATCCCCCCCCTCGATCAAAACGGAGGGTGCCCATTTTACATGCTGACAAATTTTTCAAAACCAAAAAATATTTGAAGCACATACGCACTTGGGACTTTACTTTCAATGGATATACCCATGCATGCTTGGAAAAAGCATCGATGAAAGTCACGACATAAAGATAGCTCCCAAAAGAAGGTGTCTCCATAAGACCACAGACATCACTATGAACAATTTGAAATTTCTGAGTAGCTTGAATTGTGTTTATATATTTAGGTAGTGATGTGTGTGAACACTCTAGCATCGTCGGGGCACTTTTTTCCCTCTTTAGGAGGTTTTTTCCCTCGGCTTGTATATATGCTTATTGCCCTAATGGGTTAATTATCTTTGTACATTCTCTAGTAATACATTCAGTATTGTGTGTTGTGCTCCAAGCTTCTTCTTCTTCTTCCTTGTGTTGTTTGTGTGCTTCCGTAGACATCTAACTCCAACAATTGGTATCAGAGTAGGTCGTCGCTTCATCTAGGGCATCGTCTACACTTCTCTGATTGCAGTCTCAGATTCGCACGAAATTTGGTGAGCATACTCAGTGTGTTTCAGAGCTCGTTCCGGCCTTCGAATGCGCTATTGCAATGCTTGTGTAGGCTATTTTGTCTTTTTGTGCCAAATGTATATACCTATTTCGGTTCACTAGTATAAGCATCTCAAAGTCTGCTACAGGTTTAGTAGAACTCGTCTGGGCAGTTTCGTTCAACTTTTTGAGGTACAGTCAATTTTTTGCATCAAGGTATTTTAGTCACCAGCCATGGCTGAAAGCAGTGATGTATTTTGTATGTTGGTTGTTGAGGATAAGTTGGATGGTACCAACTACCCATTGTGGGCTTATATGATGCGACATGTATTGGTTGCAAAAGGATTGTGGAACATTGTGCAGGGTGTTGAAAAACATCATATCACACCTGCAACTGTTACAACTGCAGGTACTGAAGCTGATGCAGAAGGTGTCGAAGATGATGATATTCTACATATTCCTGTTCGTGCTTCGGTTTTTGCTCCACCTACTGTAGAGCAAATTCGTTGGGATGGCAGAGATGCCCAAGCACATGGATTGATAGCTTTGTCTGTAAAACATGCCATTATTCCTCACGTTTGCTCTTGCAGACAACTAAGGATGCTTGGGATACACTTACCACATTGTACCAAGCTAGGAATGAGACTCGTGTTGCTTATCTCCGAAAACAGTTGGAGAGTGAGCACATGAATGAAGGTGATTCTATGGACAGTTTTCTAACAAAGATCAAAGACTTGAAGGAACAGTTGATTTCTGCTGATGAGGTTATACCAG
Organism: Ceratopteris richardii; assembly: GCA_020310875.1. Lineage (NCBI taxonomy): Eukaryota > Viridiplantae > Streptophyta > Polypodiopsida > Polypodiales > Pteridaceae > Ceratopteris > Ceratopteris richardii. The sequence goes on along the minus strand of CM035418.1, from coordinate 147,373,054 downwards.
ATCACTCACTTGGGTAGACCATTCTCAATGGTTTTCCTGATTCATATCAGAGTTTTGCTTCTACTCTTCGGTTGATGATGAAAGGCAATCCAAATGCCTTGTCATTTGAGGAGTTAGTCTCTGTTCTGTTGCAGGAAGATCAGTCCAGGCAGAACAGGTCCATTATGCATGTTGCAGATCAAGATTTCCTGGCTAGTCAGAAGGGCAAAGGAAAATGGAGCTCTTCAACTAGTAAGCAGAAATATGCTAATTCTGCACAACCAAACATGAAAAGAAATTAGAAAAGCAGAAATTGTTTTGCAAGTATTGTAAAGGAAATGATCATATCATAAAGAACTATCCAAAACTGGATGCTAAAGAGGCAAAGAAGAAAGAGGTTGGAATGGTTGTTGCAGAAGCCTCTACACCAAAAACAGAGTCTGCTAATCTTGTGCAGGAAGAAGAATGGGTGTTTACTACTGTTTGCAGTTTTGACCCATCTTCTCATGAGTAGTGCATGTCTGCAGTAGACTCACATGTTTGGTACTTTGACAGTGGGGTGACCAAACATATTACCTCGCAACGCAGTTTCTTCTCTTTACTCAAGACTACCCCTACAGGGAATACTGTTCCATGTGCCAACAACTCCTCTTATCCTATTATGGGAGTTGGTAAGATCATTTTGACTACTGCTGATGGTAGTTCTTTCACTTTGTCAGATGCTTTGTTTGTGCCAGGGATAAAGAAAAAACTTTTATCTTTTTCTGCATTAGCCAAGATTGGCTTGGTTGTGAAATTTGTTGATGACAGATGTACAGTTCATGATCTATCAAATGGCGATGTGATTATTGCTTCTGGCATTTTATGTCGTGGGCAATATAAGCTCATAGACTATGAAAGATCTGTAAATGATTTGGCATGTGTAGTACATGATTCTCAAGCTATGTCAGATGCAAACCTTTGGCATGCACGCTTTGGTCATTTGAATTTTGCTAGTTTGCTATGCCTGCAGAAATCTGAAGTGGTCTCCTCTTTGCCCAAACTTGAGGCACTCGGAAAACATGTTTGTGAAGGCTGTATTTTGGGCAAAATGTAGCATTCCTCCTTTCAAAAAGATGGTTCAGTTCGGGCTACTCAGAATTGCAGCTTGTACATAGTGATGTATGTGGTCCCATGCAGACACATTCTTTTGGAATTTATCTTTACTTTGTGACTTTCATCGATGATTTTTCCATGCATGCATGGGTATATGCATTGAAGGCAAAGTCTGAGGTGTTCATGTGCTTCAAACAGTTTTTGGCTTTGGCTGAAAATCTGTCAGCATGTAAAATGAGCACCCTCCATTTTGATCGAGGGGGCGAATATATGTCTTCTGATTTTAATGCATTTTTGGCTGAACATGGGATAAAACACCAGTGTACAGTGTCATATACATGTCAATACAATGGAGTTGCTGAAAAAAAGAACAAGTCACTTATGGAGATGGTGAGGTGTATGGTCAAGAGTTAGGCTTTACCACATAGTTTCTGGCTTGAGGCTATCATGTGTGCAACATATGTACTTAACAGGTGTCCCACTAAAGCGCTGCAGTCTATCACTCCATATGAGGCTTGGCATGATCGCAAGCCATCTATTGCTCATCTGCGTGTTTTTGGTTGTTTGGCATATGCATTAGTGCCTGAACAACATCACAAAAATTTGGATGATAAAGCAGTAAAATGTATTTTTGTTGGGTACAGTTCTGAAAGTAAAGGCTATCGCCTGTATCATCCACAGACTAAACACATTCTGGTTAGCCGTGATGTTGTTTTTTTGGAAGATGCTATTCAGCCATTGCTTTCATGTACTAAGGAGACATTTGTTAGCTCCAAAGACATGTATGATACTTTGCTGCCTCTTTTTAGAGGTGGATAGTCTAGTGCTAGTCCTAATGAGGCAACTTCTCAGCCTTTGCAGGTTTCATGTGATGATGCAGATCATCCCATTTCTAATGTAGATTTACATGATGCACTTGTTGATGAGAGAGTTGACATTGAGGAGGCAAAAACTATGCCAAAATGGCTGGTGTAGACTTTGTGTGACAGCAAATTAGATGCACCTCTGTCATATCATACTCGATCAGGCTCTCATAGTGCCTCTTTTGCATCAGATTGCTATGCTATGGCTGCGTCTAGTCTCTCTGTGATGAGAATGATCCTATTTCATTTGACGAAGCACAAAATTCAGAAAATTGGATGGTTGTTGTGCAATCTGAATATGATGCTATAATGAAGAACGGTACTTGGTCTTTATGTGATTTGACTCCTAGCAAGAAGGCCATTGGCACTAAGTGGGTTTACAAGCTGAAGCGTAAGCCTGATAGAAGAGTTGACAGTTATAAGGCTAGGCTTGTTCCAAAGGGTTATGCACAGGAAAGAGGCATTGATTTTGATGAGACCTTTGCACCTACATGCCGTATGACTACTATTCGGAGCATTTGTGCACTTGCAGCCCATCATGGTTGGAATGTACATCATTTGGATGTTTTATCTGCTAAACCTATAGAAGACTTCAAGATACTTTTATTGGCAAACCAAAACATGTATATATCTTTGGCACAAAAAGATGAAATTACGTGCACAAGCATTGTGATAGTGCATTCGAAGGCCAAAACAAGCTCAAATCGTGATTTCAACACTACACAGCCAAGATGTTTTGATCTCCTAATCACCCTGAGTATGTTCGCCAAATTTCGTGCGATTCTAAGATTGTGACTGGAGGGTTGTCAACAATGCCCTAGATGAAGCAGCGACCTGCTCTGATACCAATTATTGGAGTTTGAGGTCTGCGAAAGCACGTGAATAGCACAAGCAAAAAGAAGGAGCTTGGAGCAAAAAAACACATTACTGAATGTATTACCACTAAAATATACAAAGATAAGTTACCCATTAGGGCAACAGGCATATATACAAGCCGGGGTGAAAAGACCTCTTAAAGAGGGAAAAAAGTGCCCTGGTGGTCCTAGTGTGTTCACACACATCACTACCTAGATATATCAAGAATTGAAATTGATGTAGATGGCATTGAAGATGATGATCTTCATATTCTTGTTTGTGATGCAGTTTCTATTGCACCTAATATAGAGAAACTTCGTTGGATGGTAGAGATGCTCAGGCACATGCATTGATAGCCTTGTCTCTCAAACATGCCATTATCCCTCATATTTGCTCTTGCAAAATAGTAAAGGATGCTTTGGATACACTTACCACTTTATACGAGGCAAGAAATGAGGCTCATGTTGATTACCTCTGAAAATAGTTGGAGAGTGACCATATGAATTAAGGAGATTATATGGAAAAAATTTTGAAAAAGATCAAATATTTGAAAGAGTAGTTGCCTTTTGCAGATGAATTCTTGCCAAATAGTTCACTTGTATAGACTGGTCTTAATGGTCTTATATATTCATATCAGATCTTTGGTTGAGGATGAAGGGAACTCCAAAAGCCTTAAAATTTGAGGAATTAGTCTCTGTTTTGTTGTCAAAGATTGGTCCAGGCAGAACAAGTCCATTATGCGCATTGCGGATCAAGCTTTCTTAGGTAGTTAGAAGGGAAAAGGTAAATGGAGCTCATCTATTAGTGAGCAAAAATCTGCTAATGTTGCATAGTCAAAGAAGGAAGAAAAATACAAGAAGAAACAAAAAAAGCAAAAATAGTTCTGCAAATACTATAAAGGAAATGATCATGTCATAAAGAGTTGTCCAAAACTGGATGCAAAAGAGGCAAACAAAAAAGAGGCTACAATGGTTGTTGCAGAGGTCTCTACACCTAAAACAGAGTTTGCTAACCTTTTGTAGAATGAAGAATGGGCATTTACTACTATTTGCAACTATGACCCAACTTCTCATGAACAGTGTATGTCTATAGTGAACTCAGATGTTTGGTACTTTGATAGTGGGGAAACCAAACATATTACCTCGTGTTGAAGTTGTAGTAGTCCCAAGACCCTCACCACCTTGCATGGAAGCAAGAAGGAAGGCTTAAGATTGACTCTCCTCTCATCCAGCCCTACCACCAACATGTTCAAGCCATTGGCCATCAGCCCCATGCTATGCCACATGCTTGAAAACATCGAGAGAAGGGAGTCAAGGATCCTTTTCCATGTGCAAAATACAAGTATAGCATCACACAAAGGAAAGACATGCTCACACACTCACAAAGGCACAATACAAGAGTGTAAATAGTCTTGGAGTAAAGGAGAATATTCTTCCATTCAAGAGATATTACATGAGAGCACATTGAACCAAAAAGCTCCCCTCTTTACAAAAATGAGCCTCTATATATAGGCTAAGCACATTTCCCCATGTGCTTCTTTCGAAAAGTCAAAAAGGGAATATCTCTCTAACTAACATATCTTCTAGGAGATTCCAAGATCTCTCTTGTAACAAATAAATCCCAATGAAGGGCATGCGTGGGATTTTACATGGGGAACTCCTAGATGTGCCAAAATGGTGAAATATTTAAGAGTCTCCTACACTATGGCATAAGGAAATTTAAAAAGTGCTTTAGGAGAGTGTTCACATGTGACACTCTAAGTATATACAAAGAAGGTTATTCTCATGGTCGAGGGAGGGTTTCCATGCACAAGTGAAGATGTGTGTATACCCTACAACCCAACACTCTCCTCCCCCTAGAATTTTTCATCCCCAACAAAGCTAAGATAAGAGGATCATATACAGCTGAATTGTTCCAAGTTGGAGTCTTCAAGTCTGGAAATCTTCAGGTCTTCAAATTTGCAATTCTTCAGTCTGCAAGGCTTCACGCTGCAAGAGTTCAATAACCTTCAAATCTGCAACACTTCAATCATCCAATTTGCAAGCCGTATCTTCACTCTTCAGAGCTGGGCAACACAATCCCCTTGGGGGGCAGTCAGCCCTGCATACATCCTAATGGACAGCCCTTTGTAAGATTGGAAATGTCTTTGCAAGAAGATCCCAAACCTGAAATTAAGACAACCAAGAGTAAGTAGACTGCATTTGAAAAAAATCAGGCAGTAGACATTTAATCCAATCATAAGTTTCCACTTTAGGGAGCATCAACTTTGACTAGCTCACAAAAACCTTGTATATTTGGTTCGAAGCTTCAACTTCAAATACTCAGAGAAACTAGCACAGTTACAATTGGAAAAATTCCTTTTAAGAGAATTTCATACATAGGATTATGTAGCTAAAATACATAAAATCCCTAATTTATATTAACTAATGAAGGAACAATAATCTTAACACTAATTGGATGTCAACCTAAATTTTTAGGACTGTACAGAAAATTACCCTAAGACCTTCAACTAGAGATTTCTCTAAATCCAAAAAACCAAATGCCTTGAAATGGTATACACTATAATTAGATAGTAATACCTTTCTAATGAGTTCTTATTCACTCAATCTATATCTCTCTGTAGAGAGAGAACGAAGCTCTGCAAGATGACTAAACTAAGGAAAATGGTATAGAGAAAAGTGAAGAAGAACCAAGATGCTTACCAAAATGTATATGTATTGCTTCAACTATCATCCAACTAGATTGTACAAATTTATGAGTCATTATATACACTCTTTGATAGCTTTCCATGACTCAAACTTCTTGAATTTGAATTCAAATTCTTGCGGGATTGTTTGTTGTAAAGAAGAATACCACTTTCCTATAATCTAGGAAAATATGCTAACCAGCTTCTAAGATGATTTTGACTTGATTTGATTTGGTAATCTTACCAACCAAAGAAATCATGGATATTGACCTTTTACTATGAACTTTACAAAGGTAAATTCCTTAGAACTTACAAGGTTAAGTGATCATATGTGAAAACACTCAATACACTAAATGAGATCACATAAGTGCTACTTCCAAAGTACACGTATAACACCATCCATATGATGGTTGAAGAGGGAAAGAAAATCTCTTCAGCCATAGTGAAAGCTTGGTGATCCAACAAGATGGACAGAGAAAACACCTATTTTGCAAAAAAAAAATTAGATTTTCTTGATGTGCATCTAACCTAGTCTACTGTGATGTATTTATTTTTACCAAACACACAATTTTTCTATTTGTCATGACAGACAAAAATGATCGTGTTGGGATGCATGCACAGAGCTTTCATACCTATTGAGGTTGTTGTTGCTATTAGGAGAGAGAGAGAGAGAGAAAGAAAGAAAGGTTATCTACTGGTATACACTCTCAAGAAGGGGCAACAGTAGTGTGCCACCAGAATTCCATCAACTTTTGGCACGTGATTCATTATTCGACCTAGCTCCTCTGCACCAAACAATTTGAAACTTGAGTTTGACCTCATCACTCATGTTTCTCAAACCTCTCGAGTTGGAGAGAGAGTGCCATGACACTATATCTTATCTCAATCGAGTTCTTTGCATAATTTTACTCAAGAATACATCCATATTTTGTAAACCTTTATCCATAAAACACATTATTGCAATCCACCATCTCGGCACTATATTAAGACAAGGGTCATTTACCCTCTTTGTTGTTGAAGATAAATGTACAAGCTCATTTTCATATGAGCCATGCTTGGATAAATTCACCAAATATAAAGATAAAGTAAAAGTAGAGGAAAAAAGGAAAAAATAATAAAAGAAAAAGTCTAGTCAAAACTTCATGATGGGTAAGAGATACAATATCTTGCCTTGTAGTTAGTAGCATGTAGTGGAGAAAGTGGTGAGTTAAGAAGAAGGCACAAACTTCTTCACATGCTCATTGGTTATAAAAGGGAAGTGAGAGCACATTCAAAATAAGGAGAGAAAGAGGCAAGAGCTCCCAATAGTCGGATCTAGCCATTTTTTCATTTTGGTTTTCCCTTAGACTCCTTCCAGCCGCACGTCAGTTTGTACACAACTCTGTTGCAGAGCTCATATCTCAGTGCATATGTAACCGTTTTGTGTGTTTAAACATTCATTGGAAAGCTTATCTCGTGTACTTTCTACATATCAAATATCTCTTTGAAAGCTTATGTAATTTGTGAGATATCAGTGAAAGAATGAAGTCCAGTTTTTCAGTATACCTGTGTAGATAGGTAGTCTATTTTGGTCGGTTCAGTTTCCCAACCAAAACATATCCAAATTGCGTTATTTTTATCTTGTTGGAAAGCCCCTGGCATCTACTTTCACTGTCTCAAATATATCATTGAGATAATTAATACTGTGTGAGATATCTGTCAGAGAGTAAAGTCCAGTTTTATAGTGTACTTATGTGTGCAGGTGGTCTATCTTGATGAGTTGAGTTTCCTAATCAAAACTCATCCAAATTACTTGATTTTTAGCTTGTTGGAAAGCTATTTGTGTCTACTTTCTGTGTACCAAATATCTTTCTCAAAGGATATATATTCAGAGAGCTATCAGTCCAAGAGTGAATCTCAGTTCTTCAGCATACCTGCATGGACAGGTAGTTCATCTTAGTTGTGTTTCCTAATCAAAACTTGTCCAAATTAAGTCATTTATAGCTTGTTAGAAAGCTCTCTTTGTCTAATTTTATTGACTAAAGTATCAAGTCCATTTGAGTTTTGTGTTGAGAGCAAAAAGCTATCTAAGGTGCAGATGTTTGTCCAAGTGCTGGACATACAAAGGTTCACTACACACTTCCGTTGTGCATAGGAGAACTCATTCTCCACAGTTGGTATCAGAGCAAACTTGGTATTGAATCTTCATCAATAGAGCCGGAGGTGAAGCAAAGCAAAAGAGGAGCTACAAAACGAGAAGGAGCTTCACAAACGCAAGAGCAAAGGACTATAACTATTCAAGGTAACTCTCAAAGTCTTTGATACTCTTCAATGGCTGACTTGGGTCAACAAGTAGAGAAGTTGGACAAGGATAACTATCCCGTGTGGAAGTTTAGAATGAAAAACTACCTAATGGGCAAAGGCTTATGGGGTATTGTGAGCGGCGATGATGCTCAACCTCAAATCAATCAAGCTATGGCCACCGAAGTCCAAAGGAGGCAAGCAAAAGAATGGGAAGAGAGGAATAGGAGAGTCATGTTCCTCATTTTGCAAGTCATTACTAATGCCATGGTAGGTCATATTCAACATCTAGAGAAAGCTAAGGATGCTTGGGAAGCTCTTGAAAGGATGTATTCAACAAATACCAAAGCTAGGAAACTTCAACTCAAGAATGAGTTGAACACAATCAAGAAAAGTTCGAGTCAATCCATAGCTGAATATACTTTGAAGATTAAGGAGCTTAGTGATGCTTTAGCTTCTATTGGCACAACGGTTGAAGATGAAGATCTTGTGTGTTATACTCTCAATGTCTTGAGAGAAGATGAAAGATGGAAGCCTTTTATAACTTCCATTAACTTGAAATATGTATATCCAGGTTTTGAACAACTAATCCCTCATCTTGTCACAGAAGAGCTTAGCTTCGGTGGTTCCAAAGGAAAGGACATCCACAACCAAATGTTATATGCAGGTCGAGGTAAAGGAAGAAACTCAAGAGGAGGCTCAAGAGGAAAAGGAAGAGGTCACAACCACTCCAACTACAATCAAAACAATTCGGAAGACAACAAGGATGCATCAAATGCCAACACACAAGGAAGAGGTCGAGGTAGAAGTAGAGGAAGAGGCCGAAGCTCCTACAATTCTCATAAAGGTATAACATGCTATCATTGTGGTAAAGTAGGACACTATGCTAGTGATTGTTGGCTGAAGAATGGAAGACCAAATGGAGGCAATCAAAGGAACCAAAGCAACTATGCAAGCACCTCAAGTGAAGGAAGCAAGGACACACTACTTGCAATGAGACATGAGTATAGAAGCTTTTGTGAAGATGACAAAAAATGGTACATTGATTCAGGTTGTAGTAACCATATGTCATGCCAAGGAAGTTTGTTCACTAATCTACAGGTACCAAGTGGAAAAGGATGTGTTGAAACAGGTGATGATACTCAACAAATGATTGAACACATTGGAGATATAAGGCTTGGAGATACAAGCAGAGCAAAGGTACTATCTAATGTTCTTCATGTTCCTACAATTTCAAAGAACTTGATTTCAGTAGGACAAATGGTAGAGAAGGGTTATCATGTCATATTCAATGAGAATGGGTGCTTCATAAAGAATCCAAAAGAAGGCTTCAAGGTCATTGCTCAAGGTAGAAGAGAAGGAAGGATGTTCACTTTGGATGTCCAACATCTACATGGAAAGGTCATGTACATTCAATGTGGGAACAAGAAGATTTCAGAGCTAGACTTATGGCACAAAAGAATAGGACACATCAACATTCCAAAGTTGAAGGACATGAGCAAACATGAAGTGGTAAGAGGTCTTCCAAAATTTAATAGCATTGGACTACATGAGTTATGTGAAGCTTGTCAACTAGGAAAGCAAACGAGGCAGCCATTCAAGAGGAGCAATTATGTGGCTCCAAATGTCTTGGACTTGATACATACGGATGTATGGGGACCAACCCAAGAGGCATCAATGGCTGGTAATAGATTTTTTGTCACCTTCATTGATGATAACTCAAGAAAGGTATGGCTGTTTTGTATGAAGCAAAAATCAGAGGTGTTTTCTATATTCAAAAGATTCAAAGCTGAAGTTGAAAAGGAAACAGGAAGGTCTATCAAAACCTTAAGGTCCGATGGTGGATGAGAATACTTCTCCAAAGAATTTTCAGATTTTCTACAAGAGAATGGGATCAAAAGGCAATTCACTTGTAGGTATACACCACAACAAAATAGAGTAGCTGAGAGGAAAAATAGGCAAATTGCTGAAATTGCAAGATGCATGCTTAACGAGATGAAGGTACCATTGTACTACTGGGTTGAAGCTACCACAACTGCCATTTACTTGATGAATAGGTGCACAACATCGGGAATACATCACTTGACTCCAGAAGAGGTATATTCTGGTAAGAAACCTGATCCTACACACCTCAAAGTGTTTGGATGTGTTTGCTTTGTTCACATTCCACAAGAAGTTAGAACAAAGATGGAACCAAGATCAGAAAAATGCATTTTCATCGGCTACTTGATGGAGCAAAAAGGATACAAGTGTTACAACCCTAGAACAAAGGAATTAAGATTCTCGCGAGATGTGGTCTTTGATGAACTAAGACCATGGTATGAAGATAAAGGAAAGGAAAAGATTCTTGAAGAAGATTGTGATGATTATGCAGGAACAAATCAAAGAGAAGTTCAATAATCAGGCACAAAGGCTTCAGGTCCAGAGGCATCTACATGAAATGAAGAATGTTCAACACGGAGGGGGAGCCATTCTTTGTCTCCAAATTCAGCTCATAGTAGAGCCAAAGATGCAAGTGCTACTCCAAACAGTGAGGTAGATGCAAGTGAAGAAGAATATGAAGAGGTAATCACTCCGATGGTAAAGCTAAATAGGTTAAAGAAGCAACTCTCTAAAGGCAATGAAAGAAGATCTTCAAGGACAAGGTATCCAACTCAAAGGTTGAGTTATGAAAGTTTTATGGCGACACATTTTGCATACATGATGCAGGTTATCAAAGACAAAGAGCCTGAGACATATGAAGAAGCTTGCACACAGAAGGAATGGAAGCAAGCTATGAAAGAGGAGATCAAAGCTCTCAAAGATAATCACACATGGGAGCTAGTGCCAAAGAAAGAAGGTATGAAGATTGTTCCAAACAAATGGGTGTTTAAAGTAAAGAGGAATGCTGATGGTTCACTAGCTAGATATAAAGCTAGATTAGTTGCCAAAGGATTTAAACAAACACAAGGCATAGATTATGATGAAGTTTTCAGCCCCGTTGCAAAGATGGGAACTATCCGAACCTTAACAGCAATTGATGCTTCAAGGAGATGGCCATTATATCAACTCGACATCAAAAATGCCTTTCTCAATGGAGAACTACAAGAAGAGGTATACATGAGTCAAACGGTTGGATTTGAAGATGAAAACCATCCAGATTTTGTTTGCAGGTTGAAGAAGGCACTTTATGGCTTGAAGAAAGCACCAAGAGCATGGAATTAGAGATTGGTAGAGTATCTAACTAAGTGTGGATACAACCCAAGTAGTGCAGATCCTTCGTTGTACATGAAGAAGGAAGAAAATAGAGAGGTATATATTTGCATATATGTCAATGACCTCATCATAACAGGAAATGATGTTACAGGGATTAAAAATATCAAAAGGAAGCTTGGTAAGGAGTTTAAAATTTCAGATCTTGGAGAGCTGAAATATTTTTTAGGAATTGAAGTTGTTTATGGAAAGAGTGGCATCTACTTGATGCAAAGGAAGTACTTGTTGGATGTTCTTTTCAGATTTGGAATGAGTGAATGAAAACCACTCACTCAACCCATGGACACAAATACAAAGATTTGTTCAAATGATGGAGAACCATTGGAAGATGTAACGACATACAGAAGCATTGTAGGATCATTGATCTATGCAAACATTACAAGACCTGATTTGTCTTATGTTGTTGGTGTACTTTCTCAGTTTATGCAAGCCCCGACAAGTGAACACTTAAATTCATCCAAGAGAGTGTTGAGATACATAAAGCATACAGTTAATCATGCTTTGTTTTACAAGTTTGATGAAGAATTGTAGGTCAAAGGCTTTAGTGATGTTGATTGGGCAGGCTCAAAGGAAGATAGAAGATTAACCTCAGGTTATGTGTTCATGATAGGAAGCAAACCTATCACGTGGAGCTCAAAGAAACAACCTACTGTTGCACTTTCATCTATGGAGGCTCAATACAGAGGATTAGCATTTGCCACATGTGAAGCAATGTGGATTAAAAAGCTTTTGGCTGATCTTGGAGTGCAAGTTGGAACCATCCCTATATATGGTGATAACATGTCAAGTATCTACTTGGCAAGCAATCCTATGTTTCATGCAAGGAGCAAGCACATAGAGGTCCACTACCATTATGTAAGGGAGAAGGTGTTGAGCAAAGATGTGGAGATAAAGTTCATTAGAACCAAAGAGCAGGTTGCAGATATTTTTACAAAGTTCTTGGATGCTTCTAAACTCAAAGGCTTCAAGGATGTGATAAATTTGCAGGACATGGATGAAGATAACTCCCAAATGAGCTTGAGGGGGAGTGTTGAAGATAAATGTACAAGCTCATTTTCATATGAGCCATGCTTGGATAAATTCACCAAATATAAAGATAAAGGAAAAGTAGAGGAAAAAAGGAAAATAATAAAAGAAAAAGTCTAGTCAAAACTTCATGATGAGTAAGAGATACAATATCTTGCCTTGTAGTTAGTAGCATGTAGTGGAGAAAGTGGTGAGTTAAGAAGAAGGCACAAACTTCTTCACATGCTCATTGGTTATAAAAGTGAAGTGGGAGCACATTCAAAATAAGGAGAGAAAGAGGCAAGAGCTCCCAGTAGTCGGATCTAGCCATTTTGTCATTTTGGTTTTCCCTTAGACTCCTTCCAGCCGCACATCAGTTGCATATCAAATATCTCTTCGAAAGCTTATGTAGTTTGTGAGATATCAGTGAAAGAGTGAAGTCCAGTTTTTCAGTATACCTATGTAGATAGGTAGTCTATTTTGGTCGGTTTAGTTTCCTGACCAAAACATATCCAAATTGCGTGATTTTTTGTCTTGTTGGAAAGCCTTTTGCATCTACTTTCACTATCTCAAATATCTCATTGAGATCATTCATACTGTGTGAGATATCTGTCAGAGAGTAAAGTCCAGTTTTACAGTGTACTTATGTGTGCAGGTGGTCTATCTTGATGAGTTGAGTTTCCTAATCAAAACTCATCCAAATTACTTGATTTTTAGCTTGTTGGAAAGCTATTTGTGTCTACTTTTTCTGTACCAAATATCTTTCTCAAAGCATATATATTCAGAGAGCTATTAGTCCAAGAGTGAATCTTAGTTCTTCAGCATACCTGTGTGGACAGGTAGTTCATCTTTGACAGTTGTGTTTCCTAATCAAAATTTGTCCAAATTAAGTCATTTATAGCTTGTTAGAAAGCTCTCTTTGTCTAATTTTATTGACTAAAGTATCAAGTCCATTTGATTTTTGTGTTGAGAGCATAAAGCTATCTAAGGTGCAGATGTTTGTCCAAGTGCTTGACATACAAGGGTTCACTACACACTTCCGTTGCGCATAGGAGAACCCATTCTCCACATTTGTCGCACTCAACTTCCATTGTTAAAAGGTTCCCTTGTATTATCCATAGGGTATAACCCTTAAATTTGGCTCTTTTTTGGATCTAAGTGCCCCACCTCTTGTAACATCACAAATGTAAGAAGGATTTTGAGTGTGTGTGCATTTGTGGGCTGGAGGTTAGTCTAAGCCCACCCACAAACTTTCTCAAGTTCCTAAGCTTACTCTAAGGCTAGTTTGATTTGCAATGGGCAACTCTAAGCCCTCTCTCTGCACCGACTCGTCCTGCTTTTGGTGCCAAGTGTAGGGCTAGTCTAAGCCACCCTCCCCTACCCCAAGTTTTACAATGTCAAAGAAAGAAGCAATTTCATTTTCCATGTCAAGTTATTTAGCTTCTTTTACACCCATGCTTATGCGAAGAATGCTTAGATGTTCAAAACTATAATCTTTGGAAAGATATCATGTGCGCATACTCTCTATATGAAGATAAGACTCCTTCAAAGATATATGCGGTCGAGTTTCACAATTTTTCTATTTATGCTCAAGACACCATCACAAAAGAGATAGCACAATTTGAAGATTATCAAAGAAAGTTAGCGCTTTGCGAATGAAAGATCTCAAGTGAAGACATGGTGATTAGATTGCTTAACAAGATTCCAAGGTGCTGTGAAACTTTTGTGACCACTCTTTACAATAGAGGTTAAGAACTCACTTGGAAAGAAGTAAGAAGACTCTTGCTTCGTCATGACTCTAGGCAAAAGACTCAATCTATATGGGAAATAGCTATGAAGGCCAAAGCTACCTTCAACAACACCAAAGGTCAAAAAGGCAATCACAAGTCTAAGGACAAGGGCAAGAAGAAGTTTACTTGAAATTTTTATGGAAAGCTTGGACACATAGAAAAGTATTGCTTCAAGAAAAAGAACAAGGATAAGTCCAAGTCTACACCAAAGACAGAGCATCAAAATCACTACACAAGTGAAGATCTTTTTCTTAGAACTGAACAAGCACTTGTCATATCCACTCTTAGCAAAGAATGGATTTCTGATAGTGTGGCTTTATCACACATGTGCAACGATAAAGAAGACTTTCATGAGTTTCAAGAGCACAAAGGCCTTAGCAATACATTTTCATCTGTTATAGTGACCATGAGAAGGCGTACAAACTTTATGACTCTAAGAGTCACTCACTTATAGCTACCAGAGACTGCACCCTTGATGAATACTCTATGTTCATCCCTTTTGGATTATTCTCAAGATCTTGATCCTCCCATTTCCTCTTCAGAGGGGGATCGTTCCACTACTAGACAATCACACTACATGGAGCACACTCTCTTTGTACATGGTTTTTCAGATCATGGTACAAGTTTGGAGCATGAGGACTTAGAGATACAATCATAATTTTCACCTCAAATGGCTACAGCTCTCATCGTGCCATTGAAGGTTTTGATTTCCCCTCATCTTCAAATTGCCTCATCGTACTCCAAGATTAGTGACTCATCATTTTCCTTTTATCTCTTTGAGAGTCCACATACCTCATTTATAACAACATTTTGAGCATACCGTGTTCCATTCATGGATTCTCCCATCTTTCCATTCTCCACAAGATACTCTTAGATTTGAAAAGATTTTTCAACCATGGAAGAAACAACTTGTTAGTCGGCCGCCGGATTGGCAATTGTAAAAAACTGAATCTTTGTCTAGTCCGCACGTACGAAAGGTTGTTACAAAGATGTTTGTATCTTTATATAAATCAATGAAAAAGAGACGCTGGGTGATGATCAGTTGGGATCACCAGACTGTCTGTCTGGGTGATTGATCTGACGTTACTCTGGTGTGCGTTGGGTAATTCTGAGTATTTTGTGTCGTCTCTGTCTTGTTTTGTTTATCGATACCTATTGGTTTGTGATTTACATAGACGTCCAGAAGATCGCCACACTGTTTGTCTGGGCGAGTCGTTCTGCGAAGTTTTTGTTGCGATTGTTCTGCGAATTACGTGTACTATAGTATCTCTTTGTCTTATGATGTTCTGTAACTTGTTTGATGAAGTCGATACTCTAGAAATGACAGTTTCAGTACTGCGTGTTTGAGAATCCTGAATGGTTCTGCGTCCGCTGTCCTACTTGATTATCTGTACCTGTTCGGTAAAGATTAAGTCATTGTTATTGTCTCTACTGTTATAGTAGTTTGTGTTCGGGACAGTTCTTGAGTTAATCAAGTACTTCTGCATTACGGTACTGACTAGTTCTTTCGTTGTACGTTGAAGAGAGTATTAGCTAGTGTATGTTCGGTAAACTTTGGAAGAGTTTGATTGTGTACCGTAAGATTGTAAGTGTAACAGACTCTTGATAGAGTGCTTGAGCATTAGTATATCGCTGTGTGTGAAGTGGTTAGTTTGGGAAACCAAGCATAGGGCCTCTATTTAACAGACCCCTTCCACTCCCAAGAACCCACTAATTGTTTAAACGCGTCTCTGATGGTTGGTTTCACATTTAACAATGGCGCCGTCTGTGGGAAGGTGGCATCAAGAGTGTTGCCAACTAACTATGGGAATGTGGCACGAGATTGTTGCCATTTGTCTGTGGGAAGGTGGCATCAAGAGTATTGCCAGCTAATTTGTGGGAAAAGTGGCACCAAAGTGTTCGTTGATTGATTGTGAAAGTGGTCATAGATTGTGAATCGACCATAAAGAAGGATAGTACGCAAAGTATTGCAAACGTAGTATATGCCGGTTACTCGTTCTGATGAATCATACCCGAAGCATAGAAGAAACCAACAGTCTTGGGCGATACCTAATTTGCTACGGACACCTCCAAGAAGTAGAAGTGCAGATAAGTCTAACTCAGCTGTCAAGGAATTGAAGAACACCAGTAGTGATTCCGGTAGTATTCCGGTGGAACGTACTACCTTTTTGGCAGATTCCGGTGCGATTTCGGCACAGTCTGTCGAAGATATAGTAACTCCAGAGTCTACCAGGACGCAGCATGAACTTAATTTAACACCATTGGGTCAAGTTTCAAATTTGTCTGCGGATAGAAACGTCTTGGCCAAAGAAATCAGTGAAGGTGAAAAAGCACCTTGTTTTGGTGAAAATTCGACACCTTCCGGTGTCATTTCAGTACCAGTTGCTGAGAGTTCACAGTTTTTCGGTGACGGTTTACCATTTCTTGGTGAATCTTTAGTCCAGTCACCCCTATTTGGAGTAAGCTTTCCTACATTTGATATCAAGGAGGAAAGTAGCTTATTCGAAGCTGAAATCCGAAACATACTGAACAATATTATCAAGCCAAAAAGTGCACAGGCTGACGATACAGATTCCGACAGTTCAGATATTCAGCCTCGAGATACAGAAGATAGTCACAATACAACCGCCAGCACGATGAGTGGGCAACAGCAACAGCAACAGCAACAACAACAACAACAACAACAGCAACAACAACAACAGCAATATCTATTTCCATCTCGGCCGACTCCAACAGGAGTAACGTACACTAAATTCGGAGGATTTCCAGGTGATGACCCAGATGCTCATGTACGCACATTTGAGATAAGTTACGCAGTGTTCAATCATCCACTTGATCCGGCGTATAAAGCTATTGTATTCCAGTCTACATTGGTTAATGAAGCCGCCAGGTGGCTTACAGAATATGATATTAACCATTTCGGCACCTATGAAGCAGTAAGGGATGCATTTTTGCAGAGATTCAGGCTAAAGAAGAATCCAGCCGAAATTTTTGATTACCTACAAAACAATAGACAGAAGATGAATCAAACGGTGCAGGAATATGCCACCCTATTTAGAACGCATTTGAGGCAATTACCGCCAGCACATGCCAACCTACCGGATGACGTTATCACTCAATGGTTTATCAATGGTTTGACTCCGCAACTTAAACAGATTATGATCATACGCTTTGTGGGAGCTATGACGCTAGATGCAGTGATTGCAATGGCTTTGCAGCTGGAAAACAAGGTTGGAGGATTTACAGAAGACCTGGAATGGTTAAAAGCAAGTAAAAATGTTGCAGAAGATCCGACCAGACAGATGTACTGCACCACGTGCAAGAATTCAGGGCATACTAGTACCACTTGTGCCCTTAACAAGTTGTTTTGCGCTATCTGCAATATGACCGGACATTCCACCGAGAATTATGCATACAACGCCAAAGTGCAGGGAACAGCAACAGTAAATGCAATTATACAAGAACCGGGGAAGCCTGCCAATCACTATGTACCTCCTCAAATGAGAAACAACCAGCAGCAAGGCTACCGGAGGACAGAGAAATAATAACTACAATGCAAACCGCTGGCAGACAGGTCCACCACAAGAAGGTAATGCTTTGCCACCCCCTCGTTGTCATTTCTATGGTGAATTAGGACACATTCAAAGATTTTGTAAAGATGCGGCCGAATATGATCAAAGGAAGAAGGAGCACCAGAACCCAATGACAAATATGGTTCAGATCACACCCATAAAAACACAAGCTGCAGTAGTTCAGACCAGATCCGGTAGGCCATTACAACCAACAGCTGAAATACTTGAACCAGGCATCCGAGAACAACAAAGAACATATGACAAGGCTAGTCAATGGACCACCACAGAACCTCCAGTGTTCCCAGATCCTATTCCGGTGACACAAGTTCCACTGTCAAAGGAAACTGCACAGGAGCAAGAGTCAATTCCAGTAATCGATGCATCGTCTTCAGAATCAGTGAAAGGTACAAGTCAAGTAAATCAAGCATGGGAAATTTTATCTAAAGCGTCCATTACTCTTCCTCTTGGACAGTTACTTGCACTAGTACCAGGAGTCCGTCAACAATTCCAGCAACAGTTTAGTACTGAGTCTGCTTGCATTCTAGCAACGGCAACAATACAACCAGAAACTGACGCTATAGTGGATCATTCGGTCCCATTAATTACGGTATGGTACAAAAATCATAAAATTAATCAAGTACTAATTGGTGGAGGGTCTGGTGTAAACATTGCTACTGCCGCACTGTGTAAAAAGTTAGGATGGACAAAAATTTAGCCTGTTCAGTTTTTTGTAAGGATGGCTGATCAGTCCAGAGTCCACCCAGTGGGACTAGTACGAGATGTTCCCATAACTTTGCAAGGTACAACATTTAAGATGAATTTTGTCGTCTTAGAACTACCAGAGTCTAGCTTGGATTATAATCTACTTTTCGGCCGTCCTTGGTTGAAACAAGCCAAGGTGATAAAAGATTGGTCCGCACAGGAACTCACTTTCAAGGACAATAATCGTAAATATGTTGTCAAGTTAGATGCTATCCAGCCTTGTGAATTACATGCTAGACCTTATTTTGCAGAACCAGTTCATATGTTAGATGGTTTGTCAGATAATGAAGAAGAAGAGTTTTTGAAGAATAATATTGATTTGATCTCCCTAAGAACAGTTGATCTACAATCTGTTGTAGATAATTGGAATCCGGCAGTTTGTACGGTGATGCCTGTGACTGAAGAAGACAAGACAAAAGATACTGCTGCTATAGATGACGCTGATCTACAACAACTTTTAAAACCAGCTGATGATACAGAGAAGTCCCGACAATTCTATGTTCTAGAAAATCAGTTGATCACCTATAATTTAGAAGATGAAGAAAATCCGCGTCCTGTCAAGATAAGGGAAAGCTTACCTGAAGTATTCCAAGCAGATTTAATCCACCTACTTCGAGAATTCTGTGATTTTTTTGCATGGGATTACAAAGACATGAAAGGTTTGGACCCTCGCATTTATCAACACAGGGTCATGTTGAAGCCGGAAGCAAAACCAATCAAAAAACCCAGCTACTGGATGAATCCAAATTATGCAGCACAGGTAAAGGCAGAGCTGGATAGGTTATTAAAAGTTGGATTCATTGTACCAGTAGAGCATGCTGAGTGGATATCACCCATTGTTATCGTCCCAAAAAAAAAAAAGAAACTGCGAATATGTGTGGATTACCGGAAACTGAATGCAGCTACGGTGCCTAATCCATTCCCTCTACCTTTTCTTGACACGATGCTTGACAGAGTAGCAGGACATGAAATGTACTCTTTCTTGGATGGTTACAGTGGTTACAATCAAGTCAGAATGGCTGAACAAGATATTCCAAAGACCGCTTTCATTACCAATTGGGGTGTTTTTGCTTGTAATGTTATGTGGTTTGGATTGAGAAATGCCCCCAGCACTTTCCAGAGGTGTATGCAAGAAATATTCTCCCCTTACCTTACCTCTTTTATGCAAGTATATCTTAATGATTTCCCTTTATTCGGTAAGATGGAAGCACACTTGTTCCATTTACGGTTTTGCTTTGAGAAGTGCAGCGAATACAGACTCTGCCTGAACCCAAACAAATCTATATTTGCGGTTTCATGTGGAAAGTTACTTGGCCATATTGTCTCTGCACAAGGTATTCAAGTCGATCCAGATAAGGTTACAGCTGTGTTAGAAGAACATGTACCTACTACACCAAAGGAAGTAATGTGTTTCATGGGTCAAGTGAGATGGCATGGTCGCCATTTACGGTGGCTCGCTCATTTAGCCATTCCACTCAATCGTTTAATCACGCGTACTCCTAAATAGTTTGATTGGACTCAGGAATGTCAAGCATCATTTGATCGTCTAAAATGTTTATTAACACAGGTCCCAATTTTACAACCACCTGATTGGGAACGCCCATTCCATGTTTTCATAGACGCATCAGATATAGCCATTGGAAGTGTGTTAATGCAACAAACTGATAAGTGGTTCAGACCTGTTTACTATGCAAGTCAAAGGCTTGCTCCTACTGAAAAGAATTACTCTATAACTGAAAGAGAATGTCTGGGTTTAGTATATTCTGTAAAGAAATTCAAGCATTATTTACTTGGCCGCAAATTTACTTTTCATGTAGATCATGCTACACTTGTTTATCTAGTACGATAGCAGCATTTAGGTGGTCGATTAGCGCGTTGGGTTCTACTTTTACAAGAGTTTCATTTCGAAGTAATCCATCAACCCGGCAGCTCACATGCCTTAGCAGATTTCCTTTCTCGCTTAGATTCCGGTGAAGCTCTGGTCGGTGTAGATGACACCACACCAGCGATTTATGTTACTGAACCAACTAATGATGAATATGCAGAACCACCTATGCCATCTACATATTATGATCAGATCTTAACTTTTCTTACTGATGGATGTATTCCTGCTCAGACCTCTCCTGCAATGCGTAGGAAGATTGCAGTGTACAGTCGCATATTCCGGTTAATTGCTGGAGAATTATACTATATGGATCACACTAGAATTTTACTTCGTTGTATTCCTCCACATGAAGTTAACTCAGTCATTACTTTGGCTCACTCAATTCCTTCCGGTGGACACTTTGCAGCAGAGTTAACGCACCGGAAAATTCTGCAAAGTGGACTTTGGTGGCCTACTATGTACAGGGATATATCTCAGTTTGTCAAACAATGTGATACTTGTCAGAGGTCTGGACAGCCTCTATGTTGAAGCTCAAAGTCAAGGACAAAACAGGAAAGCACATCAAAAGGTGGACACACAAGGAAAGGAAGCAAGTAGGGAGCTCCAAGAAGTGTATGTCAAATTTTAAGAAGAATCCCCTACAAAAATAGTGATTTTCATCACTAAAAACCATTGTAAATACCATTATCTATTTTTAGTAACTCCATTTTGTTCAAGCCGAGGAGTCCTCGAGCTTGAGGAGTATTAGAAATACCATCGTACCAATTTTCATAATTTTTAGACTTCGTTTGAGTCCTCAAATAAGCCCTGGAACCTAATTTTTAACTAGGCCGGACACTAAGTCTGGACAGGGCCAAAACTAGTCAAAAAACTATAAAAAGAGCTAGAGAGCTCATTTTTGGGGTTAGCTTGTTAGAGAATAGAACTTTTGTAAGAGAGCGCTTTTGCAATCTAAGCTTTCCATTGTTCCTCTCTTTGATCTTACTTTGTGCGCGTGTATGTGTATGTGTGTGCATGTTTGTGTGCTTTCACTCACGCACTTGTGCCTTCACTTGCTCGTGGTCTTCATACCGGTCCTCACGTCTCCGCGGATTGACAAGTAAAGGAGGTGGTGCTTACGCTTGAGCTACACCAAATTTTGGCGCCGTTGCCGGGGAGAGTGCTTCGAGGACGAGCGTTGTGATGGTAAGATCGTAGATTTGCGACGTTGGAAGGTAAAAAAACTGTCATTTCAGTTCATTTTCTGTTTTTTCCTCTTCATCTTCATCATCATCATCATCTCCACCTTCTTCCATCTTCTTCTTCATAGAAAATTTCTTGTTTTTTAGTGCATTTTCACCATTTTCATACCATTTTTTATGCATTATTGTGTGGGAAGGAGTTAGGAGGTGCAAGGGAGAGCAAGCGCTGTGTTTTTTTCATGATTTTCTGCTCATACGGAGCTCGCCATAGCCGGCGCTCATAAATTTGAATTTCCCGCCAAAAAACGCGATTCTGTGATGAAAATCGCGATTCTGTGAAAATTCAAAATTCTGTGATGAAAATCGCGATTCTGTGAAAATTCAAAATTTTTTGAAAAATCACGATTTTCAGTTTTCCCGCCTAAAAGTTGGTTGAAAAGAATCACGATTCTGTGTTTTTTCTCAAAAAAACACGATTCTCTGCTCAAAATCGCGATTCTCAAAAAACACGATTCTCTGCTCAAAATCGCGATTCTCACCAATCACGATTTTCAGCAAAAACACGATTTTGTGAAAAACACGACTCTCTATGACAAAATCGCGATTTTCATGCAAAAAACACGATTTTGTGAAAAAGGCGATTCTGTGAAAACACGAATTTTTGCTCAAAATCGCGATTTTCAAAAACACGATTTTGTGCTCAACATCGCGATTTTCATGTCAAAAACACGATTCTGAGAAAACACGATTTTCAGTCAAAAACACGATTTTGTGATCAACATCGCGATTTTCAAAAACACGATTTTGTGATCAAAATCGCGATTTTCAGAAACACGATTTTGTGATCAAAATCACGATTTTCAGAAACACGATTTTGTGATCAAAATCGCGATTTTCATGTCAAAAACACGATTCTGAGAAAATACGATTTTCAGCGGGCTCAAAATCGCGATTCTCACAAATCACGATTTTCAGCAAAAAAACACGATTTTGTGAAAAAAAAAACACAATTCTCTGAGTCAAAATCGCGATTTCAGAAACACGATTTTGTGATCAAAATCGCGATTTTCATGTCAAAAAACACGATTTTCATAAACACGATTTTGTGATCAAAATCACGATTTTCATGTCAAAAAACACGATTTTCAGAAACACGATTTTGTGATCAAAATCGCGATTTTCAGAAACACGATTTTGTGATCAACATCGCGATTTTCAAAAACACGATTTTGTGCTCAACATCGCGATTTTTTTGACTTCACAGCATCGCGATTTTCAGAAAGTTCACAAAATCGCGATTTTCTCCAAAGGTCCTGTTTGCCTGTTTTGACCCCCAGGAGCCTGATTTGACATAACTTTCTCATCCAAAGTCCATTTTTTGAGCTCTATAGCTTGTTGGAAAGCTCGTTTCAAATCCTACACGATCTCAACTGTTTTTTTCAAGAATAATGCGTTGATTTTGAGATAGGATAATTTGAAGTTGACCCTCAGGTGGGACTAGGGAACCAAGGGGGCTCTAAAGAATTTTGAACCATACCAAGGGGAAAATTTGGACTCTTGACTAAAGCTTATGTACCTGAGATCTGGTAGACACTTAGGCAAGGATAAACAAAGCATTAGATCTTCTGAGGCTAGTGTCAACCATACATCCAAGTCTTGGACACAACAACTAAGTGGTGATCTTTTACTAAGTTCAGACACAAGTGATTCAGAAATGTCTTTTAGCATGGGAAAACCTGCAGGTGGCTCAGGGACTGCCCATCTACAAACACCAGAAGGTCCCTATAAGACACAGTTGGAATATATTCGGACCAACCAATTAGGTGCTCGCATCTATGAGGATGGTCTGAGGCGATCAGTGGTCCAACTCAAAAATCCAGATCAATCCTTCGGACTTGAACACCTGGTGGTCAAGTTCGAAGAGGGTTCATACATTGATAAGGAAGGAACCATGTATGTGGTCACCAACCTACCAGATAGGATTGATGAGTTTGGAAATGTCATTCCTGAGAATGAAATAGGAGACCTAGAACAAGGAAACGTAGGACAAGGACCCCAGACTCCTAGAGGTAAGTCAGTTTTGACCCGAGTGATCACTCCAGACTGGATCCCTCAAGACAACAAAAACATAGAACTATTTTTGAATAGAGAAACAGAGGAAGCCTTTTGGAGATTCAAGCCAGATCAACCTAGTCAATTGGGCATAGTTATCATCTATGAATTCAAAGATCCTGAGATACCAGGCAAAGTTGTCTACCTGGATAACACATCAGAGAAAATTTTCTTGGTAACAGAACATGATAGACATGCATATACTTGGAAGAATGAATTGATTTTCCCCCCACCAAGATCCAATGTTTCCCATGGCCTCCAAGGAGTAGGATCATCCCACGCTCATGAAGCCCAGAGAGAAAGAACTAGAGAGAGACCTGAGGTAAGCTTTGCACACACCGTGGGCAGGAATAGATCAGGATGTGAAAATGAAAGACCTGAAAGAGAGAGACATCAAGCACATAGGCAACAAAGTGATGAACAGGATTTTCCATTGCCTAGACCCCGAGAGTACCCAAGAACCCTTAGACCCATTCAAGTGATCAAGGCAATGAAGAACTATTTCGATGGGACAGGGGATCCTTATGATCATGTGGCCGAGTACAAACAAGTGCTGAGAGCCGAACAAATTGAGGACTGGTTCACCCAGTATGAGGCATTTGGTTTGACCCTTAAGGGCACTGCCTTAGCTTGGTTTCAACCATTGAGTAGAAGCAGCTATCACGATATAGGTCAACTGCTAGACGAATTCATTGTAGAATTTTCCAAGAGTGGTATCAGGCATAACACATCATCCTTGATCCACAGCTTCAAGCAGACTCCCCAAGAAAGAGTGCGACTAGCAGGTAGAAGATTCAGACAGTATCTAGAAAGATGCCCTGCTCTAGAGTTACCCACTCCGGCCAAACAAGTGGCTTTGTTCTTAGATGGCTTACTGAGCACCAAGTTAAGATCATATGTGTACTTGAAAGATCCTAGATCCATAGAAGAGTGTGTGCGGACGTGCATAGACATAGAAGATAACTTGGGTGAGGAGTTAGGATTGTCCAAACTCTACAAAGATTCGGATAGTTCTACTAGTCATACTTCAAAGATCTCCACAGAAATAGAAGAGATAGCTGAGCAAGTTGCCAAGAAGCTGGGAGTCCAAAATAAACAAACACAGAGAGTCACTCCATTGAATCGGTGTTATACTTGTGGGGGCGACCACATGGCTAATGTATGCCCAATGCAAAACCAAAACATTAGAGAAAGGAATGCTCCATATTGCACTATTGAGAGAAAATACACAAACCACACGGCTCAAGATTGTCCCTACAATAGGCAGGCTGTTAGACAGAATTATCAGCAACCTTACCCACAAGGTAGGTATCAGAACCAATACCAACAGCCATATTATAGACCACAACAGCAATATCAGGTACCATATAGGCCACAACCTGTCTTGGGAAACCAACCACCAGCTCCAGCCAACGTGATTCCAGTCAAGTATGCTGTGGGAGAGGAAAATCCAAATAGAGCTTTGGTGCCACTAACCCCATTGATACCAGATAATGACTCTCATGCTCATAGTTCAGACTACTCCCATGAAGGTAGTCCACATGCTTATTACACAGAGTCACCTGAACATAGTGAGATTTACTCGTATCAATATGAGGCACCGCCTATGGAGCAAAATTGGGAGCCAGAATACTCCAATGTCATGTACACAAATCCTAACCCTAGGCCCCAGTTGAGACAAATGAGACCACAAGCCCCTAGAGGATCTTGTTTCAGATGTCATGGTGACCATTTCATTCGTGACTGTCCCCACCCACCATCTCCGAGCCAAGGACAGGCTATCACAATACAGGCTTTTTGTTCTGATTGTGGCAAAGACCATCTCCCCAGAGATTGTCCAAGAAACCCCTCTAGTGCACCCAAGATTACACCCATTAATGTGGTGGGCTTAGTGGCAGATCCAAGTTCAAGTAGTAGCAATGTGGCTCCTATACAAGCTGTCACTAGAGCACAAGCCTTAAAACAGGATAAACCAGTAGAACAATCAGAGTCGAGTGAATCGGGAGAGCCTAGTAAGAGGAAAACAAGAACATGGAAGGATACCAGAGAGAAGGCCAATCGCAAGTGGAATAAAAAGTTATCGGAACTAGAAGAAAGCTTAAAAGAAGCGAAAACAAAAATAGAAGACATTGCATCTCAAAGCCCCTCGCATGCCGAAACTCCATCCACTCCACCTCATCCCACCCCACCACCCATTGTAAATAGACCGCAACCAGGGTCTGTTCTTGCATATCCAACCCCAGAAGGTTTGGACATGATGTTCAAGGCCTACCAGGCTCGACTTCAAGAAGGGCCTACAGCTGCAAACCTAGACAAGAGTTACCCTAGAGCAGATTTAGAGATTGAACGGATGAAAATGTGCATGAAAATGGTAGAACAAGCTCAAGCCATACTTGAGACTAGTCAAAAGTTCAATCAGACAAACTCTATCAAATCAGATTTGCATTTCCAGGGCTTACTAGAAAGATTAGAGCAGTTGGTAAACAAACCACAAGTTTCTTTACCTCCTCAGGCTCAACCAGTTATTGAAAGAGGAAGCTCACCACCAATGGGAGCTTATGTTCCTAACTCCACGGATCCAGGAATACCTCCCTCAATTCAACAGTACTCTCAAGAATTCTTGCGGGAAATACAAGAAGAGAAATGGGCCAAGGAGAAGGGTAATTCCCCTCCTATTCCTGAGATTGATGATCTTCATGATCAATTTCCCCAAGACATCCCATCTATTTACGAAGATGAAGCAGAACAACAAGAAGACGAAAGGTTAGATTTTGAATCTAATACCTTAGAAGAACTGCCTCAATTTCCAGGCCCATGGGAATCTGAATCTCTCCAGATTAGAGCTCCCACAATACTAGTAAGAAATGAAGACTCAGTGGTTCCAAGGAACACTGATGTCGTGAAGAACACTAAGGTTCAGTGTCATCTCACTGTAGAAGAGCTGCTCAAAGCAAAACCTGAGTTATGGAATCATGTGAAGGATCAGATCCCAGAACTTGATTCCAACATGCCAAAAGCAGGCTCCAAGCAAAGGGTACCAGAGATACCTCTAGACAAAATAGGGGACATGTGTGAAGGTGAAGAAGGTAATACTTATCTTCCAATCACCTACCAAGGTTACACAACCAAAGCAATCATAGATTCAGGTGCTGGTGTTGCTATTGCGACCACCTCCTTGTGGAAGCAATGGGGCAAGCCCACATTAAGACCAACGAGAATGAAGCTTCAAATGGCTGATGGTCATTTTGAAAGACCTCTAGGATTGCTAGAAGGGATCACTCTAACCACTTGTGGTGTAGAGTTTGAGCACACATTTGCTATATGTGACTTTGAGAAAAATAATGTCTATGAGATGATCCTAGGAAGACCCTTCCTACGACAATTGCAAATAGTACAGGATTGGGGAACTAACTCCTTGTACTTACAACACTTAGGGGTTACTACCAAGGTCAATTTGAAGGATTACACCTTCAGAGATGTACCACCCCTACAGTGGAATTCTATCCACAAAGTGAAAGAAGATTCCATCTCTGTGCATTCTGAAAGTTCACTTGATCCATCATGGCTGCATAAAGATACTCATTTGTGGATGTGCAAAGTCGCAAAGGAAGAGGAAAAACGTTTAAAGGCAAGGGAAGAAGGAACTTCACTAGGAGATAGACCAGTTAGAGACCCAGCCTACACACCGATGATCTTTCCAGATGAGGAGTTTGAGCCTCATGGCTGGCCAGAAATCTTAGCCACCATGGACATTGCTGTCAATGAGGAACAGTGGACACCTCATTGTGATGAGGAGGGTTATGATATCTCAGTGTTCATGTGTCAACCCTTGCTAGAAGAATGTGACCCTAGTGATGTCATAGAAGAAGAAGAGAATGACGATGATCTGGAGTCTATTGTGATGGATAGTTGCTTTAACTCAGAGCAGCACTATCTAGAAGATATAGGAGTGTTCACCCAGAAAGAAGAAGAACCCCTCACAAGTATTAAAACAGTAAACTCAAAGGATGGAAGTGAGAGTAGTCAAAAGAAAAAGAAAAGAAAAGCAGTGAAACAAGCAAAGGAGGAATCATTGTTTGAAGTACCAGAAAACTTCAAGAAATATGAAGTTGACGACCGCAAAATTTTGGTACGAATGCCTAAGAGAGAGGCCATCATAGGAGAATCATATGATAATAAAGAAAAGACCAAGAAGATTGTAGTGACCATTGAAGAGAACGAAGAGAGATGCACATATATAGGAGATGACCTAAGTGCAAGAGAAGAAATGGAGCTCATAGCTCTATTAAGGGAATATAGGGATGTGTTTGCATGGCACTATAGAGACTTGAAAGGGGTAGATCCAAGAATTTGCTCTCATACTATCCCCATGACTGCTGATGCTAAGCCCACCAAACAGAAGCCCTACACATATAATGATACCTATGCAGCCAAAATCAAAGAAGAAATTGATAGGTTGATTGAGGCTGGATTCATCTATGAGATTGAGCATACCGAATGGGTGTCCCCCATTGTTGTGGTACCCAAGAAGAACGGGAAGTTGCGAGTGTGTATTAACCTTAAAAAAGTTAATGCCGCTACGATTAGAGATAGTTATCCACTTCCAATCACAGAACACCTATTGGAGCGTGTTGCAGGCAAGGAAGTTTATAGCTTCCTTGATGGATTTTCAGGTTACAATCAAGTAGCCATTGCCCCAGAAGATCAACACAAAACAGCTTTTGCTACAGAGTGGGGAATCTTTGCATTTCGGGTGATGCCATTTGGGCTCACCAATGCACCTGCAACATTCCAAAGGCTCATGTGTCATGTCTTCAAAGAGTTCTTGCGAAAGAGCTTAGAAGTGTATGTGGATGATTTATGTGCTCATTCCCAAGAAAGAAGGGTTCACATCCCTGAGCTCAGACAAATCTTCAACAAGTGTAGAGAATATCGAGTGTGTCTAAACCCAGAAAAGTGTGTGTTTATGGTGCGTCAAGGTAAAATCTTAGGTCATATTGTTTCTAAGAATGGAATCTCAACAGATGAAGATAAGGTACGAGCCATAGCGGAGCTACCAAGGCCAAGGAATATTAAAGAGGTACAAGCCTTTATGGGCCATTGTGGATACTACCGTAGGTTTATCCACATGTACGCGATCATAGCTAGACCCCTTTATGCCTTGTTGTCTAATTTTGAGTGGAACGACGAATGCGAGAATTCTTTCAACGAACTGAAGAAACGTTTGTGCACGGCACCAATACTCACCACTCCTGATTGGAATAAACCATTCCATGTCCATGTGGATGCATCCAATCATGCCATAGGATGTGTGCTAGCACAACCCACAAGTGAAGGAAACTTAGATTTGCCCATAGCATATGCTAGTAGACAGCTCACTGCAGCTGAACGGAACTATACCACAACTGAGCGAGAGGGCTTAGGCATGGTATATGCTGTGAAGAAGTTTAGACACTATTTATTGGCCAACAAGTTCAAGTTTTTCACTGATCATCAAGCTTTGTTATATTTGGTCAATAAACCTTGCAATACTGGACGCTTGGTAAGATGGTTCCTCTTACTAATGGAATATGACTTTGAAGTTGTTGTCTGGAAAGGTAGAACCCACCTTCGGGCAGATCACCTTTCTCGCATCACTTCAGGAGAGTCACCGCAAGGAGTGTCTGACGAATTACCCGATGCTTATCTGTTCAATTTAGAAGTTGTTCCTAAATGGGCAAATAAGTTGGTACCAGTCCTAACCTTTGGCCCTGCAAATAAGAATGTGAAAACATCACAAGAAGAAATTGTAAAATCACAAAAATATCACATATTAGCAGGAAGCATGTACAAACAAGATACGGAGGGCGTATTAGCTTGTTGTGTCGAGGATGATGAACATAATAGTTGGTTGCAGCAAGCTCATGAAGGATTGCTAGGAAATCACTATTCTAAACAACGAACATTGCAGAATCTAAAGCGTTTAGGAGTGTATTGGCCTAGCAGGGACAAAGAAATACATGAGTGGATTAAGAATTGTCCAAGGTGCAGAGAGAGACCCCCAGTGGAGCATGCGACCCTTTATCAAGTGTCATTAATTCCAAATTGGAGTGCTCCGTTGGTAGAGTTTATGAGATCGGGAAAATTACCCAAAGAGGCTAGTCTAGCAAGAAGAAGAAGCATGGAGCAAGAGGCTCAAGGCTATGCCCTAGTAGGAGACAACCTATACCGAAGAGGCAAAGATGGTTACTTAAGACTGTGCGTTCACGAATCAGATTATTTGAAAGTCTTAGAAACTGCACACAGCAGTGTTGCAGGTGGACATTTTGGTCCTGACCGAGTGATCAAGAACATTCTATTCTCAGGACTTTGGTGGCCCACTCTTCATATGGATGCACATACCTATGTGAAGAAATGTGACACATGCCAACGTGCACAATATCCAGTGAGAAAAGACGAGATGCCCTTGAGGCCAATGATGGGAGGACGTGCATTTTCGAAGTGGGGCATAGACTTCATAGGTCCTATTAACCCCCCAGCTAGAAACTCCCATGCAGAGTACATCATTGTAGCCACAGATTACCTTACAAAGTGGGTAGAAGTCAAAGCCACAACAAAGAATGATGCTCAGACTACGGCTAAGTTCTTATTCGAGAATGTGTTCACGAGATATGGACTACCAATAGAGTTGGTGAGCGATAGAGGCACACACTTCTTGAATGAAGTCATTGAAAATCTTCTCCAAGAATTCTTGGTGATACATAAGAAATCTGCCCCCTATCACCCACAAGCTAACGGACAAGCCGAGAGTACCAATAAGATCCTTTGTAACGTATTGACAAAATTGGTAAATAATAAACGCTCTGATTGGGACAAACAACTTCATCATGCTGTTTGGGCTTATCGAGTTGCCTACAAAACAGTACTCAATGCCACCCCATTTCAAATGGTCTTTGGACAGAATGCGGTGCTACCACTGGATTTCTTAATCCCTGCTTTAAAAGTAGCACAAGAGCATGAGTGGAATGGACATGAATTGTCATCTAGGATCTTTGATCTAGAGCGCTTAGGTGAGACAAGGCTACGAGCGGCTGCAGGCATCTACGCTGCAAAGAAAAGGCAAAAGGCCTACTTCGATGCACACATTAAGGATAAGGGACTGAAAGAGGGAGATCTAGTGTTGGTTTACACACTGAAACAACATGCCCGTAAGTTGGAAAAACGAGGATATGGACCCATGATCATTAACAGAATTTCCACTAGTGGCGCGATTCAATTGGCTACTTTAGAAGGTGATATCTTGCCAAACTATATTAGTGGCTGTAGAGTCAAGCTATATCAAGAACCTCTTACTGAGGATATGCTAATGAGACTCAACACTGCTAAGAAGCGAAAAGATGAAGAGTTAAGAGTGAGAGAAGAAGCACAGGTAGAGGCCAGAGAGCGTATTAGGCGAAATAAGTTAAGGCGATTAGGCCTAGAAGTCAACTCAAAAGCCCCAAAATATCACATGGATATGTGTCAAAAGTCAGGCATAGCGACTTCTCACATCATTGACCGAAGACCCTTTGTGACCATAGAGATAGGACAAGGGAAGGGTGCAAGGACGGTGAAAGCATTGATTGACTCAGGTGCAGCAAGTAGTGCAGTTAGACTTTCATACTGCCAAGACTTGGGGTTGAACATCAATCCCATACAAGCTTATCTCATAGGATTGGGAGGTGTGGAAACCCCTTGTTTGGGCGAGGTGGAACTTCCCATCTACCTTCACAATGTTCCAATGAAAGTCAAAGCGCTAGCATGTCAAGATGAGAACCTTACAGAACCACTTGTCCTGGGTCAAGATTGGATCTATGACCATGCAGTTAACTTAAACCTAAGAAGTCAAATTCTTCAAGTTTGGGTACATGAACAATGCATTACAATAGAATTAGAGAACTGCATGCTCCTAAATCATGGCACCACACACTCTCTTAGTTCTTCCAATACTAATCATATGAAAGAAGATGTTATATGTGTCAAAAGCTCTATGATGCAGAAGGAGTCAATCGTGGAAGACCAGGTTCGAAGGCGGGTGGATCTTTCTTCTTCTCCAAAGAATCAAGTAGCCACAGTAGTGAGCCCACCACACAAGCAAACACAACCGTTCACGACAACTGCTACATCAAATAAAAAGACACCATTCGATAAAAAAGCGGTTCCGGGCATGAAGCAGATCTGGGTACGCAAAGGAGAGCAACCACCAGCCTTGCCCCCACAAATCCCATCCATGCACACTAACCAGGCCAGAAGACGAAGGAAGCAGCTCAGACAAGCTCAATCACAAGGTATCCAACAAGTTTGGGTGCCTAAGAAGTTAGCTGCAGCTCAACAAGGGCAATTACAGATGTGGGTACCTAAGAAGCTCCTACATCCACAACAACCTTTGTTCTCCCACATGCAAAAGGTTTCTACAAAGAAGCCAAAAAGAGAAAAGGGTAAGAACCACGTACAGAAACCAAAGGAAGATCAAATCAGCTCTTCAACATTAGTAGGAAGACATGCAAAAAGGATATGCGTCTGGAAGCCAAAAGTGCAAGTAGCCTCCACCGAACCAACGCGTCAACCACACTGGATACCACAGTTCAGAAAGCATCCAAGGAGAAAGACGCCTGAAGTGACCTCTACAGTGCCAAATGATGTTCTAAAATGGACTCCAATAAGGAGGATTACATCAGTTCGAGACTCAATGGATACCTCCACCAAGGTCGGCATCAACCTCCGCAAATAACATCGAAAGCCTCGAACGAGCAACAACCATGTGCTCCTTGCACAACCCTGTCTTTTGCACCATTCAGGTCATGCATTTCCAAAGTATGCATTAATATAGGGCCACATTACACGGCCGTGCATAGACACACTTGAGAATCCCATGCACAAGAGCACAGTGACATATGTCAAACATTTCTATTGATACTAACTTTTGTGTTCTTGTTTTGTGATATCCTTTTCCTCAAAAAAAAAAAAAAAAAAAAAAGGAGAAAGAAAAGTGGGCGAGAGCTTGTTCCCAGGTTTGGCTTATGAAACATGAATGAGTCATGCTTAGTTGAAGGTGGAACTGTTGATTACTAGGCATTTATCAATTTGGACAGAAGTGTGTCTCGGCCAGCAGTGAGATTATTGCTGCCTTATCTGGTAGATGACAAGCATGTGGCATGAACATGGCATCTACAACTATGATTCTCTCTTACCATGGTAGGAATGAAGAGCTTGAGGGTCCGCAACTTGAGGGATGCTTAACTACTTCATGTACCAGAGCATCCAAGGAGATATCTGCAAAAGGTAGTTCTGGAGGAGAAGACTCCTGCATATGGTAAGCTAAAGAGAATATGTGAAACTCAGCTTGGTGTAGTCACCCGATGTTGCTTGCCAAGGAATATAAAGCAATTCAATTCTCAGTATTTCCTGAACCAGTATGGAACAGTAGCACTGGTGAATGGTCTATGTCAATCAGCATGGTAATCTCTTAGAAACCGGCACGTGTCCAATATTCCTCTGAGTGTCAATATAGGGAAGTGAACGTGCATGAGCCCAAGCTCAGAAATGCACATTGTTAGTGACAAATGTTGCTTTGAAAAGAGTAGAGGGGATCCACCACCCAAAAGATCTCATCCGTGGACAATCAACATGGACATTCATCAACAAGGTTCCATCCCAAAGGCCGAGTGTACAACACGAAGAGACAAACATCCATCAACCTTCGCCATGGTAAGTATCTTTACTCTGGAAACACCATAACCATGATAGTTTAGGAAACCTCTTCGTCAGCATACCCTTGAGCACTTAGCTCAAGACCCGCAATTTTTGCACCATACTTCTTCCAATGCATTTTCCAAGTAAGCATGCGTAGGGCTACATTACAAGGCCGTGCACAAGGCACATACTTTTTTCAACCCAGGCACGAACACACTTACCCATCATTCATTATGGGTTATGAGTAGTTGGCATGACTGCTCTCAACATCATCTTTAAAAGAGCTAGCGGACATCATGGGAACAACATCCATATCTCGGAAGCAATTTGAAGCCAGTAGTTGCTCCAAATCACTCTTGACAACCTCTTTTGAGCAACTTGCAGTTTTGAAAGCTCACAACGACACATTCTCGCTGGAATCCAAGGAGCCAGCTCATACAACGGATGGACACCACCTCTCAAAGCACTACATAGGACACCCCTTCCAACAAGGGTCTGTCAGGGACGACAGACTCGAGAGGGGGGGGAGTGTTGAAGCTCAAAGTCAAGGACAAAACAGGAAAGCACATCAAAAGGTGGACACACAAGGAAAGGAAGCAAGTAGGGAGCTCCAAGAAGTGTATGTCAAATTTTAAGAAGAATCCCCTACAAAAATAGTGATTTTCATCACTAAAAACCATTGTAAATACCATTATCTATTTTTAGTAACTCCATTTTGTTCAAGCCGAGGAGTCCTCGAGCTTGAGGAGTATTAGAAGTACCATCGTACCAATTTTCATAATTTTTAGACTTCGTTTGAGTCCTCAAATAAGCCCTAGAACCTAATTTTTAACTAGGCCGGACACTAAGTCTGGACAGGGCCAAAACTAGTCAAAAAACTATAAAAAGAGCTAGAGAGCTCATTTTTGGGGTTAGCTTGTTAGAGAATAGAACTTTTGTAAGAGAGCGCTTTTGCAATCTAAGCTTTCCATTGTTCCTCTCTTTGATCTTACTTTGTGCGCGTGTGTGTGTATGTGTGTGCATGTTTGTGTGCTTTCACTCACGCACTTGTGCCTTCACTTGCTCGTGGTCTTCATACCGGTCCTCACGTCTCCGCGGATTGACAAGTAAAGGAGGTGGTGCTTACGCTTGAGCTACACTCTACAACGCCATTTTTTCCCTCTCCAACCTGTCTTGCCATTGGAGCCTTTTCAGAAGTGGGGCCTAGATTTTATTGGACCTATTACACCTCCAGCCATACTAAGTAATAATCGTTATATTCTAACATGTACAGATTATGCTACCAGATGGGCAGAAGCATGGGCTTTAAGGTCCACCACAGCTGTTTCGGTGGCAATGTGTCTAATGAAAGATGTTTTCCCGCGTTTTGGCTTACCTCTGGAGCTTGTTACAGATCAATGCACGCATTTTGCTAACAACTTAATGAAAGTACTCACCCATTCTTTTCAGATAATGCATAAATTCAGTTCTCCTTATTATCCTCGTGCCAATGGTTTGGCTGAAAGTACAAACAAAACCTTGTTGAATATGCTTCGAAAACTGATTCTGGAATCACCGGAAAGGTGGGATCAACTGTTACCTGCAGTATTATGGGCGTACCGGACTACCTACAAGGTAGCATCAAGACTAGCACCTTTCAAACTGGCTTATGGAATGGAAGCCATAGCACCAATGGAGATTGTTGTGCCAAGTTTACGTGTAGCTCTCACTCAGAAACTGTTACCTGAAGAATCTCTGCCATTTCGGTTGGATACACTCAGAGAATTAGACGAGCATCGGTGGGACAATTTTCTGACTATTCAGGAAGTACAGTTAAGACAAGCTCGAACACATGATCGATATCTAAAAACTCCAATTTTTACAGTGGGGCAACTTGTACTCTTTTACAATGCAAAATCGAATCGCTCTGCTGGAAAATTCAAGTTACGATGGTTTGGTCCATACCGAATTTCTGAACAGGTAGGCCCAGCCACTTTTTGGTTGATTACTTTGACCGGAATTCCTCTTCCGAAAGTCATCAATGGTTCAAAGTTGTGGCCGTATCATCAAGCATCTAACTCTCGCTGACGTGTTCAGCGTTTTTTCATATTCTTTTTTGTTTTTTGCGTACTTAATAAAATAACTCTGTAAATATCCGCGTTTTGATACCTAATTATGTCTAATAGCCGCCCTGCCTTATCGATTCTGCTCATGCATGCCCACCGAAGTTATGAGGTTATCATCTAAATATTGCGCGATGATTCACGAATTTAATTGCTTCCCGTTGCCAAGCATCTACTTAACCTTTTTCGTTTCGCTGTTAATCGCTATTATGTTTGCGTGATTTGTGTGCTTGTGCAATCTGTATACCCTGTGCTTTGTGTCTTACCTTTTTGTGCGCCATGGAAGCTCTGGCAAACTTCGCCGCTTTCCGTGACGGACTCCCTGCCGATGTAGGAGAGTTCCTGCGCAGCCGTGGATTGGTCAATTTTGCTGAACTGCCTTGGCATTCAGTGGATTGCCACCCATTCTATGCCCACATAATCGCCGCCATCGCTGCCACACCTGCCACCGAGCATAGTTGGCCTATCACTGCCCTACCATCCCGTACCGTAATCACTTTCCAGACCTTTGTTGATGCATTTCGACTCCCTCGACAAGGATGAGAGAATGGCCCGAATTTGCCAATAGCCACAATGAAGCAATTATTCCCTAGGCACTCATCCAATGAATATGCAATCCTCTATCGCCCCGAACCTGAGAGATCAGCACTCCAATTTTTAGTTGCCATTTTGAACCTCCAAAAGCGCACATATGGAATATCTCGTCCCTTTTACTCCGTTATAGATCTAGCTGCTCGAGAACCTGTCAACTTTGCTTCGTATTTCTTCCGCCGCATTCACAAAGAATGCATGTCAATCATCAAGCAGGTCAACAAGGGAGATATGCCAAGGTCTAGACTGCTGCACATCCTATCTTTTCTATTTCCGACCATCCTAGCAGCACAACCACCACCCCGAGGACCCGTTCTGCACCATGAAGAATCTGCACAAATCTTGGATGATGATGAAGAAGAGGACGAAGAGATTTTCCACCTTCTCCGTCGGAAAAGAATCAAAATTAGTTCATCAGATAGTCAGGTACAAGGCTCTACCGCCAATGATCATGCAGATGACAAAGAAGAAGAAGGACAGGACGAAGAAACCTTCCATGACACCGCAACATCAATGCATCATGAATCATCAGCCCAGTCTTCTTCAGAAAGGCAACAAGAACAGGATGCTACCACCGAAGCTGAAACAACCTCGTCAAAAGAAGCATCTCAACAACAATCTGAGCAGGAAAAGCAAGAGGATGTAGAACCTATCATTAAAGAGGTTTTCCAAGAATTGCTTAAAGCAGTGGAATCTACAGATACCAGCCCTGATGACACTACACAACCAATAACCGAAAAGGTAACCAACACAACTACTAATCTTCCTACTCATCCACCCGAACCTCCAGCTGAACCCATTATTCCTATTCCACCCATTGTCCCCAACGAACCCACTGCTTCTTCATCCTCATCACCAAATTACTCTCCACCGAATTCTTAGCAGCTCCTCACCGCTTCTTCATCTCAACCCCGTTCTCATCCTCCAATTCCTTCAATTCCCTTATTTTCTGAGTTAGCATCCATGGGTCAAATGCTGATCCACTTCTCACAACAACTACCTGCACAAATGAAGCAAGTGACAGATAATATCCGAGACGAATTTCAACACAAAGTTGATGTACTGGAGGCAGACATCACTCCTCTCCAGGAAGAATTACAGGCAGTCAACGCAGAAAATCATGCGTTAAACGGACAAATTTAGGAGTTGCAGGCCAGATTTGTAGAACATGAAATAATTATTAATCAAAGAGATGTGGCCCTGACAGCAGTCCAAGAGAAAGATGAATTACTAAGTGTCGCAGATGCGGAATCAGTCAAGTTGAAGCAGTCAGTCCAGGATAAAGAAGATGCACGAGTAGCTTTAGGGAATCTGTTAGAAGAAACTAGAAAACAGCTACATGAAGCAATACAGCAAAGACAAGAGATGGAAGATTTGCTTAAGAAGACTGATTACGAACTCCAGAGAACCAAGATTGATCTATCCGACGTCAACAATATTCTTAAACGCAAATTGATCGGGGAAGCACAATTACAAAAAGACATCGCAAGTACCCGCCGAGAGCGCGATGCTTATTACAAAACAATCGAGTTTCAAAATTGGGAGATAGAAAGAAGGGAGTATCAGTTGGATGTACAGAAAGAAAGATTAGCAAATTGCAGATATGAAGGTAACTCATGATGCGGCCTTATCAAACGATTTTTATCTACAGGAAGCTTTTCTGCAGACGCAAGCAGACATTTTGATGATCGAAGTCATTTCTTTAAGTTCTGTATGAACAGATGCCCAATTAGTAGAACCAGATATTTTGAAACAGATGTTGGAAGCCTTAAAGAAGAAAATCGCCCGAACTTTTAGATTAGCCCGATCGATGTATTTAGAAGGCATTGTAGATGAACCATAATTTTTGTAAACCTGCGGGTTCGAGTCCACCGTGTGTGCCAGTGTTAGTCAGCCGTCGGATTGGCAATTTAAAAAACTGAATCTTTTTCTAGTCCGCACGTACGAAAGGTTGTTACAAAGATGTTTGTATCTTTATATAAATCAATGAAAAAGAGACGCTGGGTGACGATCAGTTGGGATCACCAGACTGTCTGTCTGGGTGATTGATCTGACGTTACTGTGGTGTGCGTTGGGTAATTCTGAGTATTCTGTGTCGTCTCTGTCTTGTTTTGTTTATCGATACCTGTTGGTTTGTGATTTACATACACGTCCAGAAGATCGCCAGACTATTTGTCTGGGCGAGTCGTTCTGCGAAGTTTCTGTTGCGATTGTTCTGCGAATTACGCGTACTATAGTATCTCTCTGTCTTGTGATGTTCTGTAAGTTGTTTGATGAGGTCGATACTCTAGAAATGACAGTTTCAGTACTGCGTGTTTGAGAATCCTGAATCGTTCTACGTCCGCTGTCCTACTTGATTATCTGTACCTGTTCGGTAAAGATTAAGTCATTGTTATTGTCTCTACTGTTACAGTAGTTTGTGTTTGGGACAGTTCTTGAGTTAATCAAGTACTTCTGCATTATGGTATTGACTAGTTATTGCAATGTACGCTGAAGAGTATTAGCTAGTGTGTGTTCGGTAAACTTTGGAAGAGTTTGATTGCGTACCGTAAGATTGTAAGTGTAACAGACTCTTGATAGAGTGCTTGAGCATTAGTATATCGCTGTGTGTGAAGTGGTTAGTTTGGGAAACCAAGCATAGGGCCTCTGTTTAACAGACCCCTTCCACTCCCAAGAACCCACTAATTGACCAAAAAACTGAAATTTTTTTTTGTGGAGATGAAGATGGACGTGGGAGATGATGATGGTGATGCGAAAGTAAGGAAAAAATGAAGAAAAATAAAGAAAAGGAAGGATATTACCTATAACTCCAATGTCTCAACTCGACGTCTTACCATCACACGCTCGTCCTCGAAGCTCTCTCCCCGGCAACGGCGCCAAATTTGGTGTCACTCTAGCACAATGGTGAGTACCAACGTGAGAAGATTCACCTCATAATTGTCAATCCGTGGAGACGTGAGGACTAGTATGTAGACTATGAGCAAGTGAAGGCACAAGTGTGTGAGTGAGAAGCACACAAGCATGCACACACATACACACACACGCGCACACAAGGCAAGAACAAGGAGACGAACAATGGAGTTCTTTGCATTAGTCAAAAAGTCTCTTACATAAGCTCGATTCACAAACAATCTAACCTCCAAAATGAGCTCTCTAGCTCTTTTTATAGTTTTCTAACTAGCTTTGGTCTTGTCCAGACCTAGTGTCCGGCCTAGTTAAAAATTAGGTCCTAGAGCCTATTTGAGGGCTCAAACAGAGTCTAAAATTTATGAAAATTGATATGTAGCTAGTTCTAATACTCCTCAAGCTCGAGGACTCCTCGGCTTGCACAAAATGGAGTCTATTCTACCAAAAACGGAATTTACAATGTTTGTGTAGTGATTAAAATCACTTGAGTTGTAAATGGTCCATGGAAAAAATGATTGGGCCTTGTTGCCGTATTGTGCATGACTCCTCCGTTGCGCTAGTATGCTCTTCATCTGACTTGTATGCCAACACAAATCAATATCTCCTGCGTGAAGGTGCTCTCGCACATAGTCAAATGCACTTCAATATGTTTGGTCCGTGCATGAAACATTGGATTATCTGCAACAATCAATGCACTCTGACTATTAGTGATATTATGTGTAGCAGCATCAATCTCCATGCAAAGATCCATCAATGGGCATCTCAGCCATATACACTCCACTATAGCTGCGAAAAATGCCTTGTACTCAACTTCACAACTCGATGTCACCACTATAGGTTGCTTCTGACTCAACCAAGATATGCATGACTCACTGGGGCTATGCATGAATCGAATCAATTGGGAAATTGCATATTGTATATCTGGCCTTTTGTTACATGCATATGTAAGACATCCCACAACTTGTTGAAAAGAGAAGTGTCAAATTCATCATTGGGATCCTAAATAGAGAACCGAAATCCTATCTCCACTAGTGTGGAAACTCGCTTGCAATCCTCAAAATCAAAATGCTGAAGTAGTCTCTCAACATACTTTGCTTGATGAATAATAATGTCCCCCTTCAATGGATACAATTTGGATGCCAAGATAGTATCTCAAAGGTCCAAGGTAAGTGACATCAAAAGTATGTTGGGAATCAACCATAAGGATGTCACATTTGACCCAATCAATATTATGTCATCAACATTAAGAACAAGCACTATAAGATTAGCCTCATTTTTGTGTACATAGAGTGTGCTTTCAATTGGACTACATGTGAAGCCAAAAGCAATCAAGTGCTGATGGATTTTGTCATACCATGCACATGGAGTTTGCTTGAGACCATACAAGGCTTTATCCAATTGACAAACCATATGCTCTTGTCTTTTAATGGAAAATCTAGGAGGTTGCTTCACATAAACCTCTTTTTGCAAATCACCATTCAAGAAAGTTGTTTTTTATGTGGAATTGATGTGCCTTCCAACCTCGATGGGTAGTCATGCGTGAAGTAGGTGCAAAGCTTCATCATAGTCAATGCCATATTTTTGCACATATCCTTTGCCACCAATCTAGACGGTGTCTGTCGCGATAGACGGTGTCAGTCGCGATAGACGGTGTCTGTCGCGATAGCTGGGTCTGTCGCGATAGACGGTGTCTGTCGCGATAGAGGTGTCTGTCGCGATAGAGGTGTCTGTCGCGATAGACGGTGTCTGTTGCGATAGACGGTGTCTATCGTGATAGACGTGTCTATCGCGATAGACGTGTCTATCGCGATAGACGTGTCTATCGCGACAGCTGGGTCTGTTGCGATAGACGGTGTCTGTCGCGATAGACGGTGTCTGTCGCGATAGAGGTGTCTGTCGCGATAGACGGTGTCTGTCGCGATAGACTGGATCTGTCGTGGAATTTGGTCTGTCGCGATAGACAGGTGTCTGTCGCGATAGACGGGGTCTATCGTGGGTCTCTGTCTGTCGCGATAGACAGTGTTTGTCGCGATAGAGTGGTCTATCGCGATAGACGGTGTCCGTCGCGATAGACTGGATCTGTCGTGGAATTTGGTCTGTCGCGATAGACGGTGTCTGTCGCGATAGACGGGGTCTGTCGCGATAGATGGTGTCTGTCGCGATAGACTGAAAAAACACAAATTTTGGATAAACTTCTAGTGATTTGGAGTGCTCTAATGGTGTAGATTACCGTGACAAACACGCATTCACAAAATCTTAAGTTTTTCTGTCTGTCGCGACAGACAGAGGTCGTCGTCCCGGGACCTGTGCAGAGTCTGTCATACCTGCGCACACTGCTGGAGAAGGTGGTACAGCTAGTTCTTGCAACAAAAGCTCAAAAACACACCAAAAACAAATAGCATGCAAGCTCTCTCTCGCTCTCTCTCACAATGAAATGAGGGAAATGAGGTGGGGAGTGTAATATGACCAAAAAACTGAAATTTTTTTTTGTGGAGACGTAGATGGAGGTGGGAGCTGATGATGGTGATGATGGTGATGCGAAAGTAAGGAAAAAATGAAGAAAAATAAAGAAAAGGAAGGATATTACCTATAACTCCAATGTCTCAACTCGACGTCTTACCATCACACGCTCGTCCTCGAAGCTCTCTCCCCGGCAACGACGCCAAATTTGGTGTCACTCTAGCACAATGGTGAGTACCAACGTGAAAACAATCACCTCATAATTGTCAATCCGTGGAGATGTGAGGACTAGTATGAAGACTATGAGCAAGGGAAGGCACAAGTGTGTGAGTGAGAAGCACACAAGCATGCACCCACATACACGCACACGCGCACACAAGGCAAGAACAAGGAGAGGAACAATGGAGTTCTTTGCATTAGTCAAAAAGTCTCTTACATAAGCTCAATTCACAAACAATCTAACCTCCAAAATGAGCTCTCTAGCTCTTTTTATAGTTTTCTAACTAGCTTTGGTCTTGTCCAGACCTAGTGTCCGGCCTAGTTAAAAATTAGGTTCTAGAGCCTATTTGAGGGCTCAAACAGAGTCTAAAAATTATGAAAATTGATATGTAGCTAGTTCTAATACTCCTCAAGCTCGAGGACTCCTCGGCTTGCACAAAATGGAGTCTATTCTACCAAAAACGGAATTTACAATGTTTGTGTAGTGATTAAAATCACTTGAGTTGTAAATGGTCCATGGAAAAAATGATTGGGCCTTGTTGCCGTATTGTGCATGAATCCTCCGTTGCGCTAGTATGCTCTTCATCTGACTTGTATGCCAACACAAATCAATATCTCCTGCGTGAAGGTGCTCTCGCACATAGTCAAATGCACTTCAATATGTTTGGTACGTGCATGAAACATTGGATTATCTGCAACAATCAATGCACTCTGACTATTAGTGATAATATGTGTAGCAGCATCAATCTCCATGCAAAGATCCATCAATGGGCATCTCAGCCATATACACTCCACTATAGCTACGAAAAATGCCTTGTACTCAACTTCGCAAATTTTTGAGAAACTTCTAGTGATTTGGAGTGCTCTAATGGTGTAGGTTACCGTGCCAAACACGCATTCACAAAATCTTAAGTTTTTCTGTCTGTCGCGACAGACAGAGGTCGTCGTCCCGGGACCTGTGCAGAGTCTGTCGTACCTGCGCACACTGCTGGAGAAGGTGGTACAGCTAGTTCCTGCAACAAAAGCTCAAAAACACACCAAAAACAGATAGCATGCAAGCTCTCTCTCGCTCTCTTTCACAATGAAATGAGGGAAATGAGGTGGGGAGTGTAATATGACCAAAAAACTGAATTTTTTTTTTTTGGAGATGGAGATGGAGGTGGGAGATGATGATGGTGATGATGGTGATGCGAAACTAAGGAAAAAATGAAGAAAAATAAAGAAAAGGAAGGATATTACCTATAACTCCAATGTCTCAACTCAACGTCTTACCATCACACGCTCATCCTCGAAGCTCTCTCCCGGCAACAACGCCAAATTTGGTGTCACTCTAGCACAATGGTGAGTACCAACGTGAGAAGATTCACTTCATAATTGTCAATCCGTGGAGACGTGAGGACTAGTATGAAGACTATGAGCAAGTGAAGGCACAAGTGTGTGAGTGAGAAGCACACAAGCATGCACACACATACACACACACGCGCACACAAGGCAAGAACAAGGAGAGGAACAATGGAGTTCTTTGCATTAGTCAAAAAGTCTCTTACATAAGCTCAATTCACAAACAATCTAACCTCCAAAATGAGCTCTCTAGCTCTTTTTATAGTTTTCTAACTAGCTTTGGTCTTGTCCAGACCTAGTGTCCGGCCTAGTTAAAAATTAGGTTCTAGAGCCTATTTGAGGGCTCAAACAGAGTCTAAAAATTATGAAAATTGATATGTAGCTAGTTCTAATACTCCCCAAGCTTGAGGACTCCTCGGCTTGCACAAAATGGAGTCTATTCTACCAAAAACGGAATTTACAATGTTTGTGTAGTGATTAAAATCACTTGAGTTGTAAATGGTCCATGGAAAAAATGATTGGGCCTTGTTGTCGTATTGTGCATGACTCCTCCGTTTCGCTAGTATGCTCTTCATTTGACTTGTATGGCAACACAAATCAATATCTCCTGCGTGAAGGTGCTCTCGCACATAGTCAAATGCACTTCAATATGTTTGGTCCGTGCATGAAACATTGGATTATCTGCAACAATCAATGCACTCTGACTATTAGTGAGAATATGTGTAGCAGCATCAATCTCCATGCAAAGATCTATCAATGGGCATCTCATCCATATACACTCCACTATAGCTGCGAAAAATGCCTTGTACTCAACTTCACAACTCGATGTCACCACTATAGGTTGCTTCTTACTCAACCAAGATATGCATGAGTCACTAGGGCTATGCATGAATCGAATCAATTGGGAAATTGCATATTGTATATCTGGCCTTTTGTTACATGCATATGTAAGACATCCCACAACTTGTTGAAAAGAGAAGTGTCAAATTCATCATTGGGATCCTAAATAGAGAACCTAAATCCTATCTCCACTAGTGTGGAAATTCGCTTGCAATCCTCAAAATCAAAATGCTGAAGTAGTCTCTCAACATACTTTGCTTGATGAATAATAATGTCCCCCTTCAATGGATACAATTTGGATGCCAAGATAGTATCTCAAAGGTCCAAGGTAAGTGACATCAAAAGTATGTTGCAAATCAACCATAAGGATGTCACATTTTGAATCACATGACCCAATCAAGATTATGTCATCAACATTAAGAACAAGCACTATAAGATTAGCCTCATTTTTGTGTACATAGAGTGTGCTTTCAATTGGACTACATGTGAAGCCAAAAGCAATCAAGTGTTGATGGATTTTGTCATACCATGCACATGGAGCTTGCTTGAGACCATACAAGGCTTTATCCAAGTGACAAACCATATGCTCTTGTCTTTTAATGGAAAATCTAGGAGGTTGCTTCACATAAACCTCTTCTTGCAAATCACCATTCAAGAAAGTTGTTTTTTATGTCGAATTTATGTGCCTTGCAACCTCGATGGGTAGTCATGCATGAAGTAGGTGCAAAGCTTCATCATAGTCAATGCCATATTTTTGCACATATCCTTTGCCACCAATCTATACGGTGTCTATCGCGATAGACGGTGTCTGTCGCGATAGCTGGGTCTATCGCGATAGACGGTGTCTGTCGCGATAGACGGTGTCTGTCGCGATAGAGGTGTCTGTCGCGATAGACGGTGTCTGTCGCGATAGCTGGGTCTTTCGCGATAGACGGTGTCTGTCGCGATAAACGGTGTCTGTCGCGATAGAGGTGTCTGTCGCGATAGACGGTGTCTATCGCGATAGACGGTGTCTGTCGCGATAGACTGGATCTGTCGTG
The DNA here is from genome assembly GCA_020310875.1 of Ceratopteris richardii. NCBI lineage: Eukaryota > Viridiplantae > Streptophyta > Polypodiopsida > Polypodiales > Pteridaceae > Ceratopteris > Ceratopteris richardii. The sequence goes on along the minus strand of CM035418.1, from coordinate 147,328,526 downwards.
GAATTTGGTCTGTCGCGATAGACAGGTGTCTGTCGCGATAGACGGGGTCTATCATGGGTCTCTGTCTGTCGCGATAGACGGTGTCTGTCGCGATAGAGTGGTCTGTCGCGATAGACGGTGTCTGTCGCGATAGACTCGATCTGTCGTGGAATTTAGTCTGTCGCGATAGACGGTGTCTGTCGCGATAGACGGGGTCTGTCGCGATAGATGGTGTCTGTCGCGATAGACTGAAAAAACACAAATTTTTGAGAAACTTCTAGTGATTTGGAGTGCTCTAATGGTGTAGGTTACCGTGCCAAACACGCATTCACAAAATCTTAAGTTTTTTAGTCTGTTGCAACAGACAGAGGTCGTCGTCCCGGGACCTGTGCAGAGTCTGTCGTACCTGCACACACTGCTGGAGAAGGTGGTACAGCTAGTTCTTGCAACAAAAGCTCAAAAACACACCAAAAACAGATAGCATGCAAGCTCTCTCTCGCTCTCTCTCACAATGAAATGAGGGAAATGAGGTGGGGAGTGTAATATGACAAAAAAACTGAAATTTTTTTTTGTGGAGATGGAGATGGAGGTGGGAGATGATGATGGTGATGATGGTGATGCGAAAGTAAGGAAAAAATGAAGAAAAATAAAGAAAAGGAACGATATTACCTATAACTCCAATGTCTCAACTCGACGTGTTACCATCACACGCTCGTCCTCGAAGCTCTCTCCCCGGCAACGGCGCCGCTCTTTTTATAGTTTTCTAACTAGCTTTGGTCTTGTCCAGACCTAGTGTCCGGCTTAGTTAAAAATTAGGTTCTAGAGCCTATTTGAGGGCTCAAAAAGAGTCTAAAATTTATGAAAATTGATATGTAGCTAGTTCTAATACTCCTCAAGCTCGAGGACTCCTCGGCTTGCACAAAATGGAGTCTATTCTACCAAAAACGGAATTTACAGTGTTTGTGTAGTGATTAAAATCACTTGAGTTGTAAATGGTCCATGGAAAAAATGATTGGGCCTTGTTGCCGTATTGTGCATGACTCCTCCGTTGCGCTAGTATGCTCTTCATCTGACTTGTATGCCAACACAAATCAATATCTCCTGCGTGAAGGTGCTCTCGCACATAGTCAAATGCACTTCAATATGTTTGGTCCGTGCATGAAACATTGGATTATCTGCAACAATCAATGCACTCTGACTATTAGTGATAATATGTGTAGCAGCATCAATCTCCATGCAAAGATCCATCAATGGGCATCTCAGCCATATACACTCCACTATAGCTGCGAAGAATGCCTTGTACTCAACTTCACAACTCGATGTCACCACTATAGGTTGCTTCTTACTCAACCAAGATATGCATGAGTCACTAGGGCTATGCATGAATCGAATCAATTGGGAAATTGCATATTGTATATCTGGCCTTTTGTTACATGCATATGTAAGACATCCCACAACTTGTTGAAAAGAGAAGTGTCAAATTCATCATTGGGATCCTAAATAGAGAACCTAAATCCTATCTCCACTAGTGTGGAAACTCGCTTGCAATCCTCAAAATCAAAATGCTGAAGTAGTCTCTCAACATACTTTGCTTGATGAATAATAATGTCCCCCTTCAATGGATACAATTTGGATGCCAAGATAGTATCTCAAAGGTCCAAGGTAAGTGACATCAAAAGTATGTTGCAAATCAACCATAAGGATGTCACATTTTGAATCACATGACCCAATCAAGATTATGTCATCAACATTAAGAACAAGCACTATAAGATTAGCCTCATTTTTGTGTACATAGTGTGCTTTCAATTGGACTACATGTGAAGCCAAAAGCAATCAAGTGCTGATGGATTTTGTCATACCATGCACATGGAGCTTGCTTGAGACCATACAAGGCTTTATCCAAGTGACAAACCATATGCTCTTGTCTTTTAATGGAAAATCTAGGAGGTTGCTTCACATAAACCTCTTCTTGCAAATCACCATTCAAGAAATTTGTTTTTTATGTCGAATTGATGTGCCTTCCAACCTCAATGGGTAGTCATGCGTGAAGTAGGTGCAGAGCTTCATCATAGTCAATGCCATATCTTTGCACATATCCTTTGCCACCAATCTAGACAGTGTCTGTCGCGATAGACGGTGTCTGTCGGGATAGACGGTGTCTGTCGCGATAGAGGTGTCTGTCGCGATAGACGGTGTCTGTTGCGATAGACGGTGTCTATCGCGATAGACGGTGTCTGTCGCGATAGCTGGGTCTGTCGCGATAGACGGTGTCTATCGCGATAGACGGTGTCTGTCGCGATAGAGAAGTCTGTCGCGATAGACGGTGTCTGTCGCGATAGACTGGATCTGTCGTGAAATTTGGTCTGTCGCGATAGGCAGGTGTCTGTCGCGATAGACGGGGTCTATCGTGGGTCTCTGTCTGTCGCGATAGACGGTGTCTGTCGCGATAGAGTGGTCTATCGCGATATACGGTGTCTGTCGCGATAGACTGGATCTGTCGTGGAATTTGGTCTGTCGCGATAGACGGTGTCTGTCGCGATAGACGGGGTCTATCGCGATAGATGGTGTCTATCGCGATAGACTAAAAAAACGTAAATTTTGGAGAAACTTCTAGTGATTTGGAGTGCTCTAATGGTGTAGGTTACTGTGACAAACACGCATACACAAAATCTTAAGTTTTTCTATCTGTCGCGACAGACAGAGGTCGTCGTCCCGGGACCTGTACAGAGTGTGTCGTACCTGCGCACACTGCTGGAGAAGGTGGTACAGCTAGTTCCTGCAACAAAAGCTCAAAAACACACCAAAAACAGATAGCATGCAAGCTCTCTCTCGCTCTCTCTCACAATGAAATGAGGGAAATGAGGTGGGGAGTGTAATATGACCAAAAAACTGAAATATTTTTTTGTGGAGATGGAGATGGAGGTGGGAGATGATGATGGTGATGATGGTGATGCGAAAGTAATGAAAAAATGAAGAAAAATAAAGAAAAGGAAGGATATTACCTATAACTCCAATGTCTCAACTCGACGTATTATCATCACACGCTCGTCCTCGAAGCTCTCTCCCCAGCAACGGCACCAAATTTGGTGTCACTCTAGCACAATGGTGAGTACCAATGTGAGAAGATTCACCTCATAATTGTCAATCCGTGGAGACGTGAGGACTAGTATGAAGACTATGAGCAAGGGAAGGCACAAGTGTGTGAGTGAGAAGCACACAAGCATGCACACACATACACACACACGCGCACACAAGGCAAGAACAAGGAGAGGAACAATGGAGTTCTTTGCATTAGTCAAAAAGTCTCTTACATAAGCTCAATTCACAAACAATCTAACCTCCAAAATGAGCTCTCTAGCTCTTTTTATAGTTTTCTAACTAGCTTTGGTCTTGTTCAGACCTAGTGTCCGGCCTAGTTAAAAATTAGGTTCTAGAGCCTATTTGAGGGCTCAAACAGAGTCTAAAAATTATGAAAATTGATATGTAGCTAGTTCTAATACTCCTCAAGCTCGAGGACTCCTCGGCTTGCACAAAATGGAGTCTATTCTACCAAAAACGGAATTTACAATGTTTGTGTAGTGATTAAAATCACTTGAGTTGTAAATGGTCCATGGAAAAAATGATTGGGCCTTGTTGCCGTATTGTGCATGACTCCTCTGTTGCGCTAGTATGCTCTTCATCTGACTTGTATGCCAACACAAATCAATATCTCCTGCGTGAAGGTGCTCTCGCACATAGTCAAATGCACTTCAATATGTTTGGTCCGTGCATGAAACATTGGATTATCTGCAACAATCAATAAACTCTGACTATTAGTGTTAATATGTGTAGCAGCATCAATCTCCATGCAAAGATCCATCAATGGGCATCTCAGCCATATACACTCCACTATAGCTGCGAAAAATGCCTTGTACTCAACTTCACAACTCGATGTCACCACTATAGGTTGCTTCTTACTCAACCAAGATATGCATGAGTCACTAGGGCTATGCATGAATCGAATCAATTGGGAAATTGCATATTGTATATCTGGCCTTTTGTTACATGCATATGTAAGACATCCCACAACTTGTTGAAAAGAGAAGTGTCAAATTCATCATTGGGATCCTAAATAGAGAACCTAAATCCTATCTCCACTAGTGTGAAAATCACCATTCAAGAAAGTTGTTTTTTATGTCGAATTGATGTGCCTTCCAACCTCGATGGGTAGTCATGCGTGAAGTAGGTGCAAAGCTTCATCATAGTCAATGCCATATTTTTGCACATATCCTTTGCCACGAATCTAGACGGTGTCTGTCGCGATAGACGGTGTCTGTCGCGATAGACGGTGTCTGTCACGATAGCTGGGTCTGTCGCGATAGACGGTGTCTGTCGCGATAGAGGTGTCTGTCGCGATAGACGATGTCTGTCGCGATAGACGGTGTCTGTAGCGATAGACGGTGTCTATCGCGATAGACGGTGTCTCTCGCGATAGCTGGGTCTGTTGCGATAGACAGTGTCTGTCGCGATAGACGGTGTCTGTCGCGATAGAGGTGTCTGTCGCGATAGACGGTGTCTATCGTGATAGACGGTGTCTGTCGCGATAGACTGGATCTGTCGTGGAATTTGGTCCGTCGCGATAGACAGGTGTCTGTCGCGATAGACGGGGTCTATCGTGGGTCTCTGTCTGTCGTGATAGACGGTGTCTGTCGCGATAGACTGGATCTGTCGTGGAATTTGGTCTGTCGCGATAGACGGTGTCTGTCGCGATAGACGGGGTCTATCGCGATAGATGGTGTCTGTCGCGATAGACTGAAAAAACGCAAATTTTTGAGAAACTTCTAGTGATTTGGAGTGATCTAATGGTGTAGGTTACCGTGCCAAACACGCATTCAGAAAATCTTAAGTTTTTCTGTCTGTCGCGACAGACAGAGGTCGTCGTCCTGGGACCTGTGCAGAGTCTGTCGTACCTATGCACACTGCTGGAGAAGGTGGTACAGCTAGTTCCTGCAACAAAAGCTCAAAAACACACCAAAAACAGATAGCATGCAAGCTCTCTCTCGCTCTCTTTCACAATGAAATGAGGGAAATGAGGTGGGGAGTGTAATATGACCAAAAAACTAAAACTTTTTTTGTGGAGATGGAGATGGAGGTAGGAGATGATGATGGTGATGTATGGCAAGTAGAATCATCAATCAAGGAAACAAAATATACATGCTTCCCAGAAGATGGAGTCTTGACATGACCACATACATCATTATGAACAATCTACAATTTTCTTCTAGTGTGTGTATGACTATCTTTTGGAAAAGAAGCATGATGCGTTTTTCCAAGAATGCAACCTTCACTTGCATGCTTTTCAATGGACTCGAGTGTTGGAAAACCAATAATCGTGTCCTTCTTTTGCAAAAGCAAACTATTGAAGTTCAAGTGACCAAAAGTAGTATGCCAAAGCTCCATTTCATCCATGGAAGAAGTATGAGCAACCAAGGCATTCGAGGCAGCCCTCTTGTATGTATCCAAGCGATACAAACCATTGCATAATCTACTAGACATCACAATAATATCACCATGGCTGAAATCATGAACCATACACTTATCATCAACAAAGTGTACATGATGTCCATCTTTAGCAATCAAAGGAACTGAAATTAAGTTCTTCTTGGTATCGAGTACATACAATGCATTTTTCAAGAGAATCACACTTCTATTTGTAGTCATAAGCTCAATTTTACCTACTCCAATGATAGGATAAGAGGTAATGTTTGCACACACTACATTTCCTCCTTTGGATGTATCTTTCAAAGATGCAAAAAACCTTTTGCATGAAGTTATGTGCTTTGATGCACCACTATCAAAGAACCAATCCGAATCTACCTCACTCACAACCATACATTTAGAATGCAATGATGCATCATAATGACATGTAACGACACATGCTCAAAAATCTTGAGCCATGTTGGCTTCATCATTCTTTGCATTTGAAGAATTTTTAGCAATAGACACATCGGATTCCTTCTTCTTTTCATTGTGCGTAGAAAGATTTTTACAATAGTATGACCAACCTTCCGACAATATTTGCATCTCTTCTTCTTTGCAAATGAACATCATTTAGAGGAATGAGTGGAAAGGAAAATTGAGGCTTTGGTTTTGATGAATCCAAAGCTGAACCATATTTGCTTTTTCTTTTTTGTGAGATAGAAAGTGCTTGCATTCCTTCATTCAAACCACTCCTATTCATTCTAGATTGCTCTTCTTGCAAAAGAAGAGACATAACCTCATCAAATGCATACATATTTGGATTCTCTTTTACAACCAAATGAGTTGTAGTGGCAAAGCTTTGAAAAGATTATGGTAATCCTTTCAACAATACACCCAATCCCTCTTAACATAGCAAGTTAACCTCATCAAGAAAATTGTTAGGGAGGATACAATATCTATGGATTTCGGAAGTATTTAAGAACTTCCCCAAGTTTATTTCAACAACCTCTGATTTGTGTCCAACCTTGCTAGCTTTTTTAGTTGAAGTATCTGCTATGTTGTGGGGAGGGGGCATGGGTTCAACCCCCATGGAAAGTGCTTGAAAGATGCCCCTCATCCACTTGATGAGGTGAGATAAAATCCAGCCCTTTCAAGTATTTTTGGGCTTTCAAGCACTCTCATTCAGAGTAGTCTCTCTTACTCTGGATTTGGGGTCATCCCTACCCTGTTTCTACCCTTAGCGGGCCTTTGAGCTCTATCATTCTTAGTTGATGATAGACATTCAACACTTATTTGTGTAGAACTTAGGGGATCCCAAGGGTGTTATGCCCTTCACTATTGTACTTTCCATTAACTAAAGGTGCTAAAAAAAATCAAAATATTGAACTTCGTTGTAGTAAAAAGTCTGGTTTATTAACTTCTCCAAATAAATCCACTTTACACTTAGCATTCCATTGTCTGTAAAAGAAACTTAAATTAGCATCTGTGAAGAGCCAAAATGGCTCATGAGATGAAATCATACAACCACGTGGGCATTTGACCGATTATCATGAATCAAAAATATAAAAGTGCAAATTGATGACAAATGCATGTGATATTGCCAATGAGAGAGAAATAGGCAAAGAGAGAAAGAAAGGGATTCACCTCAAAAAGACATCTACATAAAGGAGTGCTGATATATTTTGGTAGTGAGAGTGTGAACACACTTACGATTTCCATGGCATCTTTTCCCTCTTTAGGAGGTTTTTTCCCTCGGCTTGTATATATGCCTATAACCCTAATGGGCACTTATCTTTGTACATTCACTTGGTATTACATTCAGTATTGTGTGTTGTGCTCCAAGCTTCCTCTTCTTCCTTATGATGCTTGTGTGCTTTCGTAGACCTCAAACTCCAACAATTGGTATCAGAACAGGTCACTCCTTCATCTAGGGCATCGTTTGACACCCCTTGGGTCATACTCTCAAAATCACATGAAATTTGGTGAGCATACTCAAGGTGATTAGCAGTTCAAAATAGCTTTGCTATGTGGTGTAAAAATTTGGATATGAGCTCATTTCCATCTTCGAACGCATTATCGCAACATTGTATAGAGAATTTTGTCCTCTTGTGCCAAACATATATATAGGTTTTGGTTCTCTAGTACAAGCACCTCGAAGTCTGCTCTAGGCTTAGCATAGCTCAATAGAGTAGTTATGTTCAACTTTTTGAGATATAGACATTTTTTTGCATCATGGTATTTTAGTCAATGGCCATGGCTAAAAGCAATGATGTATTCCATATGTTGGTTGTTGAGGACAAGTTGGATGGTACTAATTACCAATTATGGACATATATGATGCATCATGTATTGGTTGCAAAAGGACTGTGGAATATTGTGCAAGGTGTCGAAAACTAACCTATTACACCTGGAAATAATTATTGAAGGTGATTCAGATGGCATTGAAGATGATGATCTTCGATTTCCTATTTGTGTTGTTCCTGATGTAACTACTATAGAGCAAATTTGTTGGGATGGAAGGTATGATCAAGCACATGAATTGATAGCTTTGTCTATCAAACATGCCATTATCCCTCATATTCACTCTTGCAAAACAACAAAGGATGCTTGGGATACACTTACAACTTTTTACATGGCAAAAAATGAGGTTGATGTTGCTTACCTTGAAAAACAGTTAGAGAGTGAGCATATGAATGAAGGAGATTCTATGGACAGTTTTTTAACAAAGATCAAAATTTTGAAAGAGAAATTGATTTTTGCAAATTAAGTCTTGCTAGATAGTTCACTTATGCAGACCGTTCTTAATGGTCTTCCATATTCATATCAAAGTTTTGCTTCTACTCTTCAATTGATGATGAGAGACAATACAAATGCCTTAACATTTGAGTGGTTAGCAGGAAGGACAGTCTAGACATAACGAGTCCATTATGCATGTTGCAGATCAAGCTTTCTTAGCTATTCAAAAGGGCAAAGGTAAATGGATCTCATCTAGTAGTAAGCAAAAATCTGCCAATTCTGCACAGTCAAAAAGGGAAGACAAAGAAGAGAAGAAAACAAAAAAGAGAAACAGTTCTGCAAATATTGTAAAGGAAATAATCATGTCATAAAGAGTTGTCCAAAATTGATTGCAAAAGAGGCAAATAATAAAGAGATTGGAATGGTTGTTGCAGAGGCCTCTACACCTAAAATAGAGTCTGCTAATCTTGTGCAAAATGAAGAATGGGCATTTACTACTATTTGCAGCTATGACCTATCTTCTCATGAATAGAATATGTCTATAATAGACTCAGATGTTTGGTACTTTGATAGTGGACAACAAACTATATCACCGCGTAGTGTAGTTTCTTCAATTCACTTGAGTCTACCCCTACAAGGAATATTGTCACATGGACAAACAACTCCTCTTATCCTATCATGAGAGTTGGTAAGATCATTCTGACTATTGTTGATGGTAGTTCTTTCACCTTGTCAGATGCTTTGTTTGTTCTAGGCATCAAGAAAAATCTATTGTCACTTTTAGCATTAGCCAAGATTGGCTTGGTTGTCAATTTTGATGACAAGTGTATAATTCATGATCTCTCAAATGGCAATGTCATTATTGCTTCTGGCATTTTATTTCGTGGGCTATATAAGCTCATATACTATGCAAAATGTGTGAATGATTCAACATGTACAGTTCAAGATTCTCAAGCTATCTTAGATGCAAAGCTTTGGCATGCATGCTTTGGTCATCCAAATTTTTGTAGTTTGCTATGCCGGTAGAAATTTGAAATTGTGTCCTTTCTGCCCAAACTTGAGGCACTCATAAACATGTCTGTGAAGGTTGTATTTTGGACAAAATGCAGCATTCCTCTTTCCCAAAAGATGGCTCAATACGAGCTACTTAGAAATTACAGGTTGTTCAAAGTGATGTTTGTGGTCCTATGTAGAAACCTTCTTTTGGGAACTACCGTTACTTCGTGACTTTTATTGATGATTTTTCTAGGCATGCGTGGGTCTATCAATTGTAAACAGTCTGAAGTTTTTATATGCTTCAAATAGTTTCTAGTTTTGTTTGAAAATTTGTTCGCATGTAAAATGGGAAACCTCCATTTGATTGAGGGGGAGGGGGATACATGTCTTTTGATTTAAATGCATTTTTGGTTGAATGTGGAATAAAAAATCAGTGTATAGTTCCATGTACACCTCAATAAAATGGAGTTGTTAAAAGAACATGTCTCTCATGGAGATGGCAAGGTGTATGGTCCAAAGGTCAGGCTTTACCACATAACTTCTAGCTTGAGGCTGTTATATGTGCATCATATGTACTTAACACGTGTCCCATCAAAGCACTGCCATCTATCACTCCATATGAGGCTTGGCATGGTCGCAAGCCATATGTTGTTCACTTGGATGTCTTTGGTTATCTTGCATATGCATTAGTGCATGCACAACAAAGCAATAAGATGGATGATAAAGTAGTGAAATGTATTTTTGTTGGATACAGTTCTAAAAGTAAAGGCTATCGTCTATATCATCCACAAACTAAACAAATTTTGATTAGCCGTGATGTTGTTTTTGTGGAAGATGTGATTCAACCACCACTTTCATGTACTAAGGAGAAATTTCCTAGCTCCAAGGATGTGTATGACACTTTTCTTCCTCTTTTATATGTGGATAGTCAAGTATTGGTTCAAATGAGGCTATTTCTCAGCCTTTAAAGGTTTCGCATGATGATGCAAATCATTCCATTTCTGATGTAGATTTACATGATGCACTTGTTGATGAGAGGGTTGATATAGAGGAGGCAAAAACTATGCCTAAATGGCGATTGTGGACTTTGAGACATAGCAAATTAGATGCACCTTTGTCATATCGTACTCATTTAGGCTCTCATAATGCTTCTTTTGCATCGCTATGCTATGGCTGCCTCTAGTCTTTGTGATGAGAATGAGCCTTTTTCTTTTGATGAAGCACAAAATTCAAAAATTTGGATGGCTGCTATGCAATCAGAATATGATGCTATTATGAAGAATGATACCTAGTCTTTATATGATTTGCCTCTTGGGAAAAAGGCCATTGGCACTAAATGGGTATACAAGCTAAAACGTAAACTTGATGGAACAATTGACAAGTATAAGGCTAGGCTTGAAGCAAAAGGTTATGCTCAAGAAAAAGGCATTGATTTTGATGAAACCTTTGCACGCACATGTCAAATGACTACCGTTCATAACATCTATGCACTAGGAACCCATCATGGTTGGAATGTACATTAGTTGGACATTAAAATGGCATTTTTGAATGGTGACTTACATGAAGAAATGTATGTTTTTCAGCCCCATGGTTTTGTGCAGAAAGGGCATGAAAACAAAGTATGTAGGTTGAAAATGGAATTATATGGTTTGAAGCAAGCACCATGTGCTTGGTATGAAAAGATACATGCCTACTTGATTGCACATGGTTTTGAGAATAGTCCAATTGAGAGCACCTTATATGTTAAGTGTGTAAATGATGTGCTTCTTATCATTGTTGTCTATGTTGATGACATGTTGCTCACTAGTCCTAATGAGAAGCATATTGATGATTTTAAGGTTGATGTGCATGCCTCATTTGAGATGTCAGGGGTATTTGCATCATTATTTGGGCATTCAATTTATGCAAGTTGATGGTGGAATAGCTCTATGTCAAACAAAATATATTGACATATTATTGCAACATTTTGGCTTTGAAGATTGCAAACCTATCGCCACTCCTATGGAAACAGGTTTACAGTTGAGTCTTCATGGTTCTAGAGATGCATTTGATGTTGTTCTCTATTAACAAGATGTTGTATGCTTTATTTACTTATGTATAACTTGGCCATATATTTTGTTTGCTCTCTCCCAGATGACCTGGTTTATGCATTGCCTAGGTGTCAAGCATTGGCAAGCGGCTAAGTGCATCTTTCACTACTTGAGTGGTACCTGGATACTTAGATTGTTTTATCCCAAGGGGGGATGACTACTGCCAAATTACATGCTTTTTTTGACTCTAATTGGGCTAGTTGCTATGACACTCGTGTGTCCACTAGTGGTTTTTGATTCATGCTTGGTAGCTCATGCATATCTTGGTTGAGCAAGAAGGAGCCTATTGTGGCCACTTCTAGTTGTGAGGCTGAGTATAGGGCACCTTTCACAGTGACTCTTGAGTGTGTGTGGCTCAGACACCTTTGGGCTGATTTGCGTGTTGGTTCGTCTTTTGCCACCACCATCTTCACTGACAGTCAAAGTGCATTGGCAATTGCGAGGAACCCTGTGTTCCATGCTCGCACAAGCACATTAAGGTGCATTATCATTATGTCAAGGATAGTTTCTCCACTTGAGATATCGGTTTGGCATATGTGCCCACAGAGGATAACATTGCAGATCTTTTCACAAAGGCTCTGCCTAGAGAGAAGTTTGAAGCCTTCCGCAAAGCTTTGGGCTTACTTTCTTTTGTGGATTGATCTCTTTCCACATAGCTTGGCACTTCCTTATACTGCCAACTCCTTGTTCATTGCATCACTCCTCAGAGAGATTTGTTGATATATTTCAATAGTGATGTGTGTGAACACACTTAGGACTGATAAGGCACTTTTTCCCCCCGACTTGTATATATGCCTATAACCCTAATGGGTCACTTATCTTTGTACATTCACTTGGTAATACATTCAGTATTGTGTGTTGTACTCCAAGCTTCTTCTTCTTCCTTGTGTTGTTCGCGTGCTTCCACAGACCTCAAACTCCAACACGGAGCAATCACAAAATTTGCTAGAAAAAATGAATTTGTTATGTAAACATAGAATTCCAACACCTATAAAGACAACGCTAGAAGAGAAAAAAATTGGCACTATCACTACGTTAGAAAATCTCGCATAGAGGAAAAATAAATCCAATCATACCCACCAATTTTTTTATCAATAAGGGTCTATACATAGCACATCCTTCAAGATAACTGATGAGGTATTTTCCACATTGAAATATTAAATTTTGTAGAAAATCATTTGAATTTTGTCATGAATTCATGTCATCAAAAAATCATTTGAATTTGTTCATGAATTCATCTCATCAAGAGAAAACCTCCAATATTACATATTCATTAGGTACTTGCAACGTAATGAACTTCAAAATTAGCAACACAAGATAGGAGGTCCTTTCCAAAAGAACATACAATGCAAAATCCATCTCTGTCTCTCAATTTAATTCTGAATTTGAGTTTTGATAGCTCAACTTGAAGTTCATATCTCTCTCTTCCTCTCTCTACCCTTTTTCTCATATCCGAACATGCACATACAAGCAAAGAGTCTCTACATAAAACCTTATTCTCTTCCATTTTGTAGTAGATTCTAAGTTCTTGGAAATTGGACGTCCAAGCCCACAAAGACTCTCTCTTTCTACCATACACACGAGCACACAATGCAAAGGTACAACATCGCCTCGAAATGATCTACATTTGTGCATTCACTTCATGACTGAAATCTTGTGTGAGTGATCCTACACAAATAAACAAATTCATATATGAGATTTGTGCCATCCTTGTATCTTACTCTTGAGTGCTTCTAAAGAGTTACAATCGATAAATGTATTTTCAACAGAAAATACATAACAGTGCATGCTTGTTTCTCGTTTCTTTCTCTCATGTTCCACAACATTACTTATATATTTTCAAGAAAACAAAAAAACACACACACACACAACAAAAGGTTTTTTTATCTCTTCAAGTTTATTCTATCAAAATCTATGTTTATCTTTGTAACTATAAACTTCATATTCATGAAAACTTTGACGTGATTCATATGTTGTCCTTAAAAAGTGACTAAGAAGGGTACACATAATGATACTCCTTCACCTCTTTGTACCCTTCTAAAAATACTCCCATGGATCTCTCCCTTGGGAATGCAACTTGGCACTTTCTAAAAATACTCCGATGGACCTCTCCCTTGGGAATGCAGCTTGACACTCTCTTAGATGATTTTCCCGTTAGTCCCTTAAGAATTGTTCATGCTTCCAAGGCGTTAACTAGTCCAACATCACAACTAAAGTAAAGGCTTAACTAGTATAATATCACAACCAAAGTCGTGTTCTTGGCTTTATATATATCTTTTACGTACATAGAAAATAGTAAAAGAACTAGCAAACTCCACTCTTTTTAAAAAAGATAATCTGTGGGAAATACAAAGACTCACAAGCATGTAACGCTTCCCTTACCTCATTAGAATGCCAAAGGCTATTCTACTCAAAGCAAAAGTTTTCTTCTACTCTAATGACGGTCGTATCAATGATATATACTATCTCTCTCTCTATCCATCTATCTATATATCCATCTATCTATCTACCTACCTACCTACCTATGTATCTATCTATCTATTTATCTACCCATTATCTACCCATCTATTGATATGTTATAAAGTAGCTTGGGAAATGATAATATCAAGTTAAAACTTTGTTGTTATACCCACTATCTACCCATCTATTGATATGTTATAAAGTAGCTTGGGAAATGATAATATCAAGTTAAAACTTTGTTGTTATAGATTCATAGACAAACAATAAGCTTAGCTTAGTCATTAATTATAATGGATGTGAAGGAGGAGGTCTTTGGTTAAACCCTCACAAGCGCAATGGAAGCATATTTCACCAAAGAATTACTAGAACTTCTAAAAACATCCAAATCAATTCAAATTGAGTTAGCTTCAAGCAAATCAAATACATTGTGACACATGGTGGACTTACCCCATGTTAAATCTATTTATACCACCATGGTCTACCGTTGGTCTACTTGTTGATCTTATAGACACGCACACATAAAGAGTATGAAATTTGAAAACACACAAAAACGAAGTTTCATAGTACATGAATTGGTACGCAATCTAGGATGCAATCTCCCCACATGCGCTATGTTGAACAAGTCTACAAAGTGCATGTATTTATAGATTTTTTATTATGTCCAAAATAGAGATTGGAATGAGGGCAACACTTTGAAAATCATGCATGAAAATGAAAAGCTTCTCTCTTTTACAAAGAGCCTTATCTTTTATTTAGAAAAATCACGATCTACAGTGATCCTTATCTTAACCATTGTTTTTATGAATTTCTAGAAAGAACTGTTGATATATTTAGGTAGTGATGTGTGTGAACACACTAGGACCACCTGGGCACTTTTTTCCCTCTTTAGGAGGTTTTTTCCCTCGGCTTGTATATACGCCTATAGCCCCAACGGGTTACTTATCTTTGTACATTCTAGTGGTAATACATTCAATATTAGTATGAAAAGATACATGCTTATCTAATTGCACATGGTTTTGAGAACAGTCCAACTGAAAGCATCTTATATGTTAAGAGTTCTAATGATGTGCTTCTAATCATTGTTGTTTATGTTGATGACATGCTACTCACCGGTCCTCATGAGAAGCATATTGCTGATTTCAAGGCTGATTTACATGCCTCATTTGAGATGTCTGATTTCGGGCATGCATCATTATTTGGGCATTCAGTTTATGCACGTTGATGGTGGAATGGCTTTGTGTCAAATGAAATATATTGACACATTATTGTAGCATTCTGGCCTTAAGACTGTAAGCCTATTGCTAATCCTATGGATACAGGTTTATGATTGAGTCTTCATGATGCTGGAGATGCATTTGATGCTATTCTCTATCAGTAGTGTTGGAGATAGACGTCTGCGAAAGCACGCGAACATCACAAGGAAGAAGAAGAAGCTTGGAGCACAAACACACAATACTGAAAGTATTACTAGAGAATGTACAAAGATTAGTGGCCCATTAGGGCAATAGGCGTATATACAAGCCGGGGGAAAAAAACCTCCTAAAGAGGGAAAAAAGTGCCCCGGTGGTCCTAGAGTGTTCACACACATCACTACCTAAATATATCAACAAATCCCCCCTGGGAGTGATGCGGTGAACAAGGAGCTGGCACTCATGTATAAGGAAGTGCCAAGCTATGTGGAAATCACTCCACAAAAGGAAGTAAGCCCAAAGCTTTGCGGAAAGCTTCAAACTTCTCCCTAGGCAGAGCCTTCGTGAAAAGGTCTGCAATGTTCTCCTGCGTGGGCACATATGCCAAGCTGATCTCCCCAGCAGAGAACCTCTCCCTTACATAGTGATAATGCACCTCAATGTGCTTAGTGCGAGCATGGAACACAGGGTTCCTCGCAACTGCCAATGCGCTCTGACTGTCAGTGAAGATGGTGGTGGCAGAGGACTGGCCAACACCCAAATCAGCCATAAGGCGTCTGAGCCACACACACTCAACAGTCGCTGTGAAAGCTGCCCTATACTCAGCCTCACAACTGGAAGTGGCCACAGTAGGCTGCTTCTTGCTCAACCAAGATATACATGAGCTACCAAGCATGAAGCAAAAGCCACTGGTGGACACACGAGTGTCATAGCAACCAGCCCAATCTGAGTCAGAAAAAGCATGCAAATCTGGCGGTAGTGATCTCCCCTTGGGATAAAACAACCCAAGTAGTCGAGTACCACTCAAGTAGCGAAAGATGCGCTTAACCGCCTTCCAATGCGTGACTTCTGGGCAATGCATAAACCTGCTCATCTGTGAGAAAGCAAATTGAATATCTGGCCGAGTAATGCATAAGTAAATCAAGCATCCAACAGCCTGCTGATAGAGAACAGCATCAAATGCATCTCCAGCATCATGAAGACTCAATCGTAAACCTGTCTCCATAGGAGTGGCAATAGGCTTACAGTCTTCAAGGCCAAAACGCTGCAATAATGTGTCAATATATTTCGTTTGACACAAAGCCATTCCACCATCAACTGGCATAAACTGAATGCCCAAATAGTGATGCAAATGCCCCAAATCAGACATCTCAAATGAGGCATGCAAATCAGCCTTGAAATCAGCAATATGCTTTTCAATAGGACTAGTGAGCAGCATGTCGTCTACATAGACAACAATGATCAGAAGCACATCATTAGCACGCTTAACATATAAGGTGCTTTCAGTTGGACTGTTCTCAAAACCATGTGCAATCAGATAGGCATGTATCTTCTCATACCAAGCACGTGGTGCTTGCTTTAAACCATATAACGCCTTCTTTAACCTGCACACCTGGTTTTCATGCCCTTTCTGCACAAAGCCACGGGGATGAAAAACATACACTTCTTCATGCAAGTCACCATTCAGAAATGCTGTTTTAATGTCCAACTGATGTACATTCCAACCATGATGGGCTGCAAGTGCACAAATGCTCCGAACAGTAGTCATACGACATGTAGGTGCAAAGGTCTCATCAAAATCAATGCCTCTTTCCTGCGCATAACCCTTTGCAACAAGCCTAGCCTTATACCTGTCAACTGTACCATCAGGTTTACGCTTCAGCTTGTATACCCACTTAGTGCCAATGGCCTTCTTGCCAGGAGGCAAGTCACATAAAGACCATGTACCATTCTTCATTATAGCATCATATTCAGATTGCATAGCAGCCATCCAATTTTCTGAATTATGTGCTTCATCAAAAGAAACAGGCTCATTCTCATCACAGAGACTAGATGCAGCCATAGCATAGCAATCTGATGCAAAGGAGGCACTATGAGAGCCTGAACGAGTACGATATGACAAAGGTGCATCTAATTTGCTGTCACGCAAAGTCTGCACCAGCCATTTTGGCATAGTTTTTGCCTGCTCAATATCAGCTCTCTCATCAGCAAGTGCATCATGTAAATCTGCATCAGAAATGGAATGATTTGCATCATCATATGAAACCTGCAAAGGCTGAGAAGTTGCCTCATTAGGACCAGCACTAGACTGTCCACCTGTAAAAAGAGGCATCAAAGTATCATACATGTCTTTGGAGCTAACAGATGTCTCCTTAGTACATGAAAGCAATGGCTGAATAGCATCTTCCACAAAGACAACATCACGGCTAACCAAAATGCGTTTAGTCTGTGGATGATACAGACGATAGCCTTTACTTTCAGAACTGTACCCAACAAAAATACATTTTACTGCCTTATCATCCAATTTTCTGCGATGTTGTTCAGGCACTAATGCATATGCCAAACAACCAAAAACACGCAGATGAGCAACAGATGGCTTGCGATCATGCCAAGCCTCATATGGAGTGATAGACAACAACGCTTTAGTGGGACACCTGTTCAGTACATATGCTGCACACATGACAGCCTCAAGCCAGAAACTATGTGGTAAAGCCTGACTTTTGACCATGCACCTCGCCATCTCCATGAGTGACCTGTTCTTTCGTTCAGCAACTCCATTCTGTTGAGGTGTATACGGCACTGTACATTGGTGTTTTATCCCACGTTCAGCCAGAAATGCATTAAAATCTGAAGACATATATTCCCCCCCTCGATCAGAACGGAGGGTGCCCATTTTACATGCTGACAGATTTTCAGCCAGAACCAAAAACTGTTTGAAGCACATGAACACTTCGGACTTTGCTTTGAGTGGATATACCCATGCATGCCTGGAAAAATCATCAATGAAAGTCACGAAGTAAAGGTAATTTCCAAAAGAGGGTGTCTGCATAGGACCACAGACATCACTATGTACAAGCTGCAATTTCTGCGTAGCCCGAACTGAACCATCTTTTGGAAAGGAAGAACGTTGCATTTTGCCCAAAATACAGCCTTCACAAACATGTTTTCTAGGAGCCTCAAGTTTGGGCAAAGAGGACACCATTTCAGATTTTTGCAGGCGTAGCAAACTAGCAAAATTCAGATGACCAAAGCGTGCATGCCAAAGCTTTGCATCTGACATAGCCTGAGAATCATGAACTGCACATGCTGAATCATTCACAGATCTTTCATAGTCTATGAGCTTATACAGCCCACGACATAAGATGCCAGAAGCAATAATCACATCACCATTTGAGAGATCATGGACTGTACACCTGTCATCAACGAATTTCACAACCAAGCCAATCTTGGCTAATGCAGAAACTGATAACAGGTTCTTTTTTATCCTTGGCACAAATAAAGCATCTGACAAAGTGAAAGAACTACCATCAGCAGTAGTCAGAATGATCTTACCAACTCCCATAACAGGATAAGAGGAGTTATTGGCGCATGTGACAGTATTCCCTGTAGGGGCAGGCTCGAGTGAAGAGAAGAAACTGCACTGCGAGGTAATATGTTTGGTCGCCCCACTGTCAAAGTACCAAACATCTGAGTCTACTGCAGACATGCACTGATCATGAGAAGATGGGTCAAAACTGCAGACAGTAGTAAACGCCCATTCTTCTTCCTGCACAAGATTTGCAGACTCTGTTTTTGGTGTAGAGGCCTCTGCAACAACCATTCCAGCCTCTTTAGCAGCCAGTTTTGGACAGTTCTTTATAATATGATCATTTCCTTTACAGTACTTGCAGAACAATTTCTACTTTTCTGATTTCTTCTCATCTTTATCCTGGTTCTTCGATTGTGCAGCATTTGCAGATTTTTGCTTACTAGTAGAAGAGCTCCATTTTCCTTTGCCCTTCTGACTAGCCAGGAAAGCTTGATCTGCAACACGCATAATGGACCTGTTCTGCCTGGACTGATCTTCTTGCAACAGAACAAAGACTAATTCCTCAAATGACAAGGCATTCAGATTGCCTTTCATCATCAACCGAAGAGTAGAGGCAAAACTCTGATATGAATTAGGAAGACCATTCAGAACGGTCTGCACAAGTGAGCTATCTGGTATAACCTCATCAGCAGAAATCAATTGTTCCTTCAGGTCTTTGATCTTTGTAAGAAAACTGTCCATAGAATCACCTTCATTCATGTGCTCACTCTCCAACTGTTTTCGGAGGTAAGCAACACGAGCCTCATTCCTAGCCTGGTACAAAGTGGTAAGTGTATCCCAAGCATCCTTTGCTGTTCTGCAAGAGCGAATGTGAGGAATAATGGCACGTTTGACAGACAAAGCTATCAATGCATGTGCCTGGGCATCTCTGCCATCCCAACGAATCTGCTCTGCAGTAGGTGCAACAGAAACAACAGCACGAACAGGAATCTGTGGAATATCATCTTCGACACCATCTTCATCAGCTCCAGCACCTCCAGCACCTGTATTTGTAGTACCTGTAGTCGCAGGTGTAACAAGACGTCTTTCAACACCCTGCACAATGTTCCACAGTCCTTTTGCAACCAGTACATGTCGCATCATATAAGCCCATAATGGGTAGTTGGTACCATCCAACTTATCCTCAACAGCCAACATACGGAATACATCACTGCTTTCAGCCATGGCCAGTGACTAAAATACCTTGATGCAGAAAATTGACTGTATCTCAAAAAGTTGAACGGAACTGCCCAGATGAGTTCTGCTAGACCTGTAGCAGACTTTGGGACGCTTAAACTGGCAAACAGAAACTGGTATATACCTTTGGCACAAAAGGACGAAATAGCCTGCACAAGCGCTGCGATAGTGCGTTCGGAGGCCGAAACGATCTCAAATCGTGATTTCGGCACCACAAAGCGAAGCAGTTTTAATCTCGGAAACACCTTGAGTATGCTCACCAAATTTCGTGCGAATCTGAGACTACAAACGGAGGAGTGTCGACGGCGCCCTAGAAGAAGCGACGACCTGCTCTGATACCAATTGTTGGAGATAGACGTCTGCGGAAGCACGCGAACAGCACAAGGAAGAAGAAGAAGCTTGGAGCACAAACACACAATACTGAAAGTATTACTAGAGAATGTACAAAGATTAGTGGCCCATTAGGGCAATAGGCGTATATACAAGCCGGGGGAAAAAAACCTCCTAAAGAGGGAAAAAAGTGCCCCGGCGGTCCTAGAGTGTTCACACACATCACTACCTAAATATATCAACAAGTAGGTTGTTGGATGCTTGATTTACTTATGCATTACTCGTCCAGATATTCAGTTTGTTGTCTCACAGATGGGCAGGTTTATGCATTGCCAGGAGTCAAGCATTGGCAGGCAATCAAACACATCTTTCGCTACTTGAGTGGTACCCGGCTACTTGGGTTGTTTTATCCCAAGGGGGAATCACTACCGCCAGAGTTGCATGCTTTTTTTGACTTTGATTGGGCTGGTTGCTATGACACTCGTGTGTCCACTAGTGGTTTTTGCTTCATGCTTGGTAGCTCATGCATATCTTGGTTGAGCAAGAAGCAGCCTACTGTGGCCACTTCCACTTATGAGGCTGAGTATAGGGTAACTTTCACATTGACTGTTGAGTGTGTGTGGCTCAGATGCCTTATGGTTGATTTGGGTGTTGGTCAGTTTTCTGCCACCACCATCTTCATTGATAGTTAGAGTGCATTGGCAGGTACGAGGAACCCTGTGTTCCATGCTCACACTAAGAACATTGAGGTGCATTATGATTATCTCAGGGAGAGGTTAATCTCTACTAGAGAGATCAGCTTGGCATACATGCCCACGCATGAGAACATTGTAGATCCTTTCATGAAGGCTCTGCCTAGGGAGAAGTTTGAAGCTTTCCGCAAAGCTTTGGGCTTACTTCCTTTTGTGGATTGATTCCACATAGCTTGGAACTTCCTTATACATGAGTGCCAGCTCCTTGTTCACCACATCACTCCTAGGGGGGATTTGTTGATATATTTAGGTAGTGATGTGTGTGAACACATTAGGACCGTCGGGGCACTTTTTTCCCTCTTTAGGAGGTTCCCCCCTGGCTTGTATATATGCCTATAGCCCTAACGGGTTACTTATCTTTGTACATTCTAGTGGTAATACATTCAATATTGTGTGTTGTGCTCCAAGCTTCTTCCTCTTCCTTGTGTTGTTCGCTTGCTTCCGCAGACATCTAACTCCAACAAGAACCCTCTATCTGGGTCTTTATGTATAAAATATATAGAAAATATACTTTCTCTTATTCATGTCGAGACACATCTGAATATGTCTACACCCATCCATTCCCTCACAAACCTTCAATTGCTATATCAAAACACAACACACATTAATATCTCAATAATAAACGCCAATAATTCAACATTCTTACGGACATGCATACACAAAGAGTACAAAATTTGAAAAACACACATAGATAGAGTTGCATAGTAGATGAGACAATACATAGTATTGGGTGCAATCCCCCCCATGCACTCTGTTGGATGAGTCTACAGAGTGCGTGTACTTGTAGGTTCTTTTATTGCGCCCAAAATAGAGATTACAATGAGGGTGACACTTCAAAAAGCAGACATGAAAGTAAAAATCTGCTCTCTGCCTTATCTTTTATTTAGAAAAATTGCAATCTAAAATGCACCTGATCATAACCATTATTCTTATGAATTCCTAGAAAGAACCCTCTACGTGGATCTTTATCTACAAAATTTATAGAAAATATAATTTCTCGTATTCATGAAGTGTTGAAATATTAGAGTTTATTATTAAGATATTAACGTGTTTTGTGTTTCGGTATAGTAGTTGAATGTTCATGAGGGTGTGGATGGGTGTGGAAGTATTCAAATGTGTCTAAACAAGAATAAGAGAAATTCTATTTTCTATATATCTAATAGATAAAGGCCCACATAGAGGGTTCTTTCTAGAAAGTCATAAAAATAGTGGTTAAGATAAGGATCGTTGTAGACCGTGATTTTGTAAATAAAAGATAAGGCTCTCTTTCGTGTTTGCTATTCAAAATGCCACCCTTATTGAAATCTCTACTTTGGACATAATAAAAAAACCTATAAATGCATGCACTCTATAGACTCATTCAATAGAGTGTGTGGCGGGAGATTGCACCCAATATTGTGTATTGTCTTAGCTACTACACAACTCTATTTTTGTTTGTTTTCAAATTTCATACTCTCTGTGTACTTTCATTCATTGTAATTTCAAATTAATTAGATGTCAATGATCCAACTTCATTACGAAAAAAATCCCCAAAATTCCTATAGACATTGTAGAAGAACAAACCTTGGAGTTGGAGATTATTTAGAAGAACTTGTCAAATGCTTGTTTCCACTGTGGCTTGTAGGGCCATAGAATAAAAGATTGTCCTTTGAGACAAAAATCCATTAAGAACAAAAAAAATCAGTAAAAAACTAATGTAATAGAGAATAAAGAAGCCATAGTGGCCCATAGCATGTCTGAAGATCATCCTCTCAAAGCTGAGAAAGGGAGGAAAACATAACTCATGGAGACAAACCCAGAAGGCTTCAAAGAAATGAGATGAAGAAGGAGAAGAAACCCTAAAGGGATTATTGAGAGGATCCCATCCCATGTGACTCCAGAAGGAGGTCATTGACTTGGATTGCCCAAGGGGAATGAATCACGATGATGAGAGCAATGATGGGAAAACTATGGAGGATTTCACTAGCAAGGAAGACAACCAAGAAGGATACACCACTAGCAAAGAGGATGGTTTCACCGCCAACAATGAAGATAACAAGGATAGGGAAAGCTCGATCATTGGATCCACAATTCTCGAGAGGATACCAAGCTCATTTCCGAAGAAGACTACTCATAAAGGGAAAGAATCGACGGAGATACCATGTAAAAGGCCCTCCACCTTGAAGAAAAAAGATGAGGAAAACAACAAGAAGAAGAGGACAAGGCCCATTCCCACAAAGAACTTAACCTCCGATAACGATAATCGTTTCTTTCAATGTTAGAGAGTTTTTTGACCCCTCAAGAGCAGTCATTATTGGCGAATGGATTCATGATAAAAGCCTTAACCCAGCCTTTATATATCTTCAAGAGGTCAAAATTGACTGGGGGACCTTCAAAAGAGACTGAAATGTATTTCATCATCCCACATCTGGCTCTTCACCACACACCTTAGGGGAAATGGTGGCTCAACTATCAACATTAATAGAAGTTGGTTCGCTAAACTTGTGAATACCCATGAGGATCAGAACCATTGGTGGATTGGTGCTTTGTTTGGGATCCTATGTAGTTCACCATAGTCTCTACGTATGCTCCCAATTTCGATTCTGAAAGAAGTTCCACTAGAAGTCTTTTTCTTCAAGCCATTCATGGTTTCATGCCAATCCAACAACCTTCTCTTTCCCTTCAGTCCAACAAGAGATTACTACTACTTGAAATTGGGCCTTTGCCACATGCTCATCATCAGCAAAGTGATTCCTCCTTATTGGACATGACTTCCATCACCTTGAGGGTCTTAGATGGAGTAATGGCAACAATCTTGATAAAATTTCGAGATTCAAGAAGAAGGTGGATCTTCATGTCATGCTAAATAGGAGATGGTGTTTGGATTGGTCGAGTTTTAGATGGGATCTCAAGTTCCAATCCCTTTGGCATCCCGTCATCGATGTTAAAAAATCAGTTTTGATGTGGAAGATCCTCCACAAGAGAACTTGGATTAATTTAAAAGTGAACAAAATTTACAGATCCCCTCCATGGTGTAAATGATGCATTCATGGCAATGAGGACTTGGGACACCTCTTCTTTTCTTGCCCCAAGTCAATGTTAGCCTGGCATGCCTTGGAGAAAACCATGTTGCTGTAGGGACAAATCAAATGGAAGCAAACACTTTTTGGGGAAGCATTTGGTTGTTCTTCAACACTATGGAATGTTATAAGAGGAGAGAACCTCTAGAAGATATCGAAAGAAAGGTTATGGCAACTTTGGTAACCTGCCTAAAGAATTATCGATAAAAAAATCTCTTTTTCTTTTCCTATGGAAAGAGAAGTCATGGCAACTTTGGTAACCTGCCTAAAGAATTATTGATAAAAAAATCTCTTTTTCTTTTAGGAAAAAGAATTTTCAATTGTAAGAAATCCTCGCCATTTAAGCATCACAAAATGTTTTTCCTCGAGAGTAGCAAGATTAAAAGCAAGTGGGCCCCCCATGAGGAGGACAAAAGGGTTATCAACCTTCTTTGTAATGTTTTCTAGCAAGTTGTAAGCAACTCTGCTTTGTGAGATTTGAGGAGCCTGAGGGTGCTAAGTGCATTCAGCTGTTGAGTTGTTCTTGCTATTAATTAAACTTCCTTTTTGAGTTTTTGTTCCAAAAAAAAATGGTAGTGTTAGAAAATATAGCAGCGCTAATGAAAAAGAAACTAAATGAATGAGCGAGAAAAGAGAGAATGGCACAGACAGAAGAGGAAACTCCTTTCGAGTATCCCGCTGCAAAATCTGGTTATCAGAGGCTTGCTGACTCGATGTGTGCCTCGTATTACGCTGCATCTCTGAAATGTATGTTTCTGTTTTTTCTTCATTTTGATATACGCAGCATTGAGAGAGAGAGAGAGAGAGAGAGAGAGAGAGAGAGAGAGAGAGAGAGAGAGAGAGAGAGAGAGAGAGAGAGAGAGAGAGAGAGAGAGAGAGAGAGAGAGAGAGTCCTTTGTTGTTCATTTTAATTCAATAAGTTTCCGTCTCTGAAGAGTTTCGTTGAGTGTTAAGTCTGGGAATTCGATTGAAAAGTTATGCTACAAAAATCACAAATGTTCGAAATCCACTCCTATCCCACACTATTGGATTTTGTTTCTTTCTTGCTAAATATTACCTGCAAAAAGGCTTTAATTTTTTCTTGAGGCAATTTCCATTTGCACGAGATACATTCATGGAAGATGATGAAAGAATCTGTAAATGGTTTTTGTCAGTTGGTTTCTACATGGGAAACTAGTCCATTTCGTGTTTGGTTAACTATTTGTAGACATTGAGTTCTTTTTGAGGAGGATGTAAAGAGTGCGAAGGTGCATGAGAAATATAAACATTTCTCTTCTGTTGCTAAAGAAAGAGGAATATTCTTGGAATTTTTGCTTTCTGGTTATCAGTTGGTGCTTATAGAGTGTTTTTGAAATCCATTTGCTCACACATCCAAACCCTTTCCCACCTCAGTTTACACCCTCATTTTGCTATCCTCACGGTGGTGAACCATGGTAGAAGTAGTCTGTCATTGAATCCATGTGTTTTCATACGTATATGCAAGTACATATGGATTCATACATACATATATATGTGTATGTATGCATGTATTTGTGTGAGCATGTGTGCATTTGTGCATGGATATATTTACACATGTATGTGTGAGTAAGAGGGAAAAAACAAACGTCTCTGCTCAATCCTCTTTCTTTTTCTGGATCTTTTATCAAGTCCCTCTCTAGGCACTTGTACGTGGAGGTAGGTAGGGGGAGATAGATAGATAGATAGATAGATAGATAGATAGAGAGAGAGAGAGAGAGAGAGAGAGAGAGAGAGAGAGAGAGAGAGAGAGAGAGAGAGAGAGAGAGAGAGAGAGAGAGAGAGAGAGAGGAAGCAAAGGATAGAGAGAAGCATGCAAAGAAGAGTAAGAGAGGAGAAGAAAGTGATATGGAGAGAAGCTCAAGGGTGAAAGAAAAGAAGGGGCAAGACCTTGCTGATTTACCTGCATTATCAATGATCTATAAGTGCAAACATGAACGCATACCATGAGCTTATAATTGCACTTTCATTTGAGGGTGAATTTGGGTTTTACTTGGATTCATTATGTGTGTGTGTGCACATACATATGTATGTATGTATGTCTGTACGTACGTGTAACATATGTATATATGTATGTATCTCTCTCACAAATTGTCACTATATATATGTATCTCTCTCTCTCTCTATATATATATATGTATATATATTATACACGTGTATATATATACATACATACATACATACACACACACACATACATACACATATATATATATATATATATATATATATATATATATATATATATATATATATATATATATATATATATATATATATGTGTGTGTGTGTGTGTGTAATTTGTGTGCATGTGAGAATGTATGTATGTATATGTGTGTCTATTATTATTGTTTTTTATGTTGATTATTATTGTTGTTATTATTATTATTGGTTTGTTCTTTGTGCAAGACTTTATCATGGTTGAGTTTGTCCTTCACTTCGAGAAGTAATCGAACCTAAGCACTTCGACTTTATTAGAATTCTTTATTTAGAAAGGCTCTCTATTAAAGTTTGCACCTACTCTAGGACAGTGATGTGAGTAGGGATGTAAGTCTTTATTTAGAAAGGCTCTCTATTAAAGTTTGCATCTACTCTAGGACATTGACATGATTAGGGATGTCATAGCTACTTGTCCAAGCTATGAAGGATAAAGTTTAATTCTAATACATGTTGTTTTGGACGGACATAGAAGTTCAAGATGCACTTTTTGTTTTGTTTTTGTTATTCTCTCTTTTATTTTATTTATTTACTATCATTACTATTATTATTTTTAAGTTTTTTTTTGATTTTCATTTGTTTATTTTTTAGCTTTGTTTTTAATTTTTTAGTTTTCCATTTTCTTTAATAATATATCTTCGTTTATTTTTATTTATTACTAAAGAAATATATATTTATCAAAAAATTTATTTTAAAGTATTTTTTTTTCAAAATTTATTACGTACTATTTTAATATGTATACTCTAGGACACTGACATGAGTAGGGATGTCATAGCTATTTGTCCAAGCTATGAAGGATAAAGTTTAATTTTGATACATGTTGTTTTGGACAAACATAGAAGTTCAAGATGCACTTTTTGTTTTGTTTTTTGGTATTTTCTCTTTTAGTTTATATATTTACCATTACTATGGCTCCCCTTTGTATCAGGTGGTCATTATCTGCTGAGCCAGAGCCACTCTCCCCCCAGGCACCATTATTTTATTCCCACTACCTCCTCATTACAGGTACCACCATCCTTTGTTGTTTTCCGCCTACACAGTTTTGTGTAGCGAGTATTTTTTTCCTTTCCATTGCTACACAGAGATTACCACAGTTGTATATGATTTTGTCTCATAGGCCAAGTTTGGCCTTTGGAAGACGTTAATATACCTTTCTTTGTTTCTCTCTCTCTCTCTCTCTCTCTCTGAGGAGGCACGATACATGTGGGTTCGCATGGAGATAGCACAGGGGAGCTCGATTTACATTGCTATATGCTACTTCCCACTAGGCCGATCTCGATACGCAGGACAGGATCTGGGGGGACAGATCCGAGATAGAGACTCACCATACACAGCGCTTTCAGATGAGATACTACATTACAACACACTAGGTGAAGTCTTCCTTATGGGGGACTTCAATGGCTGCACTGAGTCGCATCAGTGCGAGGCATACGACATGGATCACCCACATCTCATGAGGGCCAGAGACCCGGTTGAGATTAGCACAAGCAGAGTATTGGAAGATACGGGTGAGGACACCACCGGCTATGGCAGACATCTACTCGAGCTAGGCAGCCGACATCATCTCGTTATATATAACGGGATGAATCGTTGGCCAGGTTCAGGCGGATTCAGGCGGATTTACTTGCTTCCCTCACGGGGGAGGTGAGAGCACGGTCGACTACGTTTTGGGTACTACCTCTCGAGCTTCACTCATCCCTTCACTTAGTATTGGAAGACGCCCACTCGGTGCTGATCACACATTTATCACATTCACACTCTCATCTCCGATTCCATTAGACCCTCCCTCACCCACTGAGATACATACCACGATACACTTCACACACGAGCTCTCACACGTTTATGCACACCATTTACACACCCGCCTACTCTCCCTCGATCCATTCTCACCTTTGGACACACTTACATCACATATCACCTCCATCCTACAGGACTCAGCTCTCCGCAGCTTCCCACACAGCACACATATGCACCCTCCACGCACAGGATCCATGCCCCAGAACCGTTGGTATGATGTAGATTGTCGTGAGCTTCCGAAGCACCTACGGATTTTAGAGCATAGAGGAGATATTACACACACATAGGCATAGCGTCGCATGCAGAGCCTCACTCGCCGCAAACGGCGAGATTGGGAGGAGAGACAGTATTGGGATATTTACCATTTGCTCATGAGTCGAGACAGTGTAGTGGCATGGCGACATTTGAGAGAGAGGAGACAGCAGACACCTATCCGAGACCCGAGCACTTGGCATAGCTATGCACGGAGCCTATACGAGATCCCAGACCAGCCTCCCATTCCCAGACCGCAGAGCTCACGTCCTACTACCTCTGACTTCTTCACACCCACTATGGTGGGACACGTTATTGCCCGGCTGCAGCATGGCAGGGCCCATGATCATTTCGGTTTACAGGCAAAGCACCTCATCTATGGAGGAACGACTCTCGCAGCGCTCATTGCCTATCTCTTCAACCGTGCATTGGTTGAAGGGTTCCCTGACTCATGGACTGAGCACACCATAGTGCCCATCCATAAGTCAGGTGATACTATGGACCCAGCTACATACCGGACGATCATGATTGGCCCTATATTGGCCAAGTTATATGGGGCGGTACTAGAGACAGAGTTGAGTACTCTCGCTGAGAGGAAGGGCATCAGGGCTCCAAGGCAGGCAGGTTTCAGACGAGATTACTCTACCATTGACCACATCTTCACTCAGAGGAGATTATATTGTTGCTTTGTGGACTTCCGCAAAGCATTTGACACTGTTCCCAGGGATCGACTCTTCAGACGACTACTTGACATCGGAGCTCCGGAGGTGATGATATGGGGGATCTACGCCTTATAGGAGAGAGTATCTGGCAGAGTCAGATGTCTAGGGGGCTTATCTGATCCACTTCCTAGCACTATCGGGGTGAAGCAAGGATGCCCTCTCTCACCCACCCTCTTTGGTCTCTACATAGATGAGATAGTGGACTTCATACAGCAGCAGGGGGGAGATGGCATTGAGGTACACGGGTCCACTGTCCATATTCTTTTATACGCTGATGATATTGTATTGGTTTCAGAGTCTGCAGAAGGTCTACATCATCATCTACACGGGCTAGATGACTTTTTACAAACACATAGGGTTATCTGTGAACCTTGGTAAAACCAAGGTCTTGATCTTTCATATATCAGCACAGGTACGCAGACATAGTTTGTTCACAGCAGCAGGTGGACCGATCGAGGTGGTCTGATCATATGTTTACTTGGGGGTGACATTTACATCAGCATCAGGGGTCTTCTCTATGGCTTAGGCAGCCCGTGACCGCATCACACGTGGGTACGTAGCACTAGCTTTGATGGAGAGACAGTGCCACCATGCATATTTTCAGGAGCCCCACACAAAGGGGTGGCTCTTTGACACTTTGGTTACGCCAGCGCTCATGTATGGGGCAGCCATATGGGGACCAGGATTTGCTACATCAGTATGGACAGCATTAGAGAGGCCACATGTCCTCATGATTGCCAGACTTATCCGCAGCAAGCCTTCAGTACCACATGATATCATTAGAGCAGAGCTCGCTGCACCACCGATGCTAGTTGAGGCACTATTCCATACAGTATGCCTATTACACAGACTTCGGAGCATGGATACAGAGCACATTGCTTATCGTGCTTTCGAGGCATCACGTGATATGGCATTAGCAGGCGACACCTCCTCATGGTATGCACAGACACGAGACTGGCTTGCCCACCATGGCTTTGACGTAGACAGGCTACCACCGCTACAGTACGACTCATGCACCCACCTACTCACTCTCTCATCAAGAGAGGAATAGGATCATTCGTCAGGAGATATGGCATACATACATACAGAGGACATGGGTGATCCCTAGGGGTACATTGCCACCAAAAATGCTCTACTACCGCGAGCATTTTCTACATATATCGGGCACGAGCTTCATCGAGATTCCGAGATACATGCAGACCTACCTTCCCCACCACCTACAAGTCGTCATTGGGCAGCTCCGGGTTTCATCACATCAGCTCGAGATTGAGAGGGGTCGGTCCCGGGGACTCCCCCGTGAGGAGAGGTGGTGCCCAGTATGCCAGACAAATAACGCTATGAAGATAATCCGCACCTGTGAGAGCTGGAGTCGAATCCAAAGATATCTGGCCTGTGAGTCACGTGCGACTATCTATATCCTTCTCTCTGAAGAGTATGGCTACTCCACCCGATCCTCTGGTGGTGTGCTTACATGTACACTCTCTGTATGTGGACTCCCACTGGAAACCGTGGACTCGAGGTAGGATCCGGCATGGGCTCTCATGTGTCTCTGTCATCATAATGATGTCTCTGCCTCTGTGCACCTCTTCTAACCTCTCTGGGTGTGTCCATAGATCTCCATTGTAGTTCCAAACTGCAAGGTGTATCTCCTCGAGTGTCTCACAGGCCGCGAATCCCTATGGGATGACCTTGCCATGAATGATGACACGACCATCTTTGTATGAAGCCCTTTTTCCTTCTTTGCGAGCTTGGTGTACTCTCGGCATGCATGCACGGCGATGTGCTACTTGCATGGGTGTGAGATCATCATCAAGGTAGATGGGGGGGCCATCAAGTGCTCTCAAAATCACCCTCTTGCGAAGGAAAGTAGATCTTACATTTTTGGAGGGGAAGTGTAGAATGAGAGCTCTCTTTTTCGTGGAATCTCGCCCTGTTCTCCAAGACTTGATGAACGGGGGGACTCCTCTTTGTAGTCGAGCATCTTGCGTAGTGTCTTCCCATCGGACTCGGGGATAGAGCCCTCTTTTTCTACAATGCCCGTGATGTGCACATTGAGATGACTGGCTTGTCTCATCTTTTCTTCCTTGATAGTGGTGTGCACGATGAGGGCTTCTTCCTTTTGAGCTTCCTCTTTGGCTTCTTTTTTGATGTTCACTATGTCGATCCACCCTTCTTTGGTAGCTTCTATTTTGTTTTCCATGCTCGCGGTCAAGGCTTTGGTGAGTTCTTCTTTGAGAGCTTCGGTCTTGTTCATATTAATCTCTTCTTCTTCGGGTGTGAGGGAGACCATGGAAGCTTTGAGGAGCTCCAATTCCTCTTTCATGTTTGCTCTCTCCTTAGCCCATTCTTCTTTTTCTTTATTGTTCTCCCTCTCCCACTCTTCTTTCTCTTTCCTCCATGTTTCCCTCTCTTTATGATATGTTTCTACTTCTTTCTCGAGCTTTGAGAGGCGGTTGATGATCGTCGTGATAGTGGAGTCCACCATCTTCTTGTTTTCTTTGATAGCTATGGTCAATTTGTCCTCCATTTTTGTCAAATCCTCCTTCTTAGCCGTAGCGGTCATGGCGTTAGAAGATGGGAAAATGCTCAGTGTGCTAAGCCCAAAGACTTGCGATGAAGACGGGAGCGAGCCCGATGTGCGATGGAGTAAGGGTGGGAGTGGCTAATAACTGTAGGCAGCAGCTATTAGTCCGGGGCAGGGACACTTTGCATCCATGATATTAGGGTTTCGACTACGATGATGGGGTTTTGGCTGTGGGGCAAAGAGAGAGAGAGAGAGAGAGAGAGAGAGAGAGAGAGAGAGAGAGAGAGAGAGAGAGAGAGAGAGAGAGAGAGAGAGAGAGAGAGAGAGAGAGAGAGAGAGAGAGAGAGAGAGAGAGAGAGAGAGAGAGAGAGAGAGAGAGAGAGAGAGGGAGGGAGGGAGGGAGGGAGGGAGGGAGAAAGAAAGAAAGAAAGAAAGACTTTTTAACGTCTATTAGAGGCCAAAATCGGCCTATGAGACAAAACATATACATCAGTATGATCCAATCCACTGTGATCCAAAACGAAAATAAAGTGTGAGTACTGCAAACGGGTATAAAAGGAGGGATAGTAGCTAGCATCAAGGGTGTGGGGTGCTATGGGTATGCACTCTATATGCTCCATGGGTGAGATACAAATATGATATGCATAGGGAGGGGAGGCTCGATGGTATCACAACCCCCTAAATGCCTGGAGTGGGTGTAGGATATAATGCATCGGTGGGTAAGGCATCATGGCGATCCTCAAAATGCTCTGGGCGTCCAAATCGATAGGGGTGCGCTGCTGACGTCTCTGTATCTCCATGTCATGGCGTGCGTGAATCGCCTGAATCTCTTTCTGATGTGGACGAGCTCTCCGGACAAGGGGTCTCGGTCGTCGACGCTGTCGTCTAAGCTCCTCTGCTCTGTGTAATGTGACACCCCGCATCGAGCTGGGCCCCCGAGTGTATGTGGGTCTGAAAAAATCTGTAATATAAGTCTGAGGGGGGGCGGTCAGGTGTATCTCCATCTGCTGCTGGAGGAGTGATGCGCGACGGTGCTGGAGCTCTACTAGGAAACGACCTAGAGGGCGCTGGTCCTCTGTCCCCAATAAAGCCCTGATCTCTCTAGGCCCCCTGAAGAGCTGTGGGTAGCGGTCTCTGATGTCCTCATATGCCTGGCATCTACATGTGTAGTGCTCCTCGTCCTCCACCTCCTCTCTACATATCCTGCATAATCGCTCATCCCTGGGGGTATGTGTGGCTCGCCCAATCTCAATCTCGAGTTGGTGTGATGATACTCTGAGCTGCCCAATGGCGACTCTCTCAGCTGGTGCCATATATGTATCCATGTATCGTGGTCTCTGAATGAAACCATCCGCTGTCACAGTCAAGAAGTGCTCTCTGTAGTGTTGCCTCTTTGTGGGAAGAGGCTCCCGTGGTGCTATCCATGTCTCCCTGACGTGTATCTGTAGTAGGTCCTGACGTGTATCTGTAGTAGGTCAAGAAGTGCTCTCTGTAGTGTTGCCTCTTTGTGGGAAGAGGCTCCCGTGGTGCTATCCATGTCTCCCTGACGTGTATCTGTAGTAGGTCCTGACGTGAGAGAGAGAGAGAGAGAGAGAGAGAGAGAGAGAGAGAGAGAGAGAGAGAGAGAGAGAGAGAGAGAGAGAGAGAGAGAGAGAGAGAGAGAGAGAGAGAGAGAGAGAGAGAGAGAGAGATTAATGCCTACTAGAGCCAAAGTTGGCCTATGAGACAAACCATATACAACGATAATGATCTTGTGAGCTGAGAAAATTCAAAGCCAAATGGAACATAACCATAAAACATACCTGAATTAAGAACTAAGAAAGCATGGTTGTGGTTGAGTAGAAAATGACCATGTCATATAGGGGCAGATACAAGGATGCAATTACAAAACGTAAGGGAAGAGTTTTTTTTGGGGGGGGGGAGGAATGAATGTAAAATGTGACATATGTGATGGGTAAAGTATCCGGTGGAATATAGTGTACTAAGGTATGGATGCACGTCTCCTTTTCATCTCCTTTCGTGCTTATATAATGATAGAATCCTCCATATCTCATGTTGGTAGAAATGGGGTCTCCTATATAGAACACGAGGTCGTCTCTTGATCCTTTGATTATCTGCCTGCTCAAGACTTAGTGGTGTGCTGCTAGGAATCGATTGTGTCTCAATCCTTTGAAAAAGAGAGTGATCCTTTGTTGTATACCATCACCTACTATGTGTGTAGCTGTATCAAAGTCCCACGTCTATGAACTGAAGCAAGGAGGAATCGACTGAAACGATCTTAGTCCTCTCTCATCATACATTGCTGAAGTGAACCCTCTATCTAGAACTAAACTCTGAGCTAGGCATAGTGTGTGTCAAATTGCCCCAGGAGACAAAGCATACATTCATAAGGGGTATTAGAAAAGAAATATAAAAATGCAAGTGCAAAATGATAGTGATGTTAGTGGAATACATGATAAGTTGTATTAGCGTATACAGTGGAAGGACGATGTGTGATTGTATGCCATATAGTTACATTCATTACTAATGCATAGGAAGACCCATTTCCCCTTGGAACATGTATGGGCATGGCAAATGCAAAGATGCAAATATAGTTATCAGGTTATCATGTAGCACTATATGTAACAACTCTCAAATTTTTAAAAGGTAGGAGTGCATATAGCAGTTCTTAGGTATCATGTAGTCGGGTGGTCCAAAGGTCAGCCTAATAACATAGGGCATATTTGAGCCTAGGTGCATGTGGTTGTTTGCGTGCTCTCTACTCCTTGGCCTCTTGAAATGTATGTCAGCAGTGAGTTATGTTGTAATAGTCCCACTTTGGCTCTAGAAGTAATGTGCGAGAATCATGGTAGTCAGGTGCGTTCGGTTCGGTGCATATAAGGTGCGAGGATCGAACCTTACGGTCAAGATAAGATGCGTAAGGTTCGTTTTGGGTTCATTAGGTGCGTTTAAGGTGCGAGAATCTTACCTTTTCTTCAACGTAAGGTGCGTAAGGTTCGCTCTAATATAAACATAATATGTGCCATATGGTATATAGTATATACTAGTATATACTATATGGTATATGTCTAGACTCTACTCTAGACTCTTAGTACTAAGTATTCATAATATAATACCTAGTGCTCACTGCTCAATTACAAGTTTGAAATATCAAAAATCAATGTCATTGAACGACGAACGTGGAATGATAATCAAAGCATCATAATACATATGGGTGACAACCACGAATCATACACACAGTATTTGATTTGTCGAATGTCCATCATAGTCTATGAATGAGCAAGTTGCAAGCCTGAAGCAAAAGCTAATACAATACAAAGAAAGATACAATGTCTGGAGTCTGGACTCTGAGTATCATGTCATTAGAATACAATGTCGGTATTCACTATAATGATAACAATAAACAAAAATAAATAATCAATCATCGGACTCAGTACTATCATCTAAACTGAGAGACTCCTCGTATGATGATGCCTCAGATGAAAGAATGCCCCCCATGACAAGGATATTTTCTTCATCGTCGAACTCTGGTACTAGCATAATAGAGGAATCAACGGATACTCCTGCAAAAAGCTCATCTGGATCTTGTATATCATCCTCTGGTGGAACTGGATCTCCTCTTCGTCGAGGGCGCATCTTGCGCCTCTGTCCTCTCGATGTGGATGGAGTTGTACTAGTAGATGGAACATTAGCTACTGCCTCCGTCTCTATCTCTCGTGCTAGAGAACGTGAACGTGATCTCTTAACATGGCGATCGAACGTTTGTAACTCTGAATGAAGCAACCTATAGATTTCATCTTGTTCATCATTCATGATGAATCTATATCTCTGCTACCATTGATAAAGGCAATCTCAAAAAGAACTGGTGAGACCTGAAATTCCATACATATTATTTAGTTATTGATGATCTAACTTGTTGCTTTAAAATTAAAATTCAAATTTCACACTTAATTAATAGTTCTTAGTATATACCATATACCTGCCTTGGAACTTTAAGATCCTTCACCCTCTGAAGTAATCGTAAATTGGTCTTACAAAAGACCACGCGCTCTAACTGTGCAACACTCAAGTGATTCCGAAGCTTGGTGTGCACAAGTGAAAAATTACTCCAATTTCGTTCACATGGTCTGGAAGACGAATCCTAAATAATAAACAATATAACTTTCAGTGCTCACTTAGGCATCATTGATCAAATTCAAATGTCTAATGTACAAGAAAATAGAAATCACCTTTGATAATACTCGAAGCGCATGACGTGTCATAGCCTGATGCCCATAACCGTAATGGTTCCATCACTCTAGTGCCTTCGATGTCACGTCGGCACGTAAAGAAGTGGTCCTCGCGTATGCAATGCCAATATTTCCCATGTTCCGATCACAACTCAAGACTCTTGAAGTACAGATGTAATAGTGCTTCGAATCCATGGATGGGACGTGATAGAAAATCCCATCGTGATCCACTGCACATAGAACATCATTTTTTCTGTTTATATTAAAAAAAACATATCATGAACAACATTAAAAAACATTAATATGAGTAATGAAAATTTGAATAGAAAAGATCATATCGCATATCTGGAGCTTGATAGACATGTAACTGAAGAGATGGCTCGTCGCATATGCATATATAAGTGATAAACAAGGCCCATTGTAGATCCCTCCATGTGAACAATATGAAGCACAATATGGATGGAGTTTAAGACTTGGATAAAAGTCTGTACCTTCGTCCAAAAATCCATGTCAAGAATCTTTCGCTGCATATACTTTGTAGCATTTGTCAGGCCCCTTGGCATGCTACTCAATCTTCTATCTATAGCTGTCATGCGCAATGCATCCATGCAATCGTAGAGACGAGTCAACACAAAAGATATAGCCAAATTGTGTCTCTGATATGCGAACCAATTCTTTTTCGCTGTAACTACGAAAAGACTGAGTGCGTGGTGGTTCTTACGTATGAACGAGATAATACGTTTGGAGTCAGCAAGAATAGGAGCAACCCATTGAGCTTACCTATATCCTCTAATAAAGGATCTATAGAGTGGGTCGTACATGGGGTCCATACTATGGAGGGATACTCACTCTCAACTAACTCTCCCATCCTTTTACAATTTGAAGCATTGTCTGTGATCACTTGCACTACATTCTCTTCCCCAACCTCTTCTATGGCACATTTTATGTGCTTATAGATATACTCCCCAGTAATTCTAGTACCTATTGCACTACAATCTATGGCCTTGAGAAAATAGGTACCAACGCACGATGAAACCATTATATTGATGATATGGCAACGTCTAATGTCGCTCCAACCATCGGATAGTATGGAACATCCATACATCTTCCACCCTATTTGGATGGGCTCCAAAAGAATATCTATTCTTGCTCTCTCCTCCAATAGCATAGATCCACAGAACTTATGGTACTCCAGGACGTACCAATTGTCACATGGACCTACCTGAGCTATGGACCTCACCATTCTCTTCCAAGTGTCAGTACGAACTACGTTGAAAGAGGTTGCATTTTAAGATGCAACATGAGATCTCTATCTCAGCAGCCTTTTGTCGTTGCCTCTGCAAACCTACGGTCAAAAAAGACGAGTGTAGAGATCCAAACCTAAGCCTTTGGAGTGGAGGCTCGTCTCTAGTAGGCTGAGAAGACTCACTCTCAATAGGACGTTGAGAACGAGTCCTACCCTTTCTTGATGTATCAATGGGCTGAGAGGCACTAGACTAGACATATCGAAAGTAGGGTCCATTTCTTATAACATATCTAATGAAGAGGCTGCTACCTCATGTCGACGTGCTTCTATTTGTGCCTGTGCGCTTTTGCAATCTCTAAAGGGACATGTGGACATGCACTAATTCCCATCCCTCCTAAGCCATACACATGACGAATGAGACGAGTGGTGGTAGTGCAAAATGTCCTACCACGATATTTGCACATCCATCTCCGTGTGCCTGAACAAGAACCACTAGTGTTGGCCAATGTGTGGCTCGAGGTGTGGGACCTTCCTCGAGGCATGATACCTGAAATATAAAACACATAAAACATTAGTATCATCATGCATGTATCTTTATCATCATGGTTGCATGTGTGTGTGAGACACGTGTGATGTGTACGGTGTGACCACTGACCATTGATGTGTGTGTGAGTCGTGACATGTGTCTGTGTCATCATGGCTGCATGTGTGACACATGTGAGTCGTGAGTCGTGACACACTGACAAGTTACAACAGACCATTGACATGTGTATGACCACTGACCACTTAGCACTGACATCATACATGTGCATTGTGTGACGTGTCTGTGTCATCATTGCTGCATGTGTGTGACACGTGTGACCACTTGGCACTGACCATTGACATGTGTGTGACTGATGACAATGGACATGTGTCTGTGAATGTGTGTGTGTGTGACACACTGACATGTGTGACATGTCTGTTCACTGTTCATGCACCCACTGTCCCCAGTGCACATGTGAACGGTGACACTGTCACACTGCCCACTGTCATCATCAATGCATAGAAAATATCCCTTTCTTTTGGTGGACCGTGGCTGCTGGCATAAAGGCAATGGGCATTGAGCTTTGATTTGGCTTTAGTAGGTACTAAGCTGGTGTGCACTGTCAGCAGCTCAGGTGACAGGAGTCAGGACTCAGTGCTCAGTGCTTACCCTCAAATTTTCATCTAGGTTTATACCTAAAGGCTAATACCTATTTAGTATTACCTCAGAACGATGGGCTGAAGCCTGACGTAATGTTACTTTCCTAGGCAGTGGCCACTATTAATATGATGTTTACAAAGACGATACATATTACACAGTCAGCCATCTTTGCTTCTCTCTGTGTCATTATATTTGGTGTAGTCAAATACAATCATTGTATATAGTAATGTACATATATGTAAAAGCTAAGTTCTAACAGTATGATGTATCTGAGATCAGAGATTCTAAGAGTATGATGTATCTAAGTTCTAACAGTATGTATACATATTACAGTATGATGTATCTGAGATCAGAGATTCTGTCATCTGATATTACTGATCAGAGATTCAGATGTACCATTCTGACAGAATCACCAGTTTGTAATTTTTTGGATTTGAATGTCATTATGGCCTTCAGCATTTTTGTAGACATTAACAATTTGTAGACTGATGCTTAATTTCCTCTGAGATGGAGTACCCCTATCTCCTCATTGTATTGCTCAGGTTTATCAGGCAGGCTGCAGCTCTGTGTATCATTGTATTGACTAGTTAGTAGTCTCTAGGCTCTAAGCTCTAGCCCATCTGCAACTCCCATCCCACATGCAGATTTTTCAGTATCCGAGTGCTTTTCAGCACACAGACATTGTGTCAGGTTCAAGAACTCATAACTCTTTCATCTCGTGGGTCATTTTGAACTTTAGAAGTCATTAATACGTCATGATGCATGCTTATCATATGGAGTACGTGTCGTTTGTCAGATATGTACATTTTTCCATTGATGTCATGAGTCATGACTCATGACTGAGTCGTCAAGACTCAATGAATTATGAGTGACATCAATGATCATACATGTGTGGCATCATGCATGACACATGTGCAGTGTGCACAGTGCTCAATGCTCTCAGCTCTGAGCTCTCAGCATTGATAAATTGATAATTTATCATGTCAGTGGTCACATGTGAGTCGTGACACATAGGCAGGCCATAGATGATAGCATTGACTCGCAAGCTGGAGACTGGAGTTCTGAGCTGGACAGTTGGACCTACCTTGCAAGTGGCTTAGCTTCTTCTCGGGAGAAGTCTCTCTCTCTCTCTCTCTCTCTCTCTCTCTCTCTCTTTCTCTCTCTCTCTCTCTCTCTCTCTCTCTCTCTCTCTCTCTCCATGCACGCAGGGAAAGGTTCAAAGGACTGCTACAGGTCAGAACTCCAGAAGGCTCAAAGTTTTAGATGATTAACATCGATGATCGAATCGATGCACCGTTGGGAACTTGGGGCTCGTGACCTAACTGCTGACGCAAACCGGATTACTCTAAACGCACCAAATGGGACCGAACCCCGCAAAGGACCTAAGCAGATTCGGTTTGTCTGAGACAAAACCCTAAATGCACCGATTTGAAAGGTTCGGTTCGGTTCGAACCGAACCGAATTGTACGCTTCAAGCTTTCGGTTCGTGCACCGCGACTTCCATGGCGAGAATGAGTTGTTATAGTTCACTATCCCCTAGTAATATATTTTGGTGTCCTTGAATGTCAAGGAGATATTTGCGGGGCCACTTGGGCTCAAAAGTGCTCATTAAATGTGACAATGAAGGAGATTTTGAGCATGTCACTTTACCTCTCTTTGATCTATGTAAATGTTGGACATGTATGTACATGTGAATTGCTCCTCTCTCTGGGATCCCCTAGGATTTGCCTCTCTTAATCTCAAGCTCTTGTGGAGAAACTCTCATATCACCAATGGGAACGTACATAGCATGCACTAAATACCCATCTAAATAACCAAGTCTCTTGATGAACCCCATCTCTGATATCCTCATGAAATGTGAGAGGTTCTATTGGGCTAATCCATCTCTATCTAATATATATCTTCCATATCTGATATGACCCCCCTATTTTGATTAGTGTCAAAGAGTTCGTAAATGAATGTCCCCTGCGTAAGGTGGTTAACATCTAGCCCATACACGGAGGGCCATAGTGTCATCCATAGTTGGAAAAAGTCTCGACTCAAACCCCTTGGAATGGTACGTACCGAACGTACCGTACCATATGCGTATGCGTATGGTACTTCTTCGCATGAATTTTTTTTTTTTTTGGTTTGTTATTTAAAGCATCCCATGCATTCTTTGAAGCCATACATACAACGATCCATAGTACATTGATGCATACAATTGCATAGATACATACATAGTGCATAAAATACAACATGGACAGAACACACATTGATAAATATACATTACATACATAGAAGCATGTACATATACGTATCAGTTACTTGTAAACACATACAT
Source organism: Ceratopteris richardii (assembly GCA_020310875.1). Classification (NCBI taxonomy): domain Eukaryota; kingdom Viridiplantae; phylum Streptophyta; class Polypodiopsida; order Polypodiales; family Pteridaceae; genus Ceratopteris; species Ceratopteris richardii. Next base: position 147,288,201 of record CM035418.1, on the reverse strand, counting down.
ATTATGTCACACACACATACATAGTAGTAAACTGCACGCGCGTGCGCGCGCACGCACACACACACACACACACACACACACATATATATATATATATATATATATATATATATATATATATATATATATATATATATATATATATATATATATATATGTGTATATGTATATGTATATGTATATGTATATGTATATGTATATGTATATGTATATATATATGTATATGTATATGTATATGTATATATATATACATATACATATACACATATATATATATATATATATATATATATATATATATATATATATATATATATATATATATATATATATATATATATATATGTATGTATGTATGTATGTATGTATGTATGTATGTATGTATGTATGTATGTATGTATGTATGTATGTATGTATGTATGTATGTGTGTGTGTGTGCGCGCGCGCGCGTATGTATGTATGCATGCATGTATGTACGTACGTATGTAGGTATGTATGAATGTATGTATATATAAAACATACTCTACCGTACCAAACCTCCTTGCCACGTACCGTACACGAACCGTTCACGTACTGTACATATTGTACCAAACGTACCGAACCACATGGGTGTCATCTGAATGTGAGGGAGGACTACAAATGATACCGTATGTGTGGGCCGCAATGGAACCAACGAGGATGAAGAGGCCTATGAATGTAGTATTGGGGGGAGTGGATGGAGGATGTGGGACATGGGTATTGGATGAAGAATGACATGCCAAGGTGTGGATAGCCGTCTCCTCTCCATCTGGTGCTCATGAAGTAGTCAGATCCTCAATATCTCATGCTAGTATAGCTTGGGTCTCCTATATCAAGGGACATGGGGACGTCTCCTAGCCCTCTGAGTCACTACCTCCTTGAGAGTGAGCCCTTGGCCATTGGGGATCGGTTGTGGTTTGATCCTCTGAAAGAAATGAGTGATCCTCTATTCTATGCGTTCACATGTTGCCTCTGCAGGTTGTATCAGAGTCTCGTGTCTCTAGTATGTAGCAATGAGGAACGGTCCAAGACGACGACGATCCACTCCCTTCATACTTTGTTGTAATGATCCCTCTATCTGAAATTTTACCCTATGCTCAGCATATGTAGGGCACCATATAATAAAATGATCCTTGTTTTCCATCTCTGTCTCGCAAATCGGGCATGTGCGATTCTCCTTGGGTATCCCCCTAACTTGATCTCTCTCAATCTCCAGCTGGTCTGAAATAAATTTGCATGTAATGAGGCATCTCAATGAACCCTTGGTCTGAAATCTGTAGAAAAAGCTCATGATAATGGAGCTTTTTTGTTGGTAATGTCTCCTCAAGTAGGATCCACGTTGGCTGTATATACCTAGAGGTCGTGTCGTATGATCTTATTTCTCTCATGCAAAAAGAGTGAATAGGTGGGAGCATGTGTATCATACTGGTAACTGTAGGGGTGGTAGTCGGTCCATGCCAAATCCATAGTTGGCCAACTAATCTCTAGTCTAGACGTACCAACATGAAGTATCTCCAGCTAGGGCAAGATCTCGTGATGCTTGAAAGGTCTTCTACATGATGAAGTCACTATCCATATCTTGGAGTGTATGGAGCAAACATAATGCTTGGAACAAAGCCTCTACTAGCATCGGTGGTGTGGCAAGCTCTACCCTAATGATGCCATGTGGTAATAGGTATTGATGGCTTGCTATGGATCAGCCTAGAAATCACGAGTATGTGGGGTCTCTCCACCAATGTCCATATACGGTCTGCTAGTCTTGGCCCCCAGATGGATGATTCGTATGTCAATGAGGGTGTGAGCCTTTGACTAGTGTATCAAATAGCCAACCCTTCATGTGAGGCTCCTGAAAGTGTGCCTGATGACATTGCCTCTCCATCAATGCTAATGCTGCATATCCATGAGTGACCCGATCGTGGGCTGCTTGGGCCATAGAGAATGTACCTGACATGACTATAAAAGTCACCCCAAAATAAACATATGAACCAGTGATCTCAGTGTGTCCACTAACAACTGTGAATGGACTCTGTCTCCGTACATGTGCTGATGTGCCAAAAATAAGTACCTTCCTTTCACCAAGGTTGATTGAAAGTCCTCTTTGTGAGCAAAAATCATCTAACGCATGTAGATGGCTTTGTAATCCCCCACTTGACTCTAAAATCAGGATAATGTTGTCAACATCTAACAAAATGTGTACAGTGGCTCACCCAGCTCCACTCTTGAAATGCCACGTTGTTGTATGAAGTCTATAATCTCATCAATGTATATCCCAAATAAGGTAGGGGATAATGGGCACTGTTGTTTTACTCCTATAGTGCTAACAAGGGGATCAAAAAGCCCTCCTTGACATCTGATTCTACTAGATACCCACTCGTATAAAGCATAGATCCCCCATAATAGGTCATCCGTAACCCCAAGATCAAGTAGCCCTCTAAAAGTCTCTCTCTAGGTATTGTATCGAATGCATTGCGGAAGTCCACAAAGCATCAATGTATTCTCCTCTTCCTCATCCGTGGTTGATCAATCAAACATCTCAGAGTAAATATGTGGTGAATGGTGGAAAAGGCACGTCGAAAGCCAGCCTTCTCTGGTGCCCGAAAGCCTGCGTGCTCAACAAGAGCGTGCTCAACAAGAGTGCTGAGCTCCTCCTCAAGTATCGCTCCATAGCGTTTGGCCAATATGAGGCCAATCATGATAGTCTGGTAAGTGCTAGGATCATCATATCCCCAGGCTTGGGAATAGGCACAATAGCGTGCTTTGTCCATGAGACTGGGAACCCCTCAATCAATGCTTAGTTGAAGAGGTGTGTAATGAGCGGTGGCAGCACCTTTGCGTCATATATAAGATGCTCGGCATGTAAGTCGAACTTATCTCTGGCTCTCCCATGTTGTAGACGTGAGATAGCTCTTCTCACCGTCTTTTGTGTGAAGAAAGTGGAAATAGTCGGACATGAGCTCGAAGGTGTAGGTATCAGTGGCTGATCTGGTTTAAACTCTCTTCATAGCGATGCCATCTCATTGGATCTTGGATGGGGGTTGGGCTGTCTCTTCCTGCGTAAATGACGCCATGCGATTGAACAATCTTTGCTCATAAGTAAGTGGTATATGTCCCAAAATTGGTGCACCTCCCCCTCCCTCTGTTTACGGAAGGTAAGTGATTGCATGCAGCATTGTGCTTGTCTGTGTGTAATCTCTTCCCAGAGCTTCATCAACTGTGAGGCATCATCGTAGCTCGTGACACTCCTCATCATACCAGCTGTTTTGGGGCATGGTCCCTATGCGTGGAGCAAAGGTATGTGTATGGTGGGGAAAGCTCCGTATAGCCGAGTCATGTAAGATAGATGTTATCTGTGAGGTGAGTGTATCAAGAGGGGGGGTTGAAAGGTGGGGTGTGTGGGGGGGGGGGGGAGAGAGAGAGAGAGAGAGAGAGAGAGAGAGAGAGAGAGAGAGAGAGAGAGAGAGAGAGAGAGAGAGAGAAAGAAAGAAAGAAAGAAAGAAAGTGTTTTTACGTCTATTAGGAGGCCGAACTCGGCCTATGAGACAAATCGATGTACATGGGTGTATCTTCTGTCAATCAGAAAAGATAAAAGTGCTGAAAAGAAACTGGTTAAGCTGATATAGATCTCCGTAGTATGCATGTGGGGATACCCATGAAAGTGGTGGGGGGTGTATGGAGTGCGATATCTATGATAGTCTATATGCGAAAGGGTAGTACAACAACCATGAGAATGCATCTAAAACGACTAACTAGCTCCATCCTGTGCTAGTGGGTGGGATGTAATATGTGATACATAGGTGGAGGTGGAGTCAGGGCCACCCTGATGGCTGCAACGGGATCGGCCATCATCTGGGATCGTCTCTCCTCCATGGCGCGATGGTCACAAGCCTGGATCTCCGCAATCTGGTGTCGGTGAAGTCTCGGGGCCCGATATCCTATAGCACGGGGTCGTCTCCTAGCTCGAGATATCTGAGCCTGCTGAAGAGTCACCCCGCTCGGTATGTGGGCTGAGGGGGGGAGGGCTGCAGCACGTCGTGGAATAAAGAAGTCAGTGAGCTGACTCTGTCTCCCTCCTGTATGGAGTGCTACAGTAGGCTGGAGTAGGGAATCTCTGTGACTCTGTATCTCTAGTAAGAATCGCCCGAACTGTCGCTGGTCTCTAGAGTCCATGATCTCTCGGAGGGTGGGCTGCCCTGCAAACAGAGTCTCGTATCTGCCTCTGATGCCATCATATGCGCTACATCTGCATACAAAGTGCTCCTCATCCTCCATCTCTACTCTGCATACTCTGCATATCCGCTCCTCTCTGGGAATGTCTGCGGCTCTGCCCGTCTCAATCTCGAGTCGGTGTGATGAGACTCTCAGCTGGCCAATCGCTACCCTCAAGCTATGAGGCATGTGAGTATCCATGTAGCGTGGTCGCTGGATGAAACCGTCAGCTAGTATGTCTATGAACTGGTCTCGATAGTGCGATAGTCTCGATCCCATGTGTGCTGTGTGCCATGTCTGACTAATGTAGAGCTGCCAGAGATCCTGTCTGAGCACAACATTCCTCTCACGACGAGAGAGGTGGATGTGAGGTGAGTCTGGGTCATACTGAAAAGGCGGCAATCTGTCCATATCAAGTCCATGACTATCAAACCAGACTCTAACCTGAGTGTACCAAGCTCTCTCATATCCTAACTCTGATATCTGTATAGATGCCTCAAGAGCTCTGTGTGTGAGTCTATCTGTAGGGAGGTCTCTAATCCTCTGAATAAAGCAGATAGTCTGGAATAGTGCCTCTACTGCCATGGGTGGTGCAGCTAGCTCTGCCCTGATGATGTCATGTGGCACCGACTGTTTCCCACGAAATAATCGCGAGATCATACGTACCTGTGGCCTCTCGATCGCACTCCACTGGGTGACTGTGAGACCTGGGGCCCAGACCGTCGCAGCATACATCATAGCTGGTCTGACCAGTGTGTCAAATAGCCAGCCCTTCGTGCGGGGCTCCTGGAAGTGTGCTTGGTGACATCTCCGCTCTAACATGGCTAAAGCTGCATATCCACGTGTGAGTCTATCGGTGGCTGCCTGTCTCATGCTGAAGGGGCCAGGCAAGCTCGTGAATGTGACTCCGAGATAGACATAGGAAGTGACCACCTCAATCTGTCCACCACCAGCTCTGAATCCTGCTCCATTCCTCACCATGGGGGAGGTGTGGAAGATCATGACCTTGGTCTTGCCAAGGTTTACTGTCAAGCCCCTCTGTGTACAAAACTCATCCAGGGCCTCAAGGTGGCGCTGTAATCCCTCGGGTGACTCTGAAATCAAGACAATGTCATCGGCATATAATAAAATGTGGACATGTGTACCTGCGAGGTCTGCACCCTCTCCTCCAGCTCGGAGAATGTAGTCCTCAATCTCGTCAATGTAGAGACCAAATAGAGTGGGAGAGAGTGGGCAGCCTTGCTTAACACCGATGGTGCTAGCAATGGCCTCAGACATACCTCCTGGACACCGTACCCTCCCAGTCACCTGCTCATAGAGTGCATAGATGGCCCAAATCATCCCTGATGGTACTCCCAAGCTCTGGAGGCGTTGGAAGAGCCTCTCTCGCGGCACTGTATCAAAAGCTTTGCGGAAGTCCACAAAGCAGCAATATAGCCTCTTCTTCCGCACCCTTGCCCCATCAATGAGGCAGCGCAGAATGAAGATGTGATCAATAGTAGAGAAAGCTCGTCGAAAACCTGCCTGGCCTCGTGCTCGTAGCCCCTCAGTCTCTGCATATGAACTGAGCTCTGCCTCAAGTATGGCACCGTATAGTTTGGCCATGGTGTGGCCAATCATGATGGTCCTGTAGTTCCCTGGATCCAGGGTGTCGCCAGATTTGTGGATAGGCACAATGGTGTGCCTAGTCCACTCCTCTGGGAAGCCCTCTCCTATAGCCCGGTTGAAGACATGTGCAATCAACGGGGCTATAGTGGAGGCTGCATATATGAGATGCTCGCTCTGCAATCCTGCGTGGTCTGTCGAACGTCCATGTCGAAGTCGTCGTATGGCCCTCTCAACCATCTTTGCTGTGAAGAGAGAAGAACTAGTAGGGCGAGGCTCAAGTGGCTGGGGAATGGGAGGCTGCCTAGGTACCTCATATAACCTCTGAGCATAATCATGCCATGTGTGTGGGTCTCCAATAGGTGTGGTCGGGCGTGGCTCTCGTAGGCTGCGCCATGCTGCAGCACTGTCCATACTCATAAAGAGATGGTATAGCTCAAGCTCCTGTGCCTCCTCAAAGGCTCGCCTCTTTCGACGTGTGAGAGTCTTCATCTGTCCCTTGGCCTCTCTCTCTGTGATCTCTCCCAATGCTCTCTGAGCTCGTAGTCGGCGGTAAAGATCTCTGCAATCCTCATCATACCAACGATGTTGTGGCATAGTCCCGGGAGGAGGTGTGTGACGAGAATGGATGGTGTGTGGGAAGGAGCTGATGGCTGATGTCTGAAGAACTGATGCTATCTGAGAGGTGAGTAGGGATAGTGGAGTGTCAGGATGAAGTAAGAGAAGACCCTGCTCGACTCGAGCCGCATATATGTGAGCTAGCTCGTGTGTGAAGTGGATGGTGGTGTGTGGGATGCGTGCTGCGGGTATGCGTGTAGGGGTGTCTCCCTTCAGGGAGAGTGCGAGGTATGTGTGATCGGCCCCAATGGGTATGGGTGGGATGGTGAATGAGGTAAGTAGGTGGATGGCCTCTCTGGACCCCATGACGTAATCTACTGTACTTCCCCCGCCATCTGTGACTGAGTGTGGTATGCATGTCAATCCTCCTGAGGTAGGCCACTGAGTCATCCCGTTATAGATAACGAGATTATGTCGAGAGCCTAGTCTGAGTAGGTGAGTGCCATAGTGAGTGTGTGTAGGGTCAGCTGAAGCTCGAGCTGTAGACTCATCCTCTATGGTATGTAGTATCTCCGGGTCTTCTGGGTCAAATATCTCACACTGATCATTGCCTGTCCTGGCATTGAAGTCTCCCATAAGGAAGACTTCCCCTAATGCAGAGTACTCTGTAATCTCTTCTGACAAGCAAGTGTATGGTGAGTCCTCCTCTCGATCTATGATAGCGAAACGCGAGCTAGAAGGAGCAAAGTAGCATAATGCTATGAAGATGATCCGCTCCTGCGAGAGCTGGAGTCGAATCCAAAGATATCTGGCCTGTGAATCACGTGCGACTATCTGTATCCTGCTCTGAAGTCCATCTCTAAAGAGTATGGCTACTCCTCCTGATCCTCGGGTGGTGTGCTGACGTGTACACTCTCTGTATGTGGACTCCCACTGAAAACCGTGGACACGAGGTAGGCCCCGGTTCGGGCTCTCATGTGTCTCTGTGAGCATAATGATGTCTTTGTCTTTGCGCACCTCTTCCAATCTCTCTGGGTGTGTCCATAGATCTCCATTGCAGTTCCAAACTGCAAGGTGTATCTCCTCGAGTGTCTCACAGGCCGCGAATCCCTATGGGATGGCCTTGCCATCAATGATGACACGACCATCTCTGTATGAAGCCTTCTTTCCTTCTTTGCGAGCTTGATGTACTCTCGGCATGCATGCACGACGGTGTGCTACCTGCATAGGTGTGAGATCATCGTCAAGGTAGATGGGGGGGCCATCAAGTGCTCTCAAAATCACCCTCCTCCGTAGGAAAGTAGATCTTATATCTTCGGAAGGGAAGTGTAGAATGAGAGCTCTCTTCTTCGTGGGATCTCGTCCCGTTCTCCAAGACTTGATGAATGGGGGGGACTCCTCTTTGTAGCCGAGTATCTTGCATAGTGTTTTCCCATCGGACTCGGGGGTAGAGCCTTCTTTTTCTTCAATGCCCGTGATGCGTACATTGAGACGGCGGGCATGTCTCATCTTTTCTTCCTCAATAGTGGTGTGCACGATGAGGGCTTCTTCCTTTTGTGCTTTCTCTTTGGCTTCTTTTTTGATGTTCTTCTTCACTATGTCGATCCACCCTTCTTTGGTAGCTTCTAATTTGTTTTCCATGCTCTCGGTCAAGGATTTGGTGAGTTCTTCTTTGAGAGCTTCTGTCTTGTTCATATTAATCTCTCCCTCTTCGGGTGTAAGAGAGACCATTGAAGCTTTGAGGAGCTCCAATTCCTCTTTCATGTTTGCCCTCTCCTTAGTCCATTCTTCTTTCTCTTTTTGCCATGCTTCCCTCTCCTTATGATATGTTTCTACTTCCTTCTCGAGCTTTGAGAGGCGGCTGATGATGGCCGTGATAGTGGAGTCCACCATCTTCTTGTTTTCTTTGATAGCTATGGTCAGTTTGTCCTCCATTTTTGTCAAATCGTCCTTCTTAGCCGTAGCGCTCATTGCATTCGAAGATGAAAGAATGCTCAGAGTACTGAGCCTAAAGACTTGCGATGAAGACGGGAGCGCGCCCGATGCGCGATGGAGCAAGGGTGGGAGTGGCTAATAACTGTAGAGAGAGAGAGAGAGAGAGAGAGAGAGAGAGAGAGAGAGAGAGAGAGAGAGAGAGAGAGAGAGAGAGAGAGAGAGAGAGAGAGAGAGAGAGAGAGAGAGAGAGAGAGAGAGAGAGAGAGAGAGAGAGAGAGAGAGAGAGAGAGAATTAGGGTTAGGGTTAGGGTTAGGGTTAGGGTTCAGCTTAAGGTTAGGGTTCAGGTTAGGGAGAGAGAGAGAGAGAGAGAGAGAGAGAGAGAGAGAGAGAGAGAGAGAGAGAGAGAGAGAGAGAGAGAGAGTGAGAGAGAGAGAGAGAGAGAGAGAGAGAGAGAGAGAGAGAGAGAGAGAGAGAGAGAGAGAGAGAGAGAGAGAGAGAGAGAGAGAGAGAGAGAGAGAGAGAGAGAGAGAGAGAGAGAGAGAGAGTCATATTAACGTCTTCTGGAGGCCAAACTCGGCCTATGAGACAAAAGCCATGTACAAGTGTAGTAACCATGTGTAGAAAATGAAATGAAATAAACACAAAGTTATCTAGGGCTGGTGAAAGGGTGGGGAGACGTGGCTCTGACTCCGTAGATAGTGGCCACCTAATACAGGGGATCCATAATATGAGTAAGTAAAATACCCTAGCTACTGGTGATGGGGGGGAGGTGGGTGTAGTATGTGGTACATCGGTGGTGGTCTGAGTGCCTCCTGAAGGAAGACAACCCAAGGGGTGGTGGTACGCCTATGCTCCATCATGTGGTCGTAGGCTGTCCTCATGCGTGAGATATCATCCCGATATAGTCGCGGTCGACGATATCCTACCATGCGTGGTCGGCGTCGTGCTCTTTGTGCTGCTGCCTGGTGGAGCGTGAGACCAATAGAAGGACCTCTCTGATGTAGCTCAGCTCACTGAAAGAACTAGGTAATGGTCTGCTGGGTACTCACCCGTGGCTAATGTGTGGGCTGTAGTGACCGCTCTCGCCTCTCATTTGCTTCTGTGAGGAAGTGCCCCAAGCGTCGCTGGTCTCCCCTAGTCATGCACAACTGGAGTGACTCCTCTAGCTGGAACTTTGCTCGTAGGTCTAAATACGCTTGGCATCTGTTAACAAAATGTTCCTCATTCTCTACCTCTGTCGGGCATACTGGGCACCACCTCTCCTCACGTGGGACTCCCCTGGATTGACCCCTCTCAATCTCGAGCTGATGTGATGAGACCCGGAGCTGCCCAATGACGACTCGGAGGTGGTGGGGAAGATATGTCTGCATGTATCTCGGGATCTCGATGAAGCCTGCGTCCGATATATGTAGAAAATGCTCGCGGTAATAGAGCATTTTCGGTGGCAATGTATCCCTAGGGTTCACCCATGTCCTCTGTATGTATGTATGCCATATCTCTTTACGAATGACCCTATTCCTCTCTTGATGATAGAGCGAGTAGGTGGGTGCATGTGAGTCGTACTGTAGTGGTGGTAGCCTGTCTATGTCAAAGCCATGGTGGGCAAGCCAGCCTCGTGTCTGTGCATACCATGAGGAGGTGTCGCCAGCTAATGCCATATCATAAGATGCCTGGAAAGCACGATAAGCAATGCGCTCTGTATCCATGCTCCGAAGTCTGTAATAGGCATACTGTCTGGAATAGTGCCTCAACTAGCATCGGTGGTGGAGCGAGCTCTGCTCTAATAATATCATGTGGTACTGAAGGCTTGTTGCGGATAAGTCTTGCAATCATGAGGATCTGTGGCCTCTCTAATGCTGTCCATACTGATGTAGCTAATCCTGGCCCCCATATGGCTGCCCCATACATGAGCGCTGGCGTAACCAAAGTGTCAAAGAGCCACCCCTTTGTGCGGGGCTCCTGAAAGTATGCCTTGTGGCACTGTCTCTCCATCAAAGCTAGTGCTGCGTACCCACGTGTGATGCGGTCACGAGCTGCCTGAGACATAGAGAAGACCCCTGATGCTGCTGTAAATGTCACTCCCAAGTAAACATATGATCCGACCACCTCGATTGGTCCACCTGCTGGTGCGAACAAACTATGTCTGTGTACCTGTGCTGATGTATGAAAGATCATGACCTTGGTTTTACCAAGGTTCACAGATAACCCTCTGTGTCTGCAAAAGTCATCTAGGCCATGTAGGTGATGCTGTAGACCTTCTGTAGACTCTCAAACCAATACAATATCATCAACGTATAAAAGAATATGGACAATGGACCCTTGTACCTCAATGCCATCTCCCCCCTGCTGCTGTATGAAGTCCACTATCTCATCAATGTAGAGACCAAAGAGGGTGGGTGAAAGACGGCATCCTTGCTTCACCCCGATAGTGCTAGCAAGTGGATCAGATAAGCCCCTTGGACATCTGACTCTACCAGATACTCTCTCGTATAATGCGTAGATCCCCCATTTCATCTCCTCCGGAGCTCTGATATCAAGTAATCGTGTGAAGAGTTGGTCCCTGGGAACATTGTCAAATGCTTTGCGGAAGTCCACAAAGCAACAATATAATCTCCTCTTCCTCACCCTTGCCTTGTCGATCAGGCATCTCAGAGTGAAGATGTGGTCAATAGTAGAGTAATCTCGTCTGAAACCTGCCTGTCCTGGAGCCCTGATACCCTTCCTCTCAGCGAGAGTACTCAATTCTGTCTCTAGTACTGCCGCATATAACTTGTTCAATATAGAGCCAATCATGATCGTCCGCTATGTAGCTTGATCCATAGTATCACCTTCCTTATGAATGGGCACTATGGTTTGCGCAGTCCATGGATCCGGGAACCCTTCAACCAATGCACGGTTGACGAGGTGGGCAATGAGCGGTGCGAGAGTCGTGCCTCCATATATGAGGTGCTCTGCCTGTAAACCGAAATGGTCCTGGGCTCTGCCATGCTGCAGTCGGGCAATAGCGCGTCCCACCATAGTGGGTGTGAAGAAGTCCGAGGTAGTAGGACGTGAGCTCTGTGGTCTGGGAATGGGGGGCTGGTCTGGGATCTCGTATAGACTCTGTGCATAGCTATGCTAAGTGCTCGACTCTCGGATAGGTGTCTGTTGTCTCGTCTCTCTCAAATGTCGCCATGCCACTCTACTGTCTCGACTCATGAGCAGATGGTAAATATCCCAATAGTGTCTCTCCTCCCAATCTCGCTGTTTGCGGCGAGTAAGGCTCTGAATGCGACGCTGTGCCTGTATGTGTGTAATATCTCCCCTATGCTCTAAAATACGTAGGTGCTTCCGCACCTCACGGCAATCTGCATCATACCAGCGGTTCTGGGGCATGGATCCTGTGCGTGGAGGGTGCATATGTGTGCGGTGTGGGAAGCTTCGGAGAGCTGAGTCCTGTAGGATGGTGGTGATCTGTGATGTAAGTGTATCCAAAGGTGAGAGTGGACCGAGAGAGAGTAGGCGGGTGTGTAAATGGTGTGCATAAACGTGTGAGAGCTCGTGTGTGAAGTGTATCGTGGTATGTGTCTCAGTGGGTGAGGGAGGGTCTAATGGAATCGGAGATGAGAGTGTGAGTGTGATAAATGTATGGTCAACACCAAGTGGACATCATCCAATACTAAGTGAGGGGATGAGTGAAGCCCCATAGGTGGTACCCAAAATGTAGTCGATTGTGCTCTCACCTCCCTCGTGAGGGAAGCAAGTAAATCCTCCTTAACCTGGCCAACGATTCATCCCGTTATATATAACGAGATGATGTCGGCTGCCTAGCTCGTTTAGATGTCTGCCATAGCCGGTGGTGTCCTGATCCATATTTGTCGATACTCTGCTGGTGCTCATCTCATCCGGGTCTCTAGCCCTCATGAGATGTGGGTGATCCATGTCATATGCCTCACACTGATGTGACTGAGTGCGGCCATTGAAGTCTCCCATAAGGAAGACTTCACCTAGTGTGCTGTAATGTAGTATCTCCTCCGAAAGTGCTGTGCATGGTGAGTCTCTGTCTCGGGTCGGTCCCCCAATATCCTGTCCTGCATATCGAGACCCGCCTGGTGGGAAGTAGCATATAGCAATGTAAATCCAACCCCCCTGTGCTATCTCCATGCAAACCCACATGTATCGTGCCTCCTCATCTCTACCTATAATATGGATCCGGCTCTGTATCTCCTGTCGAAATATGATGGCCACTCCTCCTGATCCTTGCGTTGTACTCTGTCTCGTCGTGGTCCTGAATGCAGATTCCCAATGAAAACTTGCAATGTGTGGTAGACCTCTCTCTGGGCTCTCATGTGTCTCTGTGATGCACGCAAAGTCATGTGATGCTAGGATCTCCTCGAGTCTGTCGGGTCGCGTCCAGAGTGCCCCGTTGCAGTTCCACACTGCTCCTCTGAGTGGTGTCTCCTGGTGTAGTGATGTCTCATAGGCCGCATGGCCCTATTTGATAGGGCGTCCATCTATGAAGACCTTACCATCCCGGTAAAAGGCCTTTCTCCCCTCTCGGCGTGCCTAGAGTATATGTGGCATGCAAGCATGTCGGTGTGCCACCTACATCCTCGTGAGGTCCTCGTCCATGTAGAGGGCGCCGCCTTGTAGTCCACGTAGTACTGATCCGCGTCTAAAGAACGCGGTCCGTGCCTCCTCAGAGCTCATATTAAGGATGAGTGCTCGGACACGCGATGTATCCCTCCCAACCCTCCATGCTCCTGTGAATGGCATGCTCTCGTATCCAAGGCGACGGCAAATGTCAGTTGCATCTGCCTCTGGTGATGCTCCCTCAGGTAGGCATGTAATCCGAATGTGAAGTTTTCGAGTGTGTCGAAGCCTCTCCTCCTCAAGTGTATCTTGGACTTGTGTGAGTTCTTCTTTCTGCACGTCTTCCCTAACTTCCTTCTTCACCCTTTTGTGTACTACTTCCACCCACGACTCTCGAGTGGATTCTACCACCGTTTTGATTTCTTTCTTTATTTCTTCTTTGAGTGTCTCCACGTTGGAGATCTCTCCCTCTTCTTTCAGGTGCTCATATGCTGTCCTCCAATTGTCTCGTTCTTCTGTGAGAGTCTTTACTTGTTCTTCGAGTCCTTTGATTTTATCCATTACTTGTTCTTCGAGTCCTTTGAACTTTTCCATCATTTTCCGTATCTCCATATTGAGGTTGCGGTCTGCTTCCTTTTTGGCCTCTTTGAGAGCTCTAGCGATAAGTTCGTCCACTTCCCTCCTGTCCATGGGAGCCATCTCAAAGACACTTTGAAACTTTGAAACTGAAACCCTAAGAAATTAGGGGGGTTGGGTTTTAGTTTTTAGTTTTTAGTTTTTAGGTTCTGCTTAGGGTTAAGGTTTAGAGAGAGTTAGGGTTTCGGTTAATGTTAAGATTGGAGGTCGAGGGTGGGCAGAAAGCAGGAAGGGTGTGGCGGGGGCCATGGCTATCGAGACTGTTGGGGGGGGGGGGGGGGAGCGTGGCTCGAGGCGAAGGAGGGAGGTGGTAATTTCTTATAGAGAGAGAGAGAGAGAGAGAGAGAGAGAGAGAGAGAGAGAGAGAGAGAGAGAGAGAGAGAGAGAGAGAGAGAGAGAGAGAGAGAGAGAGAGAGAGAGAGAGAGAGAGAGAGAGAGAGAGAGAGAGAGAGAGAGAGAGAGAGAGAGAGAGAGAGAGAGAGAGAGAGAGAGTTCAAAATGGATAGGTCTTGAACAGGCCAACTCTGACAAAAGTCAATGTCAAAGTCAATTTGATGCATACAAAGCTTGTAGAAAACGTGAGGTAATTTCTTTCATCTCCAATTTTTCATGTTATTTGTGCTTGTATGGGTGTAATTTCTTTAAGAGGATGAAGGAATGTTAAGCGAAATGGAAGCTGGGTCTGTATGAAGACGTCTATGTTTCTTGAGATGCTATTGTATCTACATTTTTTCACCTTTGTTTGGCACCTTTTATATCAGCATCAATTGCGTCTTGAACGAAACCGTGCAGAGTCAGATGAAAAGATTCGCAGGATTGTAGATAAGCTCAAGTTCTGGAAATAGTTCATATATTGCTCTAAATGAGAGGAAAGCAATCATGAAGAACCAGAATTCGGTGTAGTAAAACTCTTGAGTCTCTGCCAGATGATCAAGAGCTCAAGTCTTGCTTCTGAGATGTTAGGAAGCCCCGAAAGCGTGTGGGTGTTCAAATCATGAAAGCATGAATCTAGGAATAAAAGAAAAAGAAAAACATGAAGGGCCAGAGATGGGAGCTTGTGTTTTTATTTGAAGTTTGAACAATAGTGTGCACATATTGTTATGTGCCAGATGCTTAATGTCGTTGAGTTAATAAGCTTTCCCTTAATATGCAAGCATTCAAGAGCATGGCCACCTGAAAGTTCTCTTTATGATTTGATCTATCACAAATTTGAAGCATAGCATGCTTTTGTACTATACTGAAGTACAGAACATTTTTTTTTTTCATTTTGCTCTTTGCTTGGCTGTCAGATATACAATTTTTTTTTTGTCATTCAACATAAATCCTGTGGCATAACTGCTGATTGACGGTGTATATGCCGATATAAAATCACCCAAAGACAAGCAAGCTCTCTCTCTCTCTCTCTCTCTCTTTCCCCCCCCCCCCCCCCCCCCCCCCCCCCCCCCCCCCCCCCCAACACACACAACAACAACAACACACAAAAGAAAAGTTCTCCTTCCCCTAAAAGGATAGAAGGAAAAAGAAGTGAGCACACAGTTTTGTTCAAAAAATTATGAAATTCTGGCTTCCACATTTATTTTTCATACTTACTGATTTTGCATACATGTTTTGTGCAAAAAATTATGAAATTCTGGCTTCCATTTATTTTTCATACCTACTGATTTTGCATACATATAAACATGTAAGCATGTTTGTATGTCTCTGCATACCATGTGACAAGTGTACATGTGCAAGGAAGAAACAAATGGAAATGATATATTAAGTCTCAGAAGGCCAAAAGGATTTATGAGACAGAAAAGTTGCCTCACGGTGGATTGGATATAATGTCTGGGTAATGCAATCAAGGATTATTGTGAGGTAGCAAAAGCTGTGATGACTAGAATAATCTAAAACCACAAGGCAAATAATTTAGAGGGAGTATCTATGGGGTACAAATTGGCGAAACGAATGCATAAAAAGGTGTAGTTAGTCTTATCTATTTCACAGGATGCCCATGTAGGTTGTCAACAAATATTCTCGAGATTATTGAAGTCCCCATGGTTGGGTGCCTGATATGATGACCTAGAGTGAATCAAGTGAAGAATTGATGTCTTTGTCCGTAGCAGTCAAGGGTACTGAATTGCTGAAGCTTGGTCACACAACCAAACAACATGGCTATAATGTGAAAACCTGGTCAACTTTCTGTCCATCTGAACGTTTAGTGATGGTCAAAGGAATCCATAACCTGCCTCTGAATGTTTTTGCCTTATCTTCAGAGGCTCTCTATGTCTCATAGACCCAAACATCTTTGATCCTTGAATCTCTTGATTCCATTGAGTGGTCCCAATCCATCTTCACATTGACAATAAAATGCCCAGATCTCTCAACTACTGTTCTGGGAAAGGACATGTTATGCAGGTGTGTCTTAGATCCTCGTTGACATACATGAGGTAACACACATCCTGGCCTCAGCTGGTTGGTTCTCCATATGTGCTAATCTCAATCTCAAGCTGATGTGAGGATGTGGGTGTCTGCCCAGTAGCACAGTGCAGCCCACAGGATACATGTGTTTTTGTTGAACTCAGCCTGATAATATAACCATCTTAAGTAAATCGGACAAGGCACTCTCTACAGAAAGCCATCTTTGTTCCTAACTTGTGAATTGCCTTTATCCATGTCAGCATGGTGTCAAGCTAAACCAAGTCATGGTTAATGGTTGTAGGAACTTCTCTTCGTGTGAGTGTATGAGGACATCTGAGAAGAGGACAGGAAACTGACTTAATTTGGTTGTTTCATTGCTCTATAATGTAAGTATTTTGTATCTCTTATTTTACCAATATGTATTGCTCACCATGTGAACCACATATGAAATGAAACCACCTTCAATTCTCTATGGGGCTGGATCATCAACATCACTTGTGTTTTGAGGGCCATGCCGATATTTGATCATACTAATAAATTCATAGCTTAGTGCCTCCAAATGCAGAGTACCAAGAGATGTTTTTCCCTTGGTGCTTAGAAATGAAAACAACTGAACATGAAATGACTTGATTTGGAAATGTTGCTTATATAAAGTTTCATTATTGGTTCGTTCCTCAATGTGTCGATTGCAGTTTTCTTCAAGAGGAAGCTGTAAGAAACTTCACATATGACTAGTCTGCCTGCTGAAGTTTTTCGGTAGTGTTGATTGTGACAACTGCAGATAATGTATGATTCTATCTGATTTCACTAGCTGCGGTATGATGAAATTATTAGTAGCAACTATATATGCAATATTTGACTTGTTAAAATATCAATATTTTTCGAGATATAACAGACTACTAAGGAACTTGCAAGTGTGTATCCGCAACGTACTTTGAGAATGACAGGTATTACATATAAGAAGGCAACGAGCTTTGTACGGAGTCTCTCGTTATTTGTTTATTGTTCGGGTATAATTTTAGCATTGACTATTGCAAGCATAGATTGAATTATTCTAGGATGATATCCAAGATCGCTTGCAGCGTTATAAGGAATGACTGTACATTATTGTGGTGAAGTCTTAACAATGATGATAGCAGATTGCTAAATGTTATGTTGTGATCTTGAATTTAATTATTTTAAGAGACAGTGATGTGGATTTTTATTAAGAGACAGTCAAAAGTATGCAGTATGTTGATTGTCTGAGGACCATAAATGTATCGTTGTGGATGTGAAAGTAGGTTTTATAGAAGATGATGCAGCATCTCAAATCAGCAAGGTACTTGTGGTTTTAAAACAAGTGCTAACTTATTCATGACTTGTAAATCATGAATTGTAAATAAGTCCCTTTCCTTTTATAAGAATTAGGAAAGTCTGCCACCAATCTGGTATATTATAATATGTTGCTCAAACTTACGGGTTGTCTGAATTTTCTCAGAAATGCATTAGTATTGTGATAGAATTGAATAAGTCTCCTTTCATATCAAAAGCAAACCAGTGTAAATGACACGTATACTTTGAAGTAGAAACTATTGGGAAGTTAACTTGTGGGTAAAACTCACCATGGCTCGGGTATATTGCATGAAAATAGAATCATAGGTATTGCTTCGACACACCACAGTAAAGCATTAGAGACCATTATATATAAGCCCAATATATTATTTCCAGATTTTTATCCCTCAAATTAACATCAGAAAAATTTCTTAGAAATACCTCAGAAGTCATACTGAGCGTAAATAGTTAGATGTTTCTATGAGGATTTTTCAAACCTTCTAGCATTCGATCTAAACATTGGCATGCTATAGTGTAAGGATTTTTTTCTTCAGGGCAGATATATATTCTTAATCAAGGTTTTTGCTTGTCAATCCAGGTGGTAGTAATGTTCATACATCCACCCGAAGTTTTTGGTTATACCTTGGGTCCGTGACATTCCAAAAATTTGAATACTCTGTAACGAAAGTAAAAAAAAATTATAGTACTTGGCTTCGTGACCTACAATAAACCAACCTTTGCTTGTGGACCTATAGGGGTTCACTTAGATAGAAAACCTATGGCATGGGAGTAGGTAAGAGTGCCTACCTTCCCACATAAATTTATGAGTACTAGCTGTGTGTTCTTTTGGATGGTGGCAAGTATCCAATTGCTGTATTTCTGTTTTTTTTTTTGTAGTTTTTGGAAGGTCTAGATTTTTTTCTTTGGAGCAAACACATGATGGAAAAAGTTCAGAATCAGATAATTGTAGTAGATAAGCGTTGTAAATTACATGAATAAGAAATATCTATTCACGTTCAATCTCTGTATTTTTTAAAAATTTAGTTATCTATCTGATTTTAGCACTTTGGTCTAACATTCTATGACAGCATATAATGTATATCAAATTTATCATGACATTCTTAATTTTTCCTCTTTTGGTCAGGGGGATTATGAATTATATGATTTCATGTTACGTTGAACAAAGACCTATATCAAGCATTTATCAATGATTCATTTTTATGTTAGGAATGCATCACATCTCTCAAACCTTTTGGATATGATGATCCTTCAACAAGGTTATGGGTACCTCCCCTTTGCACTCAATGGGTGCTTGTTGCTTTTGACTCATCTATTTTCTCACACAAGGATAATACATCATGACAAGAGAGCGAGTCTAAAGGTTAGTGTGTTTTGAATGTAGCTTCTATGAGTGATTGGATAAAGTTGTTTTCATATGCTAGATAGAAATAAAACTTGTTTGATGAATTGAATAGGCTGCTCTCATCTTGAATTGGCTTCACTTAATATAGTTGAATTGGATTTCTTTCTTTAGCATGGTTCCAAGATACCTAATAAATGTTTGCATTCAATAACGTTTGTTAAAGCTTTAGAGATCAAAGCTAAACTTAAAAATATTGATTTGGATCTTCTTGATGAGGATGAACACAATTCATTTTTTTGCCAGGTTTAGAACTTCTTTAGTTGAACCAATTAGTTGTAAATCCCTTCCAATTGATGTTGTTGATCTTCTTCCAATATTGCATTCAAGACAAATTGAGATTGATGCTATTAACGTAGTTTTCGATAATGATATAAGTTGTCCTACAAAGCTCATCAACAAAATCTTTATAGTTTGAGAAATCCATCGACAATGTGATTTGATCATCTCTCATTCCATAGGAGAAAGAGAAAATGAACTCTTCTAAGAGCTTTCTTTTGTGTTCATTGATTTTTCTTGCCATCTATGCAAATATAACAATTATTAGATAAATCTAAGAATTTGAATGTAATTTATCTTTTAAAAACTTTCACAAAAGCAATTATCAAAGAATCAAACTATCATAGATGGGTGGATAGATGAATAAATACATAATTAAATAGTTATTTAAATAGATAGGGTAGATACATAGGTAGATAAATAATAGATGGATAAATAGATGAATAGGTAGATAGATAGATGAATAGATAAATACATAAATAAATAGATAGTTAGATAAATATATATATAGATAGATAGATAGATAGATAGATAGATAGATAGATGAATAGATAGATACATAACTAGATAGATAGTGAGATGCATAGCAAGCTAGATAGATAGATGGATAGGAAGATGAATAATAGATGGATATATAGTTATATGCATAGCTAGATAGATAGGAGGATGAATAATAGGTGGACAAATAGATGAACATATAGTTAGATAGATGAATAGATAGATAAATAAATAGATATATAGCTAGAGAAATAAATGAATACTTATATAGGTAGATAGATAGATAGTTAGATGCATAGCTAGCTAGATAGACAAATGAATAAGAAAATTGATAGATTAATAAATGAACGGGTAAATAGATAGATAAATATATGAAAATTGATAGATAGATAGATAGATAGACAGATAGATGAATAAATGAATAGATAGATAATTAGATGAATAAATGAATGGATAGATAGATGAATCGATGGATAAATAGATAGATAGATAGGTGAATAATTGTATGGAAAAATAAATGAATATACTGGTACATAAATAGGTAGATAGATAGATAAAAATATGAATAAATAGATAGATGGATAGATTAATAAATAGATACATAATGAGATAGATAGATAGATAGATGAATAAATGGATGGATAGATGAATTAATAAATAGATGATAAATAGATAAATAGTGGATAGATAGATAAGTGGATGGATACATAAATAGAGAGATAGATTGATAGATTGATAGTTGCATAGATAAATAGATTATACAATGGATAGATAGATAGAAGTGAATCTATGTGAAAGTATTCTGATACACTTGGAGTGAATCTATATAACTTTTGTGAAAGTAAGAAACAAAGAATTAGACAATCAAAATAGTTCCTATGCGCTCTCTATACCATATATGATTATCATTAAATGAATGTATGTAACTATTGTGAAAATAAGAGTCAAAGAATCAAATAATCACAATAGTTTTTGTACA